>OY730195.1:66022620-66622620 GCA_963422505.1 Pseudognaphalium luteoalbum
TATTTAGATAGTTATAGATGATGTTAAATTAATCTTTAAATCTATATAATTGGGGATTGTTATATTTGTTATGTCTAAACTTATCATGCATCTAGACTT
This sequence comes from Pseudognaphalium luteoalbum, assembly GCA_963422505.1. Taxonomy (NCBI): domain Eukaryota; kingdom Viridiplantae; phylum Streptophyta; class Magnoliopsida; order Asterales; family Asteraceae; genus Pseudognaphalium; species Pseudognaphalium luteoalbum. Next base: position 66,022,720 of record OY730195.1, read on the forward strand.
AGTTATGGATCACCCTTTCCAGTCCTTCGCGTGACTACTACTTTAGGCTTAGAACCTGATAAACTCTAGGTACAGTAGGAAGTTATCTGTGTTATAGTAAAGAAGCCGTGTTTGTCACTGTAATTCGGCTGAAGTACTGAGTATAGCTTTGGAAACACCACTGGTGGAGTACAACATGGAAGCTCCGGAAAAAGCCATCTGTGCCGACAATGTGGATTACCTAGACACCCTAGAATATGGCCTAGAAACCAATATAGCTGTGAAAGTGCACAGTACACCGTCTGGCTACCCCTGTAACTGAAGCTATGGAAACACTTCGATAGTATACACCGTATATGTACCTAGGGATGAAAAGCTGTGGAAACATCATAGTACACCGTAAGTACATCCTCGGGTACGCAAATCTGTGGAATTATCTAAGTGCTGTACATCGTGAACGGTTCCTAGGTTAGTACACTGTGGAAGGAGTATGCATTGTACCCCGCTGGTGTTCCTAGGGCTGAATGACTGATTGCAAAGGAGAGTCTAGATCATGACAGAAGTAGTTGAACTAATCAAACGTAAGGAATGAGTCTGGAGATGAAAGTCAAGCCCAGCAGTGGTTCAGGATTCTTAAAACCCCCAGACTCTATAAAACTGATAGTTTAAAATAACAAGTTAATAATCTGAACATGGTTAGGAAATGGCATTTACATTTAGGTGTTAAGAACGGTCGGAATTACCTAAGTGGCAGTCTGTTACCTTATTCCTGCACCCTTAAAGGGTCACTTGTCCATAAAGACAGTGTGGGGGGTTGAGCAGCCTGTTCTGATCAGAATCACAATAGCCTAGGTCTCGTGACATACTAATTCTGGTACTTAACTAGAAAGAGTAGGGTCCTAGTGTTTACACCCATAATGTATCTGTTTATTAACTAATAGTGTCCCCAAATAAACATCATCTCAATCTTACACTACCCTAAATCATGGTGAACCACGTTTTCGTTATCATTTAGGTGTTATATATGCTAGTCTCCCCTTTACTTTATGTTTCATTAGTTTTAATAGTTTAATAGATAAAAACCCAAAAACAACCACCTATCCACTTATCTAAATCCTAGCTTAAATATTAGTTTATCAGAACTAGCTCTGTTTCAATTCTACCGTCGAGAGGAACGACCCTGGATCATCCTTACCACGTACTAATATCGGGTATTCGTATCCAGTAATAGTAAGTAATTCGGAAGGTTTAGGCTCCCCCGACTATTATAAATTTAAAACTTCCTGATCCGCGCCTCGACGGCTGGACCAACGACCGGTGTAAAAACTGACAGACCGTTTGGGCGCGATCAAGTTTTTGGCGCCGCTGCCGGGGACGGTAGTACGATTTGGAGCTTGTTTAGATAAATTAGTTTTTTAGCGATCCTTTTGACTTGGATTCACCATCCCTGTCAAAAGTTATTTGTGCTGTAGATTAGCGTAGTTAGATTAGATTACCTTAGCTTAGCGTAGTTTAGATTAATTTACCTTCTCAACCCAACTTTAATTCTTAAACCTTCTTCGTGTGCTATCTTTTTTCTAAAAACTTGGGCAAATGGCAACTCAACAACAATTAAAAGATCAAATTGATAGTCTTGCTAAATCAATCCTGGATAGATGTAGGAGTAATGCCCATGTAGATAACGAATGTCAAGGGAATAGTATGATTTATTCAGATAACATAGGGTACTTAGATCCTCAATTACAATATCATTACGACCCTTATGCATTCCAAACACATCAATACCAGCCTTACTATCCTGAACCATCCAATGTCTACTCACATTCATCTTACCCTGTACACGAACCATCACCATATGAGAATTCTGACTTGAAAGATATGCCCATAGCTTATCTCAGTAGAAATACTTCCTCACTTTCCTACAACCCACTTGAGCAACTACTTAAGGAACAAGAAGACATGCTTAGAAGATGTACTGATAAGCTGTCTGAAATACAAATACGAGTCCAAGTGAGTAGTAATGAAACTAGGAATCAAGTTATAACCGACAATTGGCTATAGGAAGATTATAGGCACTTACACACCACATCTACATCATTCGATACAGACTTTCATTCTCATGAGTCTGGTTGCAAACTTCCTTCAAATCCTACACCCACACAATCTTCTAAACCCTCACCCGTTCTTAACCTATCAACGTCCAAGACCGACAAAGAGTTCATTCTAGAGGAGCTCTCCGAACCATTGCAACTCGAAACTTCTGGCCGGGGTGACGAGTATGACGAGGTAGACGAGGAAATAGAAATGGAGAACCCGGCGTGGGAGATCTACATAGAAGACTCAGCTTCAGAAGGACGAGAGGAATGTGCGCCGACTCTGAGAAGTGATCTCATCCAAACCGACATGGTTGACAACATCCCGCAACAAGTTGTGGTTGATGATGTCCCATCTATCTTTCCGAATGAATCACCCAATGATCTAGTTGAACCCTCAATTGCCTTAGACCAAGTAGTCGATGAAAATGTTGCTACGAGATTGGAGACAAAAATGGATACTGTCCCACCTCCATGCCCAGAGTACAACATTATCATTGACCAAAAGACCATAGGAAGCAAGGTGGGTTCTGCGTCATGGTTTCCTTTCAAACCATCTCTCCACCATATAATGTCTTATAAACCATTGAAAGATGAGGATTCCTTCGACCAACCCATTCTGACAATCCAACCCAAGGAGGTGTTAGAAGTTGAGAGATTTGTGATACCTCTGATAGAACCATTCCCTCACTTCGAACCATCTCCTTATATTGGACATACCCTAGCCCTAATCTGCTCTAAAATTTTAGGTATGTACCAATATTACCCCCTGTGTCTACTGATGGATGCAAGGAAGCCGCTAGGATTGCCCAATAAATAGTACTAGAGTCAAGCTAGTGACTCGAACAAAAACAAGCGCTTCTCGGGAGGCAACCCGTGTCTGACGTAGTTTTAATAGTAGGATAAGTCGTAAGCTAACCCAAATAAGTAGAAAATGATCCCTAAAAAAATTGTTCCAAGTTTTCTTTATGAACAAAAAGGATGGTTTGTGAAATTACTTCAAAGAAATTTTTGTCAAAACCTTAAAACTTCCTACTCCCAATTGTTTGAGCTTTATTGCAAAATCCAATCTAAGATCTCAAGTTCTTGTTGGTACATCTAAATGTGTCTGTCAGTTGGTCTCCGTCTGTAATTGTGTCAATATTGTAATTACGTATTGAATAGTTTAGATATAGTTTAATTACAATTTTTGTAATCTTGCGACACAAGGATTATGTCGCAGAATCATTCTGTGCGACATAAGTATTGTGTCGCAGAATCCTTGGATGCGACACATGTATTGTGTCGCAGAATCAGTCTATGCGACACAAGGGTTGTGTCGCAGAAAGCCTGACTTAGACTATAAATAGAAGCTCGCCAGCTTCTGTTTAAAAGAGAACACACACACATAACCTACTGTCCAGAAAGAAAATTACTCCTGTAGTGTTATTTTGTTCCTTGTGTGTTTTGTCAAAGTGTATGGTTACTTGTTGATAATATATATATACACATACATCTTTGTGTTGAGTTGATATTTAGCTTCAATCTTGCATATCTTGTTGTGTTTAATTTCCGCATTTACATACAAGCAAACTACTCGATTAGGTCCGAATAGTTGGAACCTACAATTGGTATCAGAGCCACATACTCTTGAGTTATGGTTGCGAGTTAGTTTTTGCAAGATTTTAGTCTAAAAAGTGATAATTTTTATTTGTGTGTTCTTGGTGTTCTTGGTCAAAAGGTTTATTTTAAGCTTATCTTGGTGTTTAATCTTCAAGTGTTTGTGTTTGTCAAACTTTGGGATTTGGTTTACCAAAAGTTGGTGAGTTCTTACTTAAAAAACTAGTATTCAGAACTGATGCAAAGTATGGGTTATTTGTTTATTATTATTTGTGTTGAAAATTGAAATTTTTGTGGGCTCAAGGCTGTCTGCACGCGTGACTTTGCGACACAAGCACTGTGTCCTATCTACTGTTTATACGACACAACCATACGACATTAACTTGTCTGCGACATAGTGTGCGACATAACGTGCGACATAAGCCTACGACACAATCTTCCTTGACCTTAACTGGTCTGCGACACAGGTTGCGACATAACATACGACATTATTGTTGTGTCGCATTTTTGTCTTCTGTCGGATTAAGTTCTGCGACATAATTTTTGTGTCGTATTGATCGTCTGCGACACAACCATTGTGTCGCATTTTCCCAGACTTAGACAAAAATTCAGCTTGTTTGTGGAATATTTTCTAACTTTTCTTGCAGATTTTCAACATGTCTCTTCAAAGTGTTGATGCAGTTCTACAACATAATGCTACAATCGGTAGTGCAAATAAACCTCCTTATTTTGCACCAGGGATGGAATATCGAGCTTGGAAACAGCGTTTTATATCTTTTGTTTTATTCACCGATCCAGTCATGGAATTGGCTCTTCTTGAAAGATATGAAGCTCCGGTTGCTCTTGGAGAACACATGGGCGTTCCTCCACCCATACCCATTCGTTCATACACTCCCGAAGAAAGAAAAGCATGGGAAATTGAACGCAAAACTCATTCTGCTATCACGATGTCACTTCCAACTGACGTTTTGGATATGTTTCCACAAACAATTGCTTATGATCTTTGGATTGCAATTGAGAAGAGATTTAGTGGCAATTCAGAGTTCATCGAGAGCAAACTGGAATTAGTTAAAACTCAGTTCGATTACTTCTATATCCAGAAGAATGAGACTGTCAGAGACATGCTGTGCAGATTTACTCGTACTGTAAATGAACTGCAAGCTGGAGGATATAATCTAAAAAATTCTGAGATTAACAAAAAGGCTTTAGCTGCTCTTCCTCCAAGTTGGGAAACACGAGTTTTGCTGCTGGAAAATGATCCTAAGACAATGCAATTGTCTTTAGATGATCTTGTTGGAAAGCTTGAAGCTGGTGCTTTGGATATTCAAAAGAAGGAAACAAGATCCACTGCTCGTACATCAGAATCAAGTAATGGTGGAATCGCTTTCATCTCATCTGAGGCTAATTCTCAGAGATCTTCTTCTTACAGTAATCATGCTGTAGGAACATTTTCAGCACTCCCAACTTATACTGCTTCTTCAAGTAAACCTTGTTCATCATCGTCTGTTCCTTCCTCTGCCACCACAGATGAGCATGCTGCAATGTTCACTGCTTTTCTGTCATCTTATGAAGACTTTCTCTCTAAGAGAGTCAGTACCTTAGAATTGACTGATGAAGATTTCAATCAGGTTGATCCAGATGAGTTAGAAAGAATAGACATTAGATGGAATATGGCTATGTTGACTCGCAGAGCCAAGAACTATCTAAGAAGAACTGGAAAGAGATCTCTTGAAGATGCAGCTGACCGAACACCAATGGGATTCGACAAAAGCAAAATCAAATGTTATAAGTGTCAGAATCTTGGACACTTCGCCCGAGAATGTGAGAAAGGTCGACAGCCTGCCACTGGTTTCACAAAACCATCTGTTACTCCAAAACAGATTGAGAACACTACTGTTAAGGCTGCATTATTGATTGAAGATGGTGATGCTTATGATTTCTCTGCTCATGAGGCTCAAGAGCAATGCTTCATGGCCATCAACAATGAGGTACAATTTGCATCATTTTCTTGTGATTCTTGTATTAGTTTAACTGGTAAAGTAAATGGGCTTATGGAACATAATAACAACTTGAAGTCTGATATCTTGAACTTGATGGAGGCAAACAAAGTTTTGAAAAATAATGAGAAACATTTTGAAAGTAACATAAATCAATTTATAGAAGATAAAAAGGAGTTAAAAGCTCTTATTTTCAGTAATCAAGATGAGATTGACAGTTATTTAAAGATGATTGCTCATTTAAAAAAGGAATTGGCTGCCTCCCAAGCCGAAGTTGTTGATTACAAACGAAAACTCAAGAATATCAATACTTCATCCATGGTCTTTACTGAAATCCTGCAGACAGGTAGGTCTAATACTAAAGATAAATCCGGATTGGGCTATCATAATCAACCGCCTCCGTCTTTAGATGTAAACTTGTGTAGACCATCTAAGGATGAAATTAAAGATTTTGTGCCTACTACCTTAGTAGATACAAAGCCTGTTGAACTGGCAGTTAATGAACCCGTTATCAAGCAAGTAGAGACGCCTGTAGTTGAATCTGTTAGTTTACCTGTTGCTAAGTTGCCTGAAGCTTATCAAGCTGATATAGAGGTCAGACATGATAGAAAGAAAACTAAAGTAATCAAGGCTAAACCAGTGAAGCCTTTTGAGCCTGTTAAGTTTGTATCTTCAGGAACTGTCAAGTTCAACCCCTTTGGTAGTTTTCAGCCTGCTCCCTTACAAACTATTGAAGAAGAGGTTGAGAGTGTGGATATTCCTTGTAAGTGTGTGTCTCAATGTGAAAAGAAAAATATTAAGCCTGAACATCACACCATTAATTCTGGGTTAACTGATGAAAGTTTTCAAAGACATGCTAAGACTCAGGCTGAATTTAAAAGAAAAGGTTTAAAGAATATTAATGACAAATCAATCAAAAATTCTGTTAAATCTTCTGTTTCACAGTCTGAGACATCCACTTTCACATGCTCACATAAGGTGTCTACCTCACCTCAATTTCTAGACTGTGACGACCAAACCTTTAGGGAAAGACGATCATGTTTCTACTGCAAGAAACAGGGTCACCTGATTAATCAATGTCCGTTGCTTTTGAGAAAGAAGTTATCAAAAGGTGTCTCCAAAAATTCCACTGTTAAATTATTTTCAAAGAAGGATTCACTTGCTCAAACCTCTTTCCCAAAAGTTAATGTTGTTAGGCCCAGTAAACCACCGGTTAAAAGGCCTAACATTGTTAACAAGCAACCCTATACTGTACCTGTGAAAGTTTGGAGACCAAAAGAGTCATCAAATGACTCATCATCAAGTAATACTGCATCAGAAAATACTTCTGATTTCTTGAAGAACAAAGTTTTAACTGATGTAGTTATTATTGATGAGATCTCCGGAGTACCCAAGTCTGTAAAGGCCTGGGTCTCCATTTCTAACTAACTTTCTCCTCATGTTGTGCTGTAGCAGTCAGATCATGTACAAAGCAGTAAATGGTATGTGGATAGCGGCTGCTCACGGCACATGACTGGTGACATGTCTCTTTTGTCAAATGTTAAACCATATCGAGGAGGACACGTTGCTTTTGCGGGAGACACAGGTGGTAACATAACTGGTCAGGGTACTCTTTCTAATGGGCAAGTAACTTTTGATAAAGTGAATTATGTCGAGGAACTGCAACACAATTTAATCAGTGTTTCTCAAGTCTGCGACAAGAAGTTCACTACTGCATTTACTGATGTTGAATGCTTAATTTTGAAGTCGGGATTTGTCATTCCCGAGGAATGGGTGTTGCTGAGAGCACCTCGTGTACGCAACTCGTACATTTTGGATATGCATACTGTGGTTACCAAGGAGCATACTTGTCTGTTATCAAAAGCATCTTCTAAAGATTCACTGCTTTGGCACAGACGAATGGGACATATTCATTTTCGGAGAATGAATTATCTTATTAATAATGATCTTGTGTTAGGTGTGCCTAAAAAGTCATTTGTAATAGATGATGAATGCATTTCCTGTCTCAAAGGGAAACAACACAAGAAGTTCCATAAGTCTAAGCAGGTGAACTCTATTGAATCTCCATTGGAGTTGCTTCACATGGATTTGTTTGGTCCTGTGAATAAGAAAAGTATTGGAGGAAAGTCATATTGTCTAGTCGTTACTGATGATTACTCAAGGTTTTCCTGGGTATATTTCTTGGCGGGAAAGGATGAAACGCCTGATACTCTAACTTATCTGTTCGACAGATTGGAAAATCTGTGTAATCTGAAAATTAAGAAACTTCGCAGCGATAATGGGACAGAATTCAAGAACAGAACCTTGGAAATGTATTGTCTTCAAAAGGGAATCTTTCATCAGTTTAGTGCTGCTCGTACTCCTCAGCAAAATGGAGTAGCCGAACGTAAAAATAGGACAATTATTGAGACAGCAAGAACCATGTTGTCTGACGCGCATCTGCCTACTACTTTTTGGGCAGAAGCTGTTAACACTGCCTGCTATGTGTTAAATCGGGTCTCCATGGTTAAAAGGCGAAACAAAACATGTTATGAATTGCTGAATAATCGCAAACCAAACTTGAAGTTTCTTGAACCTTTCGGGTGTCCTTGCACCATCTTAATTACCAAGGACTCGGTAGGCAAATTTGACGAAAAGGTGGTCGAGGGTCTATTTTTGGGATATTCTGTGAACTCGCCAAATAAAAGAGTTTTCAACAAGTCTACTGGGAGAATAGAGGAACATTTTGAAGTAAGATTCATGAAGTATACTGATTCTCCAAAGGGTAAGGGACCGGAATCCTTGTTTGAGTATGACAAGTTGGTAGATTCTTTTAATCTTCCAAAATTTAGTGAAGAAGATCAGGTGGTATCTTTACTTCATGGTTTAGATCTTTCTTCTGAAGTCTCTACTTCAACCTCTTGTGTTACACCACCTGAGAATATTGTCAATGTTGATATTCCCTCCGACGCTGATCAGATGGCTACTAAATCCAATCCTGTAACTGAAACTGATATCATCTTACCAGTTGACCACGAAAGTTGTGCCACTGATCATTCAGTTGCTATTGAACATTCAGAAGCCGCTCCTTCTAATCTGGATTCGATCATTGTGCCTGATCCGATTCCTCAGCTTCGAATTCATTCTTCCCACCCCACTGATAACATCATTGGTGACCTTCAACAAGGCGTTTTAACTAGAGGTCAAGTAGCTGCTAATGAATCTCGTGAAGAATCTTCAACTGCCTCTTTAGCATGTATTGAAGAAGAAATAGAAGAATGTTTCTTATCCCAGCTTGAACCGAAGAAAATCTCTGAAGCTTTGAAAGACCCGTACTGGGTTGAGGCTATGCAGGAAGAATTAAATCAATTCAAGAAGCTTGATGTCTGGAGTTTAGTTCCTTTACCCAAAGATGTCGATCCAATTGGAACTCGCTGGGTATATCGTGTGAAAAAGGATGACAGAGGCGTAGTTATTCGAAATAAGGCACGGTTGGTGGTTCAAGGTTTTACTCAAATCGAGGGTTTGGACTATGATGATGTGTTTGCTCCGGTTGCAAGATTGGAATCCATTCGCATCTTTCTGGCGTACGCGACATTTAAAGGTTTTCGGGTTTATCAACTTGATGTCAAGAGCGCATTTCTGTATGGAGAGGTTCTGAAGGATGTGTATGTCATGCAACCTCCTGGTTTTGAAGATCCAAATCATCCTGATTATGTTTGCAAGTTAGGTAAAGCTTTATATGGTCTTCATCAAGCTCCTAGAGCTTGGTACGCGAGGTTGGCAAATCATCTAACGAAAAATGGCTTTACACGAGGCCAAATTGATAGCACTCTCTTCATAAAAAGGGCTGGAAAGGATTTGTTATTGGTACAGGTTTACGTGGATGACATAATTTTTGGATCAACAAATGACTCTTTGTGCAGAGATTTTGAGAAAATCATGAAGTCCGAATTTGAGATGAGTGCCATGGGAGAACTTAAATTCTTTCTCGGTGTCCAGGTTGAACAGTCTGATGAAGGTCTTTACATTCATCAGTCCAAATATGTCAATGACATGTTGACTCGGTACGAACTCCATGACTGTAAACCATATGGTACTCCTATCGAAATAGATCACAAGCTCGGACCTGCTGAACATGAGGAAGACTGCAAGGAAAGAGATTATCGATCCATGATAGGATCGCTGATGTATCTTACTGCATCCAGACCAGATATTGTGTTTGCTGTGTCTATCTGTTCCAGGTATCAAGCAAAGCCCAAGGTTTCTCACATGAAGGCGGTGAAGCGAATCTTTGGTTACCTCAAGTATAGACCATCACTTGGTCTATGGTATTCGAATGAGAAGGACTACGCTCTCACTGCCTACTCTGATTCTGATTATGGTGGCTGCAATTCAGATAAAAAGTCAACTACAGGAGGATGTCAATATCTCGGATCTCGATTGGTATCTTGGCAGTGCAGAAAGCAAACCACAGTCTCCACCTCAACAGCGGAAGCTGAATACATTGCTGCTGCAAGCTGCTGTTCCCAGATTCTGTGGATTCAACATCAATTGCGTGATTATGGGTTACTTCTTACCTTAACTCCTGTTCATATTGATAATACTGCCGCTATATCTATTATTCGCAATCCCGTTCAACACTCTAAGACCAAACATATAGAGATTAGGTTTCACTTCATACGAGATTGCTATGAGAAACACTTAATTGACCTCATTCATGTAGATACCCTTAAGCAAAAAGCCGATTTGTTCACAAAAGCTTTTTCGCGTGCTCGTTTTGACGAACTTGTAGATATGATAGGGATAATTTCCCTTGATCTCATGAAATGATTTGTGACTTGATTTTTGTATAGTTTATTTGCTTTGGTTTATAAAAAAAAAAAAAAAAAAATCTCGCAACAGCCACTCTTTATACTTTTTAGTATTAAAGAAATGCAGCGTTGCTACATTTTTAAATAGACGTTGAAGTTGTGTCTGTAAACAACTAGGGATATGATAGTACATCGGGTAACTTGCTTTGAGTGGAATTTTAAGATTTATCTTGGATGTGTCAGTAGATTTATCTGACGTGCTGAAAACAGTTTCTATAAACGTTGTCTTCATCATACGATATATTAGTAGGCTTGTTATACTACACTTCTAGAAACTGCTTAAGAAGCTTAACAATTAAATGTATATTTCAAATGGTTCATCATCAGTAGATGTATGACAAGTGTCTTAATTTCTTACTTATACTAGAAATGTGTTCGTTGAAAGAAGTGTATTTGATATCATTTGGGGGTATATATTGACAGTCTCCTCTGTTATACGTAAGTATAGACCTGGTTTCCGTCTATATATACTTAAAATTAAGCATATACAAGTCAAAGTACTTGCTAAATCTTTAAAATTGAGATACCTTACGAGGTCGCCAAAATGGTTTGACCAAGTCTGGTTTTGCTTAAACCTGAATCAAGCTATGTCGCTCTGTTGTACGCAAGTACAGACCTGTCACCGCTGACTTGATTCTTAAATTTGATATTCTAATATTCTCTCTGTAAAATGGACACATGGTCTATGTCTTAAGTTAAGATGTATATCTATGGTGGTGGCCACAGAGGAATATGCATGCGAATAATAAAAATTAGTTCCTAGATGTGCGTATAACACGTTTAAAGTGGACAAATATACTAATAATCGTCTTGAAATAACTTTTACAAAAACTGTTTCTAACATGACACGTAAATTTAAAGAGGACAAAGATACTGATAATCGAAATAACTCTTACTGTTCCTCATTATTGTACGTTATGTCGTTATGATCCCTAACCAGAATTATCACAACTCCGTCACCATAAATATTATGCTTTACATGTCTTTGTTATAATTTTTATCTTTGCATTTAATTTTACTTTCTCTTTATTTTTAAGTTACAAATCGTCTTCATCGCGAAAATCCTTAAATCACCATAATAATCGGGCTTAAAATCCAATTTTTTTGTGTCATCAAAATCTGCTTTGTGTTATATACGACACAAGCATTGTGTCGTATCCTTAATATACGACACAAGAATTGTGTCGTATACAGTGTCGTATGATGTGTCGCATATTGTGTCGGGGTTAATTACTCACACCATGCGACATAATCATTTACGCTTCCAAAACCTTTCACGACACAAACAATACGACACAAAGGCGATTTTGCGACACAATCGAGTATCGTTCGGATTCGTTCTTTCGAGGATTCTTTCTTGCAATTCTTTGCTCGATTCTTGATCCTCATCCTTCCGTGCACCTCTCGGTATGATTATTTCAATATTTCATTGCTTATTGACCCGTACCATAGTGTGTATATTTTTTAAACTTTTAGGGTTACGGTTCTTTCTTAAATTATTTAGGGTTTAGGGGTCTCTAGGGCTAGATAGACGAATATTAGTGATCCCCTACTGTTTGCGAACCCTAGGGTATGGTTGGATTTCGAAAACCCCAAAATTTTATAAAATTAAATCTGGGTTGGTTTGGTGTTCATCTCTGCGACACAACATACGACACAGTCGTTGTGTCGCATAGCTCAAGAGGCTTTCTGTCGTATTGATTTCCTCTGCTTATGTCGTACTTGTGTACGACACAACATACGACACAATCCTTATGTCGTATCATTTTATACGACACAACATACGACATAACGTTTGTGTCGCATCTGAGATTAATTTCTCAAATAATGCTAAATGCAAGGGAAACTCTGTCCGCGTGACATGTGTCATGCGACACAAGCCTTGTGTCGTAGTGTCTTTCTACGACACACTCCTTGTGTCGTACACTCTCTGTGCGACACAACTGTTGTGTCGCAGACAATTCTGTGATATAAAATGTAATTTATTTTTTTTGTACTAACGCTAACGCAGTTCAAGCTTTGTTGTATTATTGCTACTTTTGCAGTAATGGCTGATCAACCTGCTGTTCCACCCGCAGAAATCGATGTCACCAAGTACTTCTGGGAACCACGACACAACATCGTGGCTTTTATGAACACCTCGGTTGAGACGTCGCGTCCGTACAGAGCTATGATAGCATTCCTACGACGTTCTCGAATCTACAAAGCTATCACTGCTGACACTCGGATTTTAAGAAATCATATTACTGAGTTTTGGGACAATGCTGTCGTCAACAAAGACGAACCTGATACTCGTCTGATTTCTACTGTCTGTGGGCGTCAGGTCATATTTTCTGAGCAACTCATTCGGGATTTCTTCAAGTTCGGAGACAACTCGGATATGATTACTCAGTTTGCTGCTGCTGCTATTGCTCAAGGGATGCGTTCGATTGGATATCAGGATATCCCTATTGACCAGTACAAGAAGACCTACATGACAAAGGTCTGGAGGTATCTAGCTCATATTGTCATTGTCTGTTTATCCAGTCGCCGGGCAGGTCTGGAAGGGATGAGCTACACAACTGCCTCTGCCATTCTCGCGTTGATTTACAACAAACCTTATAACTTTTCTGGTTATATCTGGAGGGGTTTCGTTGACAATGCTCTGGATACGAGGGATAAATGGGCGTTATATCCTCGGTTTACTCAACTGCTGCTCAATCACTTGCATCCTGATCTTCCAGTGATTGCATCGTTTACCTTCAAGCAGACACCGATGAATACCAGGATCTATACCATTTGTACCACTTTTGCCAAGCAGGGTCAGGCACCGGAAAGGGAGGTTGCCTTGTTCGGACATATCATCGATCCTGCATATGTTGGTCCTCCTGGTGAACAGTTTAATGACCCAGCTCCTAGGCCTACTGTTCCACCAACCCCAGTTCCACCCCCAGCTCAACAACCTGCTGCTCAGCAACCGCCAGTGTTGCCAGATCCTCTGGATCAGGAGTTTGTGGATCTCGATCGTGAGATCGATGCATATCAGCCACCTTCTCCACCTCCTGAATCTTCCAGCCGAGGTAAAAGGCCTCGTGATCCCTCAGATACTGACATCTTGGATCCCCTGGTCAGGCATTCTCGCACTTCCACTTCCACATCTTCTGAGCCGTCGAGGACTGAAACTCCAATCACCCCTCACCCATCGGTTATTCAAGAGCTCCTGCGCCGACTTGACAAAATGCAGCATGATATGGATGCTCAGTTGACCGTGTTTGAAGCTCAAGATGCCAGAATCTCTAACCTGGAAAAGGAGAACGCTGAGCTGAAGTCAAAGATTCTGCAGCTGGAAACCCAAGCTATTGCTTCGGGGGAGCCAAGCCAACCGGCTTTAGAATCAACACCTAGGGTTTCCGCCGAGGGCGATGAAAATATAAATGCTGATAATGTAACTGATTCATCGATTAATGAAACTCCTTTGATTTTGGATTATATTCTTGAGTTACCAGGGCAACCGAAACCGTTAGCTGTAGACTACACTTATTGTGATTTGACATACTTTCAAACTGCGGTTAATGACGATGGGGTTGTGCCTGAAGAGCCTTTTGACTTTGAGGCTGCAAATGATGGTGATGATGTTGAGGTTGAGCAAGAAGGGCTTGACCCAAATGAAGAATATGTTGATCAGCCCTCTCACCCACAGGAAGGTATTGTTGTATCTGATTCTTCAGACGATGAGTCAGAGCCTGCATTCAACTATGTACCAGGATCCACCTCAGGATCTTCTTCTCAGGCTACCTCTGCTCCTGAATCAACAAGGACAAATTACAATGACATCTTCCCACAGGATACATTCGAACATGTTCCTTTTGACAGGGAAATGTCCATCAGGGATAACTGGTTCATCAAAGGTAAAAATCTCGAACCTGTTCCTGTTACCTGCAAGAAATACAAGGTTGGCGGTGATTATACCGGCCTTATTAAAAGTTGGAAAGTGAACAAGGGAAGATTCATGATCAAAAGACGTGATGGTATTCAGTACTTTCATCGATCGCTGAAGAAATTGAGTACGTTGCCAAAGCATGATCTTGTTCGTCTTACTCGGCTTCAGTTGATCAATCCTCATAAAGACGGAGTAGCTGAAGTTATTCAGAAAATCATGCGGACAGAGATTCGTTCAAAGAAATATCATTATGTCAAACCTGTGCTAGGTACAAGGTTCACATTCAAGAAAAAGCTTGACCCAAAGACAAATCAGCCAATCGTCAGAAATCACTATCCTCCTGCTAATTGTCTTCGTGAAGTCTCACTGGAATCTGTTCCCTTCAATCTGCTGAAACGATTTCACTACTGGGAACTGGATGCTCACATCGGCGAAGCCGTTCTTGTCTACGTACCTGATTCTGTGCCTCAAACTGGGTCTACTTCTTTGTGGGGTTTACCAAAAGCAGAGTTCAGGATATTTGACCCAATGAGCATAATAAACTTGTCAAAGGATGACATGAAGAAACTGTTCAACAGTCGTATTCGCTACAATCCTGACAACGAGTTCAACACAATTCTGGCGAAGCGATTTCAGAAAATTGTTGATATATGTTTCTCTTTTGGTGTACATGCTGGTGGAAACTTTCCACCTGGATGGGTTTGAAGACTGACGCTAATTGAAGAAATTCTTTGAAGACCAAGCTGAAGACACGGGGGAGTTTGTTGGTACATCTAAATGTGTCTGTCAGTTGGTCTCCGTCTGTAATTGTGTCAATATTGTAATTACGTATTGAATAGTTTAGATATAGTTTAATTACAATTTTTGTAATCTTGCGACACAAGGATTATGTCGCAGAATCATTCTGTGCGACATAAGTATTGTGTCGCAGAATCCTTGGATGCGACACATGTATTGTGTCGCAGAATCAGTCTATGCGACACAAGGGTTGTGTCGCAGAAAGCCTGACTTAGACTATAAATAGAAGCTCGCCAGCTTCTGTTTAAAAGAGAACACACACACATAACCTACTGTCCAGAAAGAAAATTACTCCTGTAGTGTTATTTTGTTCCTTGTGTGTTTTGTCAAAGTGTATGGTTACTTGTTGATAATATATATATACACATACATCTTTGTGTTGAGTTGATATTTAGCTTCAATCTTGCATATCTTGTTGTGTTTAATTTCCGCATTTACATACAAGCAAACTACTCGATTAGGTCCGAATAGTTGGAACCTACAGTTCTCAGTATCCCTTTCACTCTCATGGAAACCTACTAGGAGTTAGGAGCATTAGTCATAACCACTGGCATGTTTCGAGCATTTGAGGTACTTACATATATTTATGTAAACATACATGAGATACTAATTCTTAATCTGATATCATGATCTGTATGTCAATATGTTTATTATGCTTGAACTCGTTTAAAAATGTGTGCTTTGGATATCTCTATTCTTGGCTACCTAATTCAACTAATAACACTAGTATTTCCATATCTGCTACGGTGAAGTTTTAGGCAACTAACACTTTTAGTGTGAGATTAGACTCTAAGTCATATACTGGTTTGTTTCATCTTCAAAGTACTCACTTTGATAGCCTTTTCACAAACCAGTGAATCTCTGATTTGGAGGATAATCACTTGTTTGTTAGATCACGTTTGCTTGTTCTACTTGTACAAATGCCTAACAAGCAGGGATTTATGCCTATGGATGAAGAATCTTTGAGAATGATGGAAAGGCAACAAGGGAAGCTTACAGTTCATTAAATTTGGAAATCTTTGGAGCATTTCTTTGCAGGGGAAGAGATGGTGCTTTCAGACACATATATGATTTCTAGTTTTCTATGACTAGTTCATCAAAGAGAGGCCTTCACTCTTCCAGTATCCAGAGGACGCCATCACTTTGCTTTATTTTCTACAATCTATCCAAGTCAAGCTCTCGACTATAAAAGCAGCGCTTCTCGGGAGGCAACCCGTGCAATGAATATCTTTTAGTATTAGTAGTATTTGTTTTTAAATTCCAAGAAGTGAATTATCTCTGACTATCTTTCACACTTGGATATACACCACTTCATTTTTACTGATAGTTTTTACCACATCACTTATCTAAGAAAATAGGAAACAATTTTAAATAATAAGTCATGTGTTTCGAGCATTTAAGGTACTTGCGTGCTACTTTCACGCATTATGCTCAAACTCGTTTAAAAACGCATGACTTAAACTCGTTTTGTATTAGCAAACATCTTTGGCATTCTTGGATTAAGTCACTCTTTTGGTAAAAAGCTGCTATAAGAAGTCGGTAAAAAGTATGTCCAACGTGTTCACACTTACGAGATATCTTCACATGAAAGTGAAAGAAGTGTTAAGATGGAGAATAAAGCTGCTATTTGTGAGATTTGCACGGCAAAAGATCTTCATTGAGCCGCCGAAAAAGAATTCCTGGAAAGATCTCCTCTTCGGCGCATCTTCAAGAATCTCCGCCTTCCACATTCACTTCGATAGGGGAGTTCTCTGGTTCTCATCCTCGTTTTTGATATGATTGTTAGCTTTAAATTCTCATTAAAGTAGTCTATACCATATCCCAAGCATATCACTAAGTGTGGGATTCCAACCCAAAATAAACACTTGAGTAACATTTTTCGATTTGTTCAAACTATAAGTGTGGGATTATTCTCAAATCTCAACTCAAGAGAACATTAAGGACAATGTTCCTCTAAGTGTGGGATAGCGGTATAGAATACCTTAGGTTTTCTTGTTAAATTCTTATTTCCAAAAGCAAACTCAGAAAATGTTTCTCAAAATCATAAGCTTAACTTCGACAGTGGAGATGCCACTCATTCAGTTGGCTTAATTTTCATAAAAACTCATTTTTTTTCTTTCTCAAAATCATAAGCTTAACTTCGACAGTGGAGATGCCACTCATTCAGTTAGCTTAGTTTTCATAAAAACTCACTTTTGCTAAAAAAAAAAAAAAAAAAAAAAAATCAAAATTTTTTGAGTTAAAATATCTTAAGACGGAACATTTTCGTATATGAGTAGGGTATTTTGGAAATTAAGAGTAAATAAGATATGAATTTCTTAGGTCTAAAATGATAATCTAAGAGGGGCATCGCATGGCTAGGCACAAACAAACCCAAAAACTTGCAGTGAGGTATCTTGAGCCAATACAAGCATTCATCTTTAATGCTTCACTATTCGTTTGTTTGAGTGTGCCGATGCATGCATCCGGAATTAGAACTTGCTCCTGGTATGCACTTCGAGACCACATTGGTAGAGTACCGTACGCGGTATAGGTACAGTTAAATGACCTTGACATTCCTTAGGATTTACCCCCCTTTTTCATCATATCTCTTCAAGCCCAAAACCCTTCCAACACTCATCTTTAGTGTTGATGATCCGCTTAGATAACCCTGTTGAGCGTTAGCCTGTTCATTTCTTTCAAAAACCCTTTAACCCTTAAACCATTTATTCCACACCCACCAAAACTTATCTTAGAAACTTTCAGCTTATGGAAAATGATCATTTAAATGTCCTTTTTGCTATGACTCCAAATCACAAATACTGGTGTTTACTCAAAATCTCTCGTGTACGTTCCCTTGATAAAAAAAAATCAAAAGATGAGAGTTTACGGTGTGAAAAATTGACACCAAGTAAATGCAAAGTCATCAGAAGGATGAAAAAGATGAAAGAAAGAAAAGGGTTTCAAAAAGGGCAAAAGAAAGAAACAAAGTAAAAATCCCTAGAAAAGTCCAAAAATAGAAGCAAAAGAAAAAGAAAAAAAAAAGAAAATAGAATAAAGCTAAGTGCTTCGAATCTCTTGAAAAATTCCCGCTCTTATAAAAGTCATAAATTCCCTTGTGTATTTTCAAATGATAGAAGTCAAAATAGCTATCTTCTTCCTGTATTGTTATCCGTTTCCGTTTTCATTAAAAAGGCTTTTTAAATATTGTTTTTCAAAAGTTTAGAAGTCCTAAGATAAAAAAAAAACCCTCTACAACAACTTTCCCACTTATCCATACCCCATAACCCTCACCTGCCATTACAACCCACTCTGAATGTCCTGGGATAGCTAGCACCGTCCTCACCTAAGTGGTGGAGATATGATTCTTGAGCAAGCCTATGACGATGGATGTTGCATGACTGGCTTATGAGCGATTTCGTTTGATTAGATTGATAGGTAACCCGAAACACTTTTGAGTGAATTGAGTGACCACCTGGTGAGATCGCCTAGTCATGTATATTCCAAGATCGCGAGAATTGAAAGCATGCCTAAGAAAATCATTTCAAGCCTCTGAAAGGAATACCTTACTTTCACTTATTTCCAGGATATGTTGCTTGAGGATGGTTATCTTTGAGATATTTTGATTCGCCCCAAAAATAAACTCGTGTTTTCAAAATGTTTCTCCTAAAACCAAGTGAGATTCTGAGTTTTGCTTGAGGACAAGCAAAGTCTAAGTGTGGGATATTTGATGACACGCAAAAAGTCATGTTTTTGTGTGCCATTATCTCACCATTTTGGCCCAATTATTAATGAAAACACTTGAATATGAACTTAAACATCACATTTCATCATATGGGCTAAAATATAGACGATGTTTCAAGAATCGACAAAAACAACCTAAAAATGAGTAAAACAGAGCACAAACGATCATTGAATCTTCGGTTCACGTAATTTAGCACTTTTTGAGCTCCACAAAGAATTATGACCTCTAACTTATGTCATTCTCTTCGTTAGGAAAATACGATCGCGTGGATATAAAGAACGTTCAAAACGGATAAACGACGAAGAAGTTACGCCCGAACGAAGAAACGAAGAACCGAAGGAGCTGGATACTGCTGAACCAGGCCGTATACGGCTGGTCCAGGCCGTATACGGCTGGACCTAGACCGTATACGGTCTGTGCAGGCCGTATACGGCCTATGCACAGCCGTATACGGTCCAGTTCAGCCGTATTCACCCTATGCACAGCCGTATACGGTCCAGTTCACCCGTATTCACCCTAACTCAGCCGTATCGTGTGTTTGGGCGATAAAAATCTGATTTTTATTTGCCCTTGCGATACGGTTGTGCATTTTTAGGTTTGGATACGGTCTACGGATACGGTTGTGCGATCTCTATAAATACTAGCCTCATTTCATCATTTCAACACACCATTCATCCTCAACACTTCTACACTTCAATTTTCTTTACGTTTTCGTTCTTTTAGTTAGTTAGTTTAGTTTCTCTCTCTAGGTTCTCTCTCTAGTCTCTCTCTCTAGTTTCTCTCTCTAGAAACTAGTTGGAAGATTAGAGGGAGAATCCGCCGCTGTTAGAATAGCTATGTAAGTACGTTCGTAGAGGCTAGCTTATGTAATGTTCGGATATTATGAAGAAATACAAGTGTTATTCTGATCGCATTTCGTATCGGTATTATCTATCCTTTCTAATATAAATTTGTCATATTGTTCTTGTTTGATGTATGTGTTTTATTAATGTTAGAAATGATTACTGCTATACTTTGTGAGTAGTTGCTTGTATGGTTGCCATGATTTAGATAGTTATAGATGATGTTAAATTAATCTTTAAATCTATATAATTGGGGATTGTTATATTTGTTATGTCTAAACTTATCATGCATCTAGACTTAGTTATGGATCACCCTTTCCAGTCCTTCGCGTGACTACTACTTTAGGCTTAGAACCTGATAAACTCTAGGTACAGTAGGAAGTTATCTGTGTTATAGTAAAGAAGCCGTGTTTGTCACTGTAATTCGGCTGAAGTACTGAGTATAGCTTTGGAAACACCACTGGTGGAGTACAACGTGGAAGCTCCGGAAAAAGCCATCTGTGCCGACAATGTGGATTACCTAGACACCCTAGAATATGGCCTAGAAACCAATATAGCTGTGAAAGTGCACAGTACACCGTCTGGCTACCCCTGTAACTGAAGCTATGGAAACACTTCGATAGTATACACCGTATATGTACCTAGGGATGAAAAGCTGTGGAAACATCATAGTACACCGTAAGTACATCCTCGGGTACGCGAATCTGTGGAATTATCTAAGTGCTGTACATCGTGAACGGTTCCTAGGTTAGTACACTGTGGAAGGAGTATGCATTGTACCCCGCTGGTGTTCCTAGGGCTGAATGACTGATTGCAAAGGAGAGTCTAGATCATGACAGAAGTAGTTGAACTAATCAAACGTAAAGAATGAGTCTGGAGATGAAAGTCAAGCCCATCAGTGGTTCAGGATTCTTAAAACCCCCAGACTCTATAAAACTGATAGTTTAGAATAACAAGTTAATAATCTGAACATGGTTAGGAAATGGCATTTACATTTAGGTGTTAAGAACGGTCGGAATTACCTAAGTGGCAGTCTGTTACCTTATTCCTGCACCCTTAAAGGGTCACTTGTCCATAAAGACAGTGTGGGGGGTTGAGCAGCCTGTTCTGATCAGAATCACAATAGCCTAGGTCTCGTGACATACTAATTCTGGTACTTAACTAGAAAGAGTAGGGTCCTAGTGTTTACACCCATAATGTATCTGTTTATTAACTAATAGTGTCCCCAAATAAACATCATCTCAATCATACACTACCCTAAATCATGGTGAACCACGTCTTCGTTATCATTTAGGTGTTATATATGCTAGTCTCCCCTTTACTTTATGTTTCATTAGTTTTAATAGTTTAATAGATAAAAACCCAAAAACAACCACCTATCCACTTATCTAAATCCTAGCTTAAATATTAGTTTATCAGAACTAGCTCTGTTTTAATTCTACCGTCGAGAGGAACGACCCTGGATCATCCTTACCACGTACTAATATCGGGTATTCGTATCCAGTAATAGTAAGTAATTCGGAAGGTTTAGGCTCCCCCGACTATTATAAATTTAAAACTTCCTGATCCGCGCCTCGACGGCTGGACCAACGACCGGTGTAAAAACCGACCGACCGTTTGGGCGCGATCAACTTCTTTTAAAGCTCATTAATGTTATACTTTCTCTTCATGACCTCTTCATGCTCTGTAAATTTTGTTGCTATGTTTTTAAAATCAGAAGCAAAGAACGATGATTGTTGCTATGCTTAATCTTGACTTTGACGTCACTGATGGTTTATGGTCTGAGGGTTTGACTTCTAGAGGCAGACTAATTAAACCCTCCACCATAACAGTTCTTCGTAAAAGAAGTGGATGTAAACAGAGAAATTGTGGTCGTGAGGACGTACGTATTGTTACTTTTGTTGTGAAAACTGTGATCACGGAAAGAGAATCTAATACTCGTGTTTAGGGTTTAAATGTAAACGATGAACCCTAACTATGTGTGTGTATATATTTATATTGGAATTGAACGAGAACTTGTACCGTCCGTTTTAATACGAAGTATTTAATTAAGGTGTAAATTACTAAATTGTAAAGAATGAACACGGTTCTATGTAACTGAACCGTGGTTAATTATCTATATTTTATTAATGAGCAACATAATTATAAAAGCAATGAAAACGGTTCTATGTCAATGAACTGTGGTTAAGTTAAAATTGAACCGCTGGCCACAATATAATCGTAATTTTATATTATTATATTACTTTATTACTTTTACTATTTTACTATGCAGTTTTAATTACAGGTAACTCTTCAATTTTTATCTCTATTTTGTTTTATTTTATAAGCTACCAACATAATTAATTACTTAAAAATCAATTTCAAAGTCATAAACAACTATAAACATTTAAAAAAAAATAGTGTATGCTAACTTTGACTTTCAATTGTAAACATTTTAAAGATTACATTATGTAATCTTTATGTCTACAATAAATATAAATTTGAACATGCAATTAACTTGGGGAGTGTGTGGTCTCCCAATTGTTTTTTATGACGTGACCGAAATGAAAAAAATTCTGCTTTATTGACTGACATACTGTTAACCTGTTAATGACTTTGGTCCAAGTGATATACACGGTTCTTAATTATTTTTTTTTTTAAAATTACAAACCTTGGAATGTGGTCCAATTTGTCGACTACGTGTTGGATTTTTCACCGTTTTTTACACATTTAAAATTATAACCACGGTTGGTTCTATTCGCGATATAACCATCGTTTATTACCACTTTTTCAGAATTTTTTTCTAAGAAAAATGGAAAATTAGAAAACGCATTCTTTAAATATAATACAGTATATACATAAATGCAACTGTTTTATAGCCAAAAGTTAGCTCGAAAAGAAAGCTAAATAATAATTAAAATTATTCAAAATAAATCATAAATCATAGACTTTGAAAAAGCCAAAAGGGCATACAAATCTTGAAAAATATATAGCTAAAAACACAAGGCATATACATTGATAAGTTAATTTGAATCTTCCAGATTTGGTACCCATGTTCAGTAGATCGAATTCCGACTGAAAATGATTTAAATCATCCGGATTTAATCCTGTATGCTTAATCAAGCATTAAGGAATTCCTTCATGCATGCTTAATCTGGACATTGACGTTACTATCCGATGGTCTGACTTCAAGAGACAGATTAATTAAACCCTCCAAAGTAACAGTTCTGCATAAAAGAAATGGATGTAAACAGAGAAATTGCGGTTGCAGGGGCGTACGTATTGTTACTTTTGCTGTGAAAATTGTGATCACGGAAAGGGAATTTGATACTCATGTTTAGGGTTTGGATGTAAATGGTGAACCCTAACTATGTGTGTGGATATATTTATATTGGAGTGAACGAGCCCATTTATCGGTCCTTTTGATAGAATTTAATTTAATTTAATTAATTTAACTAAGGAGTAAATTGTAAACAATGAACATGGTTCTATGTAACTGAACCGTGGTTAATTATTGTTGACCAAAATTATTACACTTTTTTACTATGCAATTTTATTTACAACAACTCTTCAAATTTTATCTATATTTTATAAATTACCAACATAATTACTTAAAGAATGAAAATGGTTCTATGACAAAGAACCGTAGTTAAGTTAGTATAGAACCGCGGGCCACAAGCCCACAATATATTCGTAATTTTATATTATTATACTTTATTACTTTTACTATTACTACAGTAATAATTGATAATTAATCAATAAATAGAATATAAGTACATACTGTATAAATTAGGGTAAACTACATTTTTCATCCTTGTGCTTTTTCATTTTTCCACTCTCAGTCCTTTTACCTTTTTAATTACAATGGCCGTCCTTATGTTTTATGCTTTTTCCCAAGTTAGTCCTTTTACTTTTTTAATTACAATGGTCATCCTTATATTTTGTACTTTTTCCCAAGTTAGTCCTTTTAGTGTATAAATGATTAAAATAACCTTTTAAATTTCTTTTTTGATTTCGATATCTTTTTCTATAAATTTTTTACTTATATATACCCCTTATAATTCATTTCCTCTTCCTCTTCTTCCTTACAAACTTATCAAAAGAAATATCGGAAAACCCCAAAATATTGAATCTACTTATTCTACACTAACTACACTTTTTATTAATCAAATATTAAATGTACCAACTAACATCTTTTTTGATTGGTTAAACATACACTATTTTGGGTTGTCCCCTTATAAGTGTATGTGTGACACCCGATAAATTAGGGCTAGTTATTAGTTCCTAATCATCTGCTAATACATATAATTAGTGCTAGATTAGGCTAATTGTATGTATCAATATATATATATTGGAATATATATACACATACGCGATTATGTTCAATCGTGCATTTTCATATCGGGCGGATCCCGATACATTAATACGGACGTTGGTGAAATCAATTTATTAAATAATATGAGATTATTTGATAAACATACTTATTACCAAACATTATTGCGATAATATTTCATAAGCATTTCGTATCATATATAATGCTCAGAAACGACCAAAAACGCGTAAAACGTGCCCGACAATCAAATAAACGTCAAAATATATTTTATAAACTAAAATGTACCATTTCGCATGGTAAGTATTTATTTGAAGTATCGTATTTCAAACCGATAACAAAAACGTTTGATTTAAACGTCACGCGATTTATTAATCGTAACACGACTCCGCGAATCACTACCGGAACATCACAATAACATTTTTATAAATGTTTCTAAGTAATAATAAGTGTTACTTCAAGTTAAAAATATCGAAATTTTAATCGTCATTTAAAATACGTACGTATAACGTTAAACGTCTAATTATACGTTCACACAACCGGGGAAACGAACACTGCACGGAGCGCGACTTTGAGGAAATGATGTACAAACTCACCTAGTGGGTCCCACCCATGAAATTCTGCAGCCAAGGCATGGCACCCCATGCCTTGACTCCCTCCTCCTCTCTTTACTTCTTCCACACTTTATTCACAACCATCACTCTATCAACCATTCCATCCATATCTCTCTCTCTCTTATATCTCTCTCTAAATCTGACTGTCTCCCTCTTTCTCACTGATCTCCAGCCCAAAAACAATCAACTACACCACCACCATAATCCATCATCATCCACCACCTTTCGGAAGAAGAAAAGCTAAGGAAACGAAGCAAGAAGCATAACCGAGCATACTCTCTCGTTTTCATCTCTAGATCATCATTTCTTAAGTAAGAACACACTTCTCTCTATATATATTTCGTGCTTCACATCTGTGTACATGTTATGTTGATGATCTAGCAAGTATATGTCCAAATATCATCTTAAAAATCATTTTTACTAAGCATATATACAAGTATCTAATCTGTCTCAGAAAAATCACCTCACCAAAACATCCATAACTTAGGTTCTAGGTCGAGGTGGAACATGAATCTTATACCAAAATCTCCGTGTGGATGTCCTCTACAAAAAGTTCTTCTTTAGCCTTTCCCAGAAATACACGATTTTTAGTGTAGAAGCTAATCTTTGGACTGTATCTGTTCTTGGACCAAAATCGACCACCCTTCATGATTATTTTTGTTAAAAATTGTAAGTGAATATATAAAAACACCATAAAGTGCAGTTTTACACTAGACATATAGCAAAACATGTATGATTTTTAGTTAGGCTTGATTCGGTTTAGAAGTTGGTTAAATCGAGAGATTCGTCGAGTTAAGATCTATGTGTGTGCTAGAAACATTAGGCTTGTGATATTTGATTAGTCGCGCCCCGACCGGATTCGCTTCCGCACAGTAAATTTGGGGGTGCGGTAGATTGGTATCAGAGCCTAAGGTTATAGTGAACTAGGTTGCATAAGTGGGCCTAGACTATGACCGTTAGGTAGTATTTTCTATTAAGTATGGTTGGTTCAAGAGTTACATCATACAAGTTTAATTTAACATAGCCTGATCAACTATGTACAATTAAATAAAGATGATGTAAGGCTTGAACTAGTTATGCTGGAATAGGGATACATTAGTTGACTCTGACCACGAGAGAAACCGGACCTATTTATATATAGGCCTCACAATACTTACTGAACGCTCTTGCCACAGACATGGCAGACATCCCTCCTCTAGGACCGACAGACGCGAACAACGAAACTCAAACCTACCTAACTGTAGAGGAGTTAACCGCTTTACCCCAAACTTCGACTGAACCTCTCTATTATTTCACTGGGGAGGCAAGAGTCACACGACATCAACAAAGGGGTAACAATTCAGCTCGAGTCAACCCTTACCACGCTGGTAACCCCTCAACCAGGGCAGACTATCCAACTTACACTCGTAAGTGGGATTGGCTACCTATAACTCTGAACACCTGGAGGTCTGAGGAAGCCATACAGATTCCTGCTGACCCCATGGACATCTCCCCGTATACACAAGAACCCATCCACCATACCGTTCAAGTGCTTGTTGCTCGACTACACAGTCATGAGGCAAGGCTTGAAAGCTTGGAATGAGAACAATACATAGTACAAACACATGGGTTACGCACATCACAAGACCGTATTGCTGGACTCTATCTGGAACAAGAAAACATGACACGGAATGTGGATATGATCCACCAACAAGTGATTGATGACAGAAGCGCAGTTGATCTCCTACAGGCGAGACTGGAAGAATGTGAGCTACGCTCACAGGAAGCCAAACAATATGCTCGCATGTTGGAACCACGCCTAACTATCGCTGAAGATACCGCTCGATAGACCAGTCGACTTGCTGAAGCCATGGAATGTCTTGGCACCCTAATGTCACTAGTGACTATACGACAAGATTAGTACAGTATCTGTTATGTAATCACTTATCTAAGCCTTTAAGTCAATGTAATTCAACCGGATGTAACCATTCCCAGTACCTTTTGTAAACTCTAAAGTCTGTAATCTTTTGAACTCGTACCTTGTATGGTATCTAATTTTATTATCTAATGAAATATGATTATCACATTGTGTTGTTGTGTATTACCCTCCTATATACATACATGTGCGATAAATCATAACCTTTGAACAACATCTTACATATTTTTCCTCTGTATTTATTCAAGCATTATGCCGCCGAGACGAACTTACAGTCAAGCGGAAATCACTCAACTCATTGCTCAGGGTGTAGCTCAAGCCCTTGCTGCCCAACAACCACGCTCAGGCAGCGAGGACACGACCAACAACACCCCTCCAACCAAACCTTGCTCATACAAGGACTTCCTCAACTGCAAGCCTCTAAACTTCAAAGGCACGGAAAGAGCTATCGGTCTATTACGATGGATCGAGAAAATGGAATCAGTCTTCCGGATCTGTAACTGCCCAGAAGACTGCAAGGTTAAGTATTCCACCTGCACCTTCATGGATGGTGCTCTGACTTGGTGGAATACTCATGCTCAAACTGTAGGTATTGATATCGCCTACCAAACTCCCTGGGAAGAATTGAAAAGAATGTTAAAGGATGAGTACTGTCCAAGAGAAGAGTTGCAACAACTCGAGGTCGAGTTTTGGAATCTCAAAGTTCATGACAATGATATTGCTAGTTACACAACCCGTTTTCACTAACTTGCACTGCTGTGCCCATCAATGGTCGATCCTGAGTACAAGAGGATCGAACGTTACATCTGGGGACTTCCCCCACACATTCAGGGAATGGTCACTGCTTCCAACTCTCCTACCATTCAGGGTGCCGTCCGTATGGTACTCCAACAAAAATCAATAGATATCAAAGAAGCATGAAACTGTCAAGGCTTACACATCTGGTTCTGAACCCAGGAAAGGCTACATTGGAACCAAGCCTTTCTACCCTAAGTGCCGCCGCCATCATGATGGTCCCTGCGGTACTCCATGTAACAAGTGTCAAAAGTATGGGCATCTAGCCAAAGACTGTAGGTCTACCAGTACCAATACCAACAACAACCCCAACACCAGCTCCAGCCAACCAAAAGCCTGTTTTGAGTGTGGCAACACTGGGCACTTCAGAAATGACTACCCAAAGATGAAGAACAAGGGAAACAACAACAACCCGAGAGGTAGAGCCTTCGTACTTAATTCAGGGGAAGCCCGTCAAGACCCGAATGTGGTCTCGGGTACGTTCCTCATCAACAACTTACATGCTTCTATTCTGTTTGATACTGGTGCTGATAGGAGCTTTATATCTGATGAATTTAGTTCCTTACTTGACATTACCCCTGTTGCCTTGGAAGTTAAGTATATTGTAGAACTAGCTAATGGCAAACTGATTGAAACAAATAGTGTGATACCCAATTGCACTTTAAAACTAGCCGACGAACTCTTCAACATTGATCTCATACCGGTCGAGATCGGTATTTTCGACATCATCGTCGGTATGGATTGGTTATCCAAACACCGAGCAGAGATCGTCTGTTTTGATAAAATTGTTCGTATTCCTCTCGTAACCGGTAGTACTTTAATCATACAAGGGGAGACCGGTGGGACGAGACTGAATATCATATCATGTATGAAAACCCGAAAATATTTGAGAAAAGGATATCAGGCAATCCTCGCACATGTTATGGAGAAAAAGTCGGAAGAGAAGCGACTTGAGGAT
This sequence comes from Pseudognaphalium luteoalbum, assembly GCA_963422505.1. NCBI lineage: Eukaryota > Viridiplantae > Streptophyta > Magnoliopsida > Asterales > Asteraceae > Pseudognaphalium > Pseudognaphalium luteoalbum. Next base: position 66,051,115 of record OY730195.1, read on the forward strand.
GTGCCCATCGTTCGAGACTTCCCAGAAGTCTTTCCTGAAGACTTGTCTGGCCTTCTGTGACACCCATCAAATTAGGACTAGTTATTAGTTCCTAATCATTTAGAAACACATGTAATTAGCTATGTATTAGGCTAATTGTATGTATCAATATATATATATATATTGATGAATATATATCAGTACGCGATTAAATTAAATCGTGCATTTTCAAATCGGTCAAAATCCGATTCATTTACACGGGCGTTGGTGAACATATTAAGTAATATGAAACTATTATTTAATATACTCAGTATTTATTATATATTAATTCGATAATATATAAAGTATTTGTATCGTACAAAGTAAAAACATTCGCGACAAAACTTATAAATAATGTATTATTATTGAAAATAATAATTACAATTTACATTAGACAAAAATAAAACATATTAGTTTTATTCAATCTTACTCAAACGCGACGAAACCATTCGAACCATATCCGTCATTCAAACTGAAAACAAAGATATATTTTTATATCTCACTAAAAGTATTTTTATAAAATACTTTGAATAAAAGAATATACGATATCATTTTTAGAAATTTATCATTTGAAAATATTATACCACTTTTACGATCGGGTACAAAAACACGGGTATTTTATACTACGCGTAGGAGCCAACCAACTCCAATAATTGGAGTTGGCCGGCCTATTCTTCTTCTTCTCCTTCATTTAATCTTCATCATCAAACTATTTCTGCTCTCTTTCTCGACCTCCTTCGAAATCAAAACAACAACAACAATATTAACAATAGCGAGATCAGCAGCAGCGATAAGCATCATCACCATCTCCATCTTCATCATCTCCTTCATCTTCTTCGGCATCATCATCATCATCCGTTCCTCATTTTTAACCGTAAGAAATCTTTCACTTTTCTTTTAAATTTCGTGTTTAAATAACATATATCCTCATGTATTAGTGTTCTATCAAGTAGTTTATGTCCAAAAATCGAACCTATAGTCATTTTCCCAACTGATTTCGCGAACAGACTGAAACTGGATTGATGAGCCGAACGGCTGGACTAGATGAGCCGAACGGCTGGACTAGATCAGCCGAACGGCTAGGCTTCCCATAGCCGAACGGCTAGGTGCTTCATAGCCGAACGGCTGGACTCCCATAGCCGAACGGCTAGGTGCTCCATAGCCGAACGACTAAAGCTTTAGAGCCGAACGGCTAGATTACTGAAACGGAACAATTTTTGTAAAAATGCCGAAGAATTTCACAAGTGTTTTCAGGGTAGCTTCTCGATGAAAAATTTATTGTAACGGATTGGGCTAAAAGTCACATGGTCACTCGAAAACGGCCTAATGATCAAAGCTATGTACTATAGCCTAGGCAGTTTTAGGCCTTTCGGGGTCGTCTAGGGGTCGAAAATGGCATATTTCAATTTTAGGACCCGTACCAAATTTTGTAACCTATGAAATAAAATGTAACGGATATAACGAACTTGAATAACAACTAAACTTATACGATACGACTTACACACGAAACACATATACTTTTCTAAGTACAACAAATCATGTATAATAATAATAGTTTGAAATTATTATTACAAACCGTCACCAACGAGCCGTATACACTTTCTCAACTTCAAACATAAACATTAACCAAATGATTTGGACATAACTAGTCAATAGAACAACTAGCATAGATGGTCTGTTGAGACATCTAACCAATTAAACCTTGCGCGTTTAATACGCCCGGCAGGTTTCAACATCTAATCATTAAAACCTTGCGCGTTTAGGACGCCCAGCAGGTTTCAGTCGTTGGAGACGACATCATTTCTCTTGTAAACCATCAATTGTGCTTGATAGCATCTCATTAGACTCAGGTGAGTCTCATAGCCCCTATTTTACTGTTTTTAACCTAGGGGTGTGAATACATGCTTGTTTTGTTTTACATGTGAACGCAAGTATCAAATATCGCTATATTCTGCATGAGTTTATCATCTAATCTTTTAAGTCCTCCAAGCATAGTTTGGTAATACTTTGTAGCGTGAATGTTAGTGTATGGTACCATATGGGACTGACAATCCCCGTCCGGGTCAGCAAGCACTGACTGGTCAAACGGACGCATTATCATTTGTTCATACGTGTGTTGATTAGGCACACGCATAGAGGCACCCTCGCTCAGGCACTTAATTGTGATCCTGACACCTCAGTTAAGCTCAGACTATGTGCTCAAGGCAGTTATATACATCATTTACCAATTACTTATTTGTTTAATTACAAATATTCATACTTAAATCTTGCGGTTCATACAGTACACTTTATCATTAAACCTGTGAGCTCACCAGCTTTTAGCTGACCATTTTAGCATGTATTCTCAGGTTCACAGCAGCATTAGGTCTGCTCCCTCAGGATGCCCATTAGCTCGAGTCGCATTCAGACATCAAAAGATTGTCATGCATTACTATATTTTGTATAATTTAGTTATGCCATAGAATCTCTACCATTTGGCTCAAGAGCTTTTGTAAACTATATTATAACAGTGTAAAACTTTTATAATATCAATGTATTTTGTAAAACGACACATATAGAGTCGTTCATTGTATGCCTTGTGTGCTTGATATTTGATTAGTCGCGCCCCTAACCGACCCGCTTCCGCATCATAATTTGGGGGTGCGACACCTTCCACCGCCAAGACAAGTCGAGTTTTCCATAGACCTCGTGGCGGGTGCAGCACCCGTGGCCCGAGCACCTTACCGCTTAGCCCCATCCGAACTTCAGGAGTTGTCTACTCAGTTACAGGAACTCCTGGACAAAGGATTCATTCGACCAAGTTCTTCACCTTGGGGAGCTCCGGTCCTATTTGTCAAAAAGAAAGACGGTTCTTTCAGAATGTGCATCGATTATCGTGAACTCAACAAACTCACTGTTAAGAACCGTTATCCACTCCCTCGAGTTGATGACCTATTTGACCAACTTCAATGGTCGAGCTTTTATTCAAAGATCGATCTATGGTCAGGTTATCATCAACTCCGAGTTCGAGACACCGACATCCCAAAGACAGCTTTCCAAACTTGCTATGGTCACTACGAGTTTCAAGTAATGCCATTTGGTTTAACAAACGCACTGGCTGTATTCATGGACCTTATGAACCGAGTGTGCAAACCATATCTCGATAAGTTTGTCATTGTATTCATTGATGACATCTTGATCTACTCGCGCAATGAGCAAGAACACGCGCAACATCTGAAAATCATTCTAGAGCTATTCAAGCACGAGGAGTTATATGCTAAATTCTCCAAGTGTGAGTTCTGGATGCAAACCGTCCAATTCCTTGGGCATGTGATTGACAGTCAAGGGATTCATGTTGACCCATCTAAAATCGAGGCTATCAAAAATTGTCAATCACCAACAACTCCAACCGAAGTACGGCAGTTTTTGGGACTGGCCAGGTACTATCGGCGATTTATCAAAAACTTCTCAAAAATAGCCCAACCACTCACAACACTGACTCAGAAGGAGAAGAAGTTCGACTGGACTGATAAACAAGAGTCAGCATTTCAACTACTGAAATAAAAGCTTTGCAACGCACCTATCTTATCATTACCCGAAGGCAACGACGACTTCGTGGTATACTGCGATGCTTCACACCAAGGTCGTGGTTGCGTGTTAATGCAACGAGACAAGGTCATTGCCTACGCCTCCCGACAACTCAAGGTTCATGAAAAGAATTACACCACTCATGATCTTGAATTAGGAGCCGTAGTGTTCGCACTCAAAATCTGGAGACACTATCTGTACGGCACTAAATGTACAATCTTTACCGACCATAAAAGTCTTCAGCATATCTTTGACCAAAAGGATCTCAACATGAGGCAATGTCGATGGGTCGAGTTGCTCACCGATTATGATTGCGAGATCCGTTATCATCCAGGCAAGGCAAACATTGTTGCTGATGCCCTCAGTCGAAAAGAACGTGTAAAACCCCTTCGAGTCTGAGCCCTCAGCATGACAATCCATAATGATCTTATCATTCAAATCATTACCGCTCAATTCAAAGCACTCAAACCTGAGAACATTAAAAATGAGTCCTTGCGTGGCATGGACCAACAATTTGAAACCAAATCCAACGGAGCCAAATACTTCTCAAACCGAATCTGGTTACCTAATTTTGGGAACCTACGAGGCTTGGTGATGGATGAAGCTCACAAGTCCAAATACTCCATACATCCTGGATCTGACAAGATGTATCATGGCATCAAGGAGTTGTATTGGTGGCCAAACATGAAAGCTGACATAGCCACATATGTCGGCAAGTGCCTCACATGCTCTAAAGTCAAAGCCGAGTATCAGAAAACCTCCGGATTACTCCAACAACCGGAAATCCCTCAATGGAAATGGGAGCAAATCTCCATGGACTTTATCACGAAACTTCCAAAGACATCGAGCGGTTGCGATACCATTTGGGTGATCGTCGATCGTCTCACCAAATATGCTCATTTCCTAGCCATCAAAGAAACAGACAAAATGGAACGCCTCACGCGAATTTACCTTAAGGAAATCGTATCCCGACACGGCGTTCCCATTTGGATTATCTCCGACAGGGATAGTCTTTTCACATCTCACTTTTGGCAGTCACTTCAGAAATCTCTGGGTACTCGTATAGATATGAGTACTGCATATCATCCTCAAACCGACGGCCAGAGTGAACGGACCATTCAAACACTGGAAGATATGCTACGGGCTTGCGTAGTTGACTTCGGTGCAAATATGGAACATCATTTATCCTTATGCGAGTTTTCGTATAACAATAGCTATCATACCAGTATTGGAGCTGCACCTTTCGAGGCACTGTACGGTCGTAAGTGCCGATCACCTGTCTGTTGGACCGAAGTGGGAGACAGCCAACTCACTGGTCCTGAAATCATTCACGAAACCACAGAGAAAATAATCGGAATCCAAAACAGACTCAAATCCGCGCGTGACCGTCAGAAAAGTTATGCTGATGTGAGACGCAAACATCTCGAGTTCCAAGTTGGGGATCGAGTACTCTTGAAAGTATCACCTTGGAAAGGATTCATTCGCTTTGGCAAACGCGGGAAGTTGAATCCCAGATACATTGGACCATTCGAAATCCTTGAGAGGATTGGTCCAGTGGCATATCGATTGCAGCTGCCACCAGAACTCAGCAGCGTGCATCCCACATTTCACATTTCTAATCTTAAGAAATGCTTGTCTGATGAGACACTCATTATTCCTCTTGACGAAATCCACATCGATGATAAACTCCATTTTGTCGAGACACCAGCAGAAATCATGGACCGTAAGGTCAAACAATTGAAACAAAGTCGTATTCCCATCGTCAATGTCCGGTGGAATTCGCGGCGTGGTCCAGAATTCACCTGGGAGCGGGAAGACCAAATGCGACTCAATTAACCACAGTTATTCACAGAATCCACCCCATATACGACTCCAAGCTAAATTTTGGGACGAAATTCTCTTAACAAGGGGAGAATGTGACACCCGACAAATTAGGGCTAGTTATTAGTTCCTAATCATCTGCTAATACATATAATTAGTGCTAGATTAGGCTAATTGTATGTATCAATATATATATATATTGGAATATATATACACGTACGCGATTATGTTCAATCGTGCATTTTCATATCGGGCGGATCCCGATACATTAATACGGACGTTGGTGAACTAAATTTATTAAATAATATGAGATTATTTGATAAACATACTTATTACCAAACATTATTGCGATAATATTTCATAAGCATTTCGTATCATATATAATGCTCAGAAATGACTAAAAACGCGTAAAACGCGCCCGACAATCAAATAAACGTCAAAATATATTTTATAAATTAAAATGTACCATTTCGGATGGTAAGTATTTATTAGAAGTATCGTATTTTAAACCAATAACAAAAACGTTTGATTTAAACGTCACACGATTTATTAATCGTAACACGACTTCGCGAACCACTACCGGCACATCACAATAACATTTTTATAAATGTTTTTAAGTAATAATAAGTGTTACTTCAAGTTAAAAATATCGAAATTTTAATCGTCATTTAAAATACGTACGTATAACGTTAAACGTCTAATTATACGTTCACACAACCGGGGAAACGAACACCGCACGGAGCGCAACTTTGAGGAAATGATGTACAAACTCACCTAGTGGGTCCCACCCACGAAATTCTGCAGCCAAGGCATGGCACCCCATGCCTTGACTCCCTCCTCCTCTCTTTACTTCTTCCACACTTTATTCACAACTATCACTCTATCAACCATTCCATCCATATCTCTCTCTCTCTTATATCTCTCTCTAAATCCGACTCTCTCCCTCTTTCTCACTGATCTCCAGCCCAAAAACAATCAGCTACACCACCACCATAATCCACCATCATCCACCACCTTTCGGAAGAAGAAAAGCTAAGGAAACGAAGCAAGAAGCATAACCGAGCATACTCTCTCGTTTTCATCTCTAGATCATCATTTCTTAAGTAAGAACATACTTCTCTCTATATATATTTCATGCTTCACATTTGTGTACATGTTATGTTGATGATCTAGCAAGTATATATCCAAATATCATCTTAAAAATCGTTTTTACTAAGCATATATACAAGTATATAATGTGTCTCAGAAAAATCACCTCACCAAAACATCCATAACTTGGGTTCTATGTCGAGTTGGAACATGAATCTTATACCGAAATTTCCGTGTGGATGTCCTCTACAAAAAGTTCTTCTTTATCCTTTTCCAGAAATACACGATTTTTAGTGTAGAATCTGATCTTTGGACTGTAGCTGTTCTTGGACCAAAACCGACCACCCTTCATGATTATTTTTGTTAAAAATAGTAAATGAATATATAAAAACACCATAAAGTGCAGTTTTACACTAGACATATAGGAGAACATGTATGATTTTTAGTTAGGCTTGATTCGGTTTAGAAGTTGGTTAAATCGAGAGATTTGTCGAGTTAAGATCTAGAAAACCAAAGTGTAGGGACTATTCTTGCCATTTCACAAAATCCGACAATCCCTATTGTCGCAAAAGTTAGTCCGTCAATCCTTATTATCGCATGAATGAAATCCGTGAATATCATTAGCGCATAAACAAAGTCCGTGAATACGATTATCGCATAAACAAATTCCGTGAATTACTATTGTCGCATGAACAGTGTCCGTGAATTACTAATGTCGCATGAACAGTGCTCCGAGAATCCTATTGTCGCAGTGCCCTATTGTCGCATAACTATTGTCGTATAAAACAACATTTTCGTAAACCTTATTGTCACATGAAATCTTAATTCCGTAAATCCTTATTGTCGCATGAGTGAAAATTCCGACAATCCTTATACATTAATGCAATACTTGGACAATCAACAACAAATATATTGATAAGTAAACATCACAGCAAAACATATAATAATAACACTTTTGGGTTATTATTATAAACCATCACCAACGGGCCGTACATAATTTCAAAACTCAAACTAATCAATCAAACAACCAAATTATTTGGACATTACTAGTTGGATGAACAACTAGCATGGACGGTCTTTTGAGACGTCTACATATACTTATAACCTTGCGCGTTTTGAACGCCCGACAGGTTACAGTCTTCGGACAACATCACCTTGTGCAACATCATACTTGCTTGTTAGCAACACACCAGACTCAGGTGAGTCTCATAGCCCCTCATTTTTACTGTTTTTAACCAAGGGGTGGGAATACATACTCGTTTTGTTTTACATGTGGACATGAGTACTAAACCTCGATATATACTGCATGAGTTGTTTTGCTAATCATTTTAAAGCCCTCCACTACATAGTTTGTTTATATGGATTTAGCGCGATTGTTAGTGTATGGTACCATATGGGATTGACAATCCCTGTCCGGGTTAGCACGCACTAACTGGTCAAACGGACGCATTAGCATTTGTTCATACGAGTGTAGATTAGGCACTCGCAGGGAGGCACCCTCGCTCAGGCACTTGGTTGTGATCCTGACACCTCAGTTAAGCTCAAACTATGGGCTCATGTCAGTGATATACATCTATTTTATTTGCTTGATTGCAAATCATTATATTAAATCTCATGGTTCACACATCATGTTTATCTATACAAACCTGTGAGCTCACCAGCTTTTAGCTGACATTTTAGTATGTATTCTCAGGTACTCAGCAGTAGTAGATCTGCTCAGGATTATTAGCTCGAGTCACATACAGACACCAGGAGATTCCCCTGCATTTCTATATTTTGTAAACTAGATATGCCTTAGAATCTCTAAACATTAATTACGAGCTTTTGTAAACATTATTACATTGTAAACTTTTATAATTTCAATGTAAGCAGTAAACGACGCATATAGAGTCATTCACTTTATCTTATGTGCTTGTGATATTTGATTAGTCGCGCCCCGACCCGATTCTCTTCTGCACAGTAAATTTGGGGGTGCGACAGTATGTTTAACCAATCAAAAAAGATTTTAGTTGATAGATTTAATATTTGATTCATGAAAAGTGTAGTTAGTGGAGAATAAGTAGATTTAATATTTTAGTATTTTCCGATATTTCTTTTGATAAGTTTTTAAGGAATAGGGGGTATAGATAAGTAAAAAAAAATTTAGGAAAAAATATCAAAATCAAAAATGAAATTTAAAAGGTTAGTTTAGTCATTTATACACTAAAAGGACTAACTTGGGAAAAAGTAAAAAACATAAGGATGATCATTGTAATAATAAAAGTACAAGGACTAACTTGAGAAAAAAGCACAAAACATAAGGATGACCATTGTAATTAAAAAAGTAAAAGGACTAAGAATGAGAAAATGAAAAACCACAAGGAAGAAAAATGTAATTTACCCAATTTTTTAATTTTCTGTGAAATACAACACAGCGGGCCACGGTCTCTTTGAAAAGAACCGTGGTCTTTTCAACATTTTAACATGGTTCTTTCTGTCAAAGCCGTGTGCTAATAGCTAAAAATTTCAGGCTACCCGCCTTAACTTGTAACACCCCCTTTTCCACCCAAAATCCAAAATTTTCATATATTTCATCCATTCGGGCAAAACCTAGCTAAGCTACCACCGAAAATGATCACCAATCGCTAATACCGCCTCCAAAATCCGTCATCGTTGTCCATAATCTTTTTATAAATTTGTCTCGTTATGTTCATTTGTTCCCCGATTACAAGTTAGTAGGTCGCTAGGGTTTTTTTATCCAACTACCGCTATAATGGTAAAATATCAATTTCTCTTCTTTTTGATGTTATATATTGAGTTTTTGATCGTTTATATGTCTGGTTTTTATGAACCAAATGAATGTTATACTTGTGTTAATTTGGTGTTTCTACTTCAATACGTATTGTAATTGTAGTTGAGCTAATTATTCGAGAGTTTGTATATTTTTTTAATTATGCATGCATTTAATTAGTTGATGATTGTTTGTATCATAACCAAAAGGTGAACATTATCTGGTAATATGTTATCAAGTCGTTAAACTGTTCATACAATTTAGTTTTTTGGGTGTTGATATATCATATATAATATATACAACATATTATTTGTTTAATACATCCTAAGTATACATTATAGGGTTGTACAGTACTGCATCAATCAAAAAGCACAAAAATTGGTGTATGGATCAAAACATATATTGCATTTATCCGCAACCTTTAGTTTTTGAGTGTGCTTATATGCTTTTTGATTCATATGAACCAGTTGTTAAGTACATATGTCTAGAGGTGTACGTGTTGTTGAGTATCTGTATTATTTTACCACTTTTGATATGATATATCTACGATAGTTAATTACCTCATGGGGACCGATCGATCTGATGATAGCTTTGTGATGATGTTTGTTAAGAAGTTTTATTTATGTACGTATTGTGGGTGTAATGCACTGATTGTTGAATGCTAGATGACATTTGATATTATTATTTTTTTTAACAACTTATTCATAATGCGGTGTAGGATAATCAAGATATGGATCTCCTTCCTCATCCAAAAACTGTTATGAGTGATCATCAACAACCTGATCTTGGAGAACAAGTTAATCAAGAGTGTAGTACAAGTGCTCCACGTAAAAGGAGAAAGAGAAGGGCTACTTCATCTATGAAGAATGATGAGAAGGCCAATTTGCTTGGCGATAGAGAAGTTGACTTCAATGTTTTTGGACTCAACATTGGGTCGGGACAGGTGTCATTTAGTAAAATGGTAGGTCTTGTGGCTAGATGTCGGGTTAGTATTCTAATTGATCCGTGGGATAAGGTTGATGAAACACTGAAAGAGTCTCTATGGGAAGAGGTTAAGGTAAATTCTGAACCGTTAAAATAATTTTGTAGCAACTATATCCCTTTCTCAAAGAAGTTATATATACAGAAGGCTACTAATATATACTTATGAATTTCAGAAAGCATTCCCTGATATTAAGGGTGAGGAGACCAAGAAGGCTGTTACTGCGCAATGCAACCAGGCCTGGAAAGAATTCAAAAGAAATCTGAGGGATAATTTTGTGAAAACTGGGAAAAGCCCCTTTTTGAAGTACCCGTATCTTGCCAATGAAGGAATGTGGAAGAAATTCTGTGAGAAGGTCAACAGTGAAGAGTTTCAGGTATCAATTCCATTCATTTTTTTTTTTGTTTTTTTTTTAAGTTAAACACAAATTTTCCATCATGAAACCTCATATTAAATAGTTATAATTTTTGTTGATAAAAGAGTCCTACCAAGTACCGAGGGTGAAAGGCCATCTCAACTACGTGATCATCATTTCCTTTTTTCTGTTAAACATGTTTTTGTTATGTGAAGAGATTAAGTGAGAGAGGTAGACAGTTAGCTAGGTTGAACAAGAATCCGCCTAAGGTAGTACCTAAAGGGTATCGGGGATACGAATAAGAGTGGAAGAAGGAGAGAGAAGAAGCTCTCAAGGTTTTGGATCCCTCCTCTCTTGTTGGTCGCTTATATAGGGTTCACAGTGTGCGGGTGTTTATATGTCGCACCCCCAGAACACGTGGCAGCGGAAGTATGAGGTGTCACGGGGGCTACGACCAAATCAAATATCATCACACAAAGATTACAACAAATGACCTCTACATGAGACGTTTGAAAAATAGTTACATTGCCATAATCAAATGTTTACAACTGTTACCCAAAAACATTGGAGTTCGCAAAAATAGTCTAGAGATTTCTAATACATAGTTGTTGATACAAAATATCATAATGCAATTAATTCTCTTGTTTGAAAATATGCGACGCGAGCTATGCTTTCCAAAAGCATCCTACTATCTTGATTCCTGTGGGTAGTCCTATTGCGTATGCAAACCTGAGAATACATACTAAAAGGGTCAACATAAAGTTGGTGAGTTCATAGGTTAGTTAAAAATGTTAGTCACAAATTTTCCATGTTCGTATTGTTTTTCGGAAGTAGCATGACGTAGCGAAACAGTTCATCATGTATAACAAGTGCGCATATGTGTATCGGAAGTAGCACAACGTGCCCAAGTAATCTATCAAGTTATAATAGTGTATCAAGTATGTATATATTAAACGGAAGTAGCACAACATGCCCGGAAGTAGCACACAGTGCCCGGAAGTAGCACAAAGTGCCCGGAAGTAGCACACAGTGCCCGTAAGTAGCACAAAGTGCCATACAATATATATATATATATATATATATATATATATATATATATATATATTCATCAGCTATAATCCACATGTATTCACAGTTCAACGTTTAACACGAAAGTTGGAGCTCTAGCAGTATAATCGTGCAATCAGTTTAACAGTTTTTCAGTTCTTGTATAAAAGGTTATCATATGATTTAAACAAATGTATAGTTCTACAGCAACATGGTAATTGTGATTGGTAAGTGTTAAACAGATGTATTACTCTACAGTAATATTGTAAATTTAAATTATAAGATTTAAATGTCTGTATTCATAAAACAGTAAAGGAAGCATGTATTCTCACCCTAAAATAACTTCAAAACAGTAAAAAGTGGGACCATAAACTCACCTGAGTTAAGCAATTAGCGAGCAAATAATCAAATAAGCAAGCAAGGTGTCCCAAAGTGCAACTCTCTAACATCCTAAACATATAAGGTTGTGTATAAGTAGATATCTCAAAGACCATCTATGTAAGTGGAGGGTTAATGTCCACTTAAGTCAATAGTATAGGTTGAGGGTTAATGTCCACCTAAAATTAGTTCACTCAACTAGTATGTTCAAATAAGTTATTCAAGTTCATTTATCAAAACGTGTATAGCCCGTTGGTGAAAGTTTTCTATAATAATTCATTTAGACATTATTATTAAGTTTATTTTGTTGTATTTATTCATTAATACATATCGTGGGTTGCTAACAGATTATTTATTTCGTAAAAACCTTAAATCGTAGGTCAAAGTTGGTCAATTCGTAGGTCAAAGGTGGTCAAACTTGGTCAAACTTGGTCAAACTGGTCAAAGTTACCAACTAAGTCACCAAAACCCATTTTTATTACCATTTTCCAAAAATACTAAGTTTGTCGGTTTTTAGAAATCGAGCCCCGTTTTTGTCAACTTGGTCAAACCTACTCGGTTTGACCCGAAACTTTTACCCAAACCTTAGATATGTTTAAAAGTCCATAAAAGTCAGTTTTAACATTTATTGCATGTCCGTAAGGTGTCGGTTTTCATAAGTTAATAAAATTAGTCCACTTTTATATTTTTCCAGAAAATGCATCACGTAGCCAAATTTTTAAAAAAAATTATAATCCGAGTTAGTTCCCAAGAAAAATATCAGTTGTTCCCCCATAAGTTTTCTACTTCCAGTAAGTTTTCTATGAATTTTAGTGAAGTCTAAGTATTTACAAAAATTACATGTGTCCTCTGAGGTCCAACAGTTGACCAATCTAGACACATACATGAAGGTTACATTTCTGGGAACAATCTACAAGGAACTAGTAAAAGTTGTCAACATGAAAGTTGTAGCCAATGAAATTTTGAGAATTTGAGTGGTGGGTTCAGGTCATTTGGAGATGCGTAGCTCGAGATATGGCCAAAATACTAAAGGTAAATTTTCTGGGTTTCTGGAATAGGTTATCTATGAGTTTTTATACAAATTATTAAAAATACTAAACGAGTCTCAGAAAAATATGAGGTTTTCGGGGTTGGAAAGATTACTTCTTGAACTTAAGTTTTGACTATAAAAACGTCCATGTTCATGGATAGATGATTTTTCTAAAAATCGTGGAAGTGGACACATCTTTCTGGACAGAAAGTATATCTTATTTTTTGTTAATTACAAGTTAAGAGAAATGGTTTTTGAGTGTTGTGTTGTTAATATACTTGTTGAGATAACTTTAATACATGTTAATAAGAGTCTTAAGAAGGAGAAGAAATCCTCACAATGTTGTTTATGAAGAAAGGAGGACAGATTTGTGATGAGGTGTTCTTGAGGTCTTGTTTCCTTGAAGCACTTTTGTAAAATGATGGAGATAGTGGTGGTGGTTTATGGTGGTTTGTGGTGATTAGTGGTGGTTGAATGATTGTGAAATCTCCGATTTTTAGAGAGATAATTGAGGGAAATCTAGTGAGAGGTTAGAGGATTTGATGAGAGTGAAATGAATGAAAGTAATCTTGCATGTTGGTTTAGTGGTGGTGTAAGAAAAAGAAAGGGAGGCTTGAAGATGATTAGGGAATGAGGGTGGTGGTGGTTTGGAAGATTTTTAAGGGGCCTCATGGGTGGATTTGTGATTTAATTCTCAGTTTCCAGTCTGTGTTGCGTACGTTGTTCATTTATTCGGTTATATCGCGTAGCATTTTCTTTCATCGTTTTGATTTACGATATAATTGGGATTATTTTTCATTGAAGTATTATTAAAATACTTAAATTTGAGTTGTCAAAATATTAATTAGGGTTTCGTTTGGTTGTTGGGTTCAGTTTGCGCATTTTCACCGCGTTTGTTACGTTTTATACAAAACGTCTAAGTTTTTCATGTATAATTATTTCAAAATAATAATATCTGATAAATAACTTCTAAAATTAGATTAAAGTTATTTATAGAAAGGTTTTCACCAACGTCGTATAGTCTGCCGGACTCCGTCCGGTTGTTTCACGTAATTACAACTAATTACGTAAGCGTAATATAAAACAATTATGTAGGTGTATATTCACAATAATATACAAATAGTTACAAGTAATTACAAGAATTTAGCCTAAATCACATCTAAGTACACGTAATTAGGGTTTCGGTTAAGTTTAAAAGTAAACCTAAATTGTCGGGTGTCACATTCTCCCCCTGTTAGGAGAATTTCGTCCTGAAATTTGCTCGTAATCATAGTTTGTGTGGTATCTAGTGAAAGTGTGAGTATTTCTCGACGTTTAACAAAGTCCATGGAAGGAAAGTTCGTTGTTGTGATGCAACACATCCATTTGTATACATTTGAAGAATTATCTCTGTGTACTATTAGTAGGACAATTATTCCTAAATAGTCAGTCGTAGTAAGGTCATTTACTATAAGGTTCGTAGTAGTAGGAAAACATTCCTATGTGGTATGTAGTTCATGTGAGTGTGAACAGTTAGTTGTATTATATCTAATATAAATTGCTGGAAACGCATTTCCAATAAGTAAACTTTTAAGAGACCCAAAGATGGTCTAATGTAAAAGTTGTCAGAAAACGTAAGTCGTAATCCCAAGAGGTATATTGAAGAATTTGCTTGCTAAGTTCAAAGTGCAAGTTCTACGATGTGCTTAGAACCTAGATTGGTGGGGGTGTGATTGTGTATTGGAATAAACTAATCCGATATCGTATAAGGTTTAAATAATTATGTCATTGTCTTCTTTAGTTTTATCCTCCAATAGTTTCGTATTGGTCATTGTCACCTCTATCACTAACATCTCGGTTTGTCTCCATATGAATTAACTTCATCCGATTTTGCAAGATCGAGTATTGCTACAATCAAACCAACTACTAAGAGAATCTTATTTCTTACTAGTCTATCGTACCTATGCCTTTATTGGAAAACCACAATCCAACTTCTTATCTTAGAATTTCCTTAGCAATGTTTCAGGTGTAATCGGTATTCTAGTTTCAAAATGGGATTAAAGGTTAGATCATAGAGAAAGATTGAGTGAAAATCAAGTGTTTGTTGATATATATAGTTTTCTTTCGCCAAAACTTCATCGTAATTTTTGATAACTTCATTAATAATTTATGAATTTTAAAAATTCTTTAAAAACATTTTGTGGCAAAATTTGTTTAAAATCGCTGCTGACGTGAATCTATTGAAAACTCTTGTCAGTAACAAAAACGGGGGAAATTTTGTTTAACAAAATCCATTGAAAAATTAAAGTTGTGGGAAATTTCGAGTAACCGTTTGATGAAAATTCGTTAAAGGCTCATATAGATGAAAATACGTTGAAAACTCTAGTCATTGAAAAGTGTTGAAAATTCTGTTTGTCAAAAATCTGTTGGAAGATTTATGTTTGTGAATAATTCGTGGAAAATGTCTGACAAAAGATTTATTTGAAAATTGTTTCCTACACACTGTACATGTTTAGTGGAATTTCTACTAGTCCTAAGAGAGTTCTATTTTACACACTAGTCTTAATCGCAAGGCAGCGACTTCGTCTCTAGTCTCCATCACCTAGAGATGGATATAGTTTCTATGGTTTCGCTAAGATTCTATCGATCCTTAAGGATATGTGCAACTCGGCCCTATGCCAGGTGCATCCAACCTAAATGGATTACGTGTTGTTCTAACTCCTTAGTGTCTATTCTATTTTCGTGGAGGCGTAGCCTAGCAGTCAGTACCAGAACGGTATGGTAAGTGGGTTCATGTGCGTATAGAGAGGTTTGCATGTCGATAGCTTCTTCGTCCTCTGTAAAAATCTATATTCCTTCTTCAGTTCTCCAAGTCTCAAGTGTTGCGGGCAACCAATTCCATTGGTGGACATCTGCCCTACTATGGGTCCTAGTGGGTGGAGTATCAGTAGTAGTGGTATGAATAGGACAAGTTCTAGTTCGAGGTGGTGTGTCTGTTCTTCTAGTCATGTGTAGCACGCGCGCTCCATGGGTCTATGATACAAGTGGGAACGAAGAATGCAAAGTGACGGGAGGAGATGTAGTTCATCTAGGTGTTGAAGTATCGTACGGTTTAAGTTTTATACGTATTCCCGAGTGATTTGGTTGTGAGCGGAAAGAAAAGGGTGAAGTAGATGTGACTTGTTTGGTTGGTGAATCCTCAAGTAGATTGTTCTCAAGTGAGTCCTATTCGATTATGTAGTTATCCTATGCGGTTAAGCAAGTGGTACCGTGGAAGTCTCCTCAGTGGTAAATAAGGGTTGAGTCTCGTGTTCAGAGTTGGGTGACGTAGCTGTGGGAGTGGTTGCCGTGAAGGGTGGCAAATAAGTTTAGTGCACGTAAGGTTATATATATATATATATATATATATATACACACACACACATAAAAGCCTAACACATAAGTACGTATAAAGGTTGGTTTACTTCTATCCTCGGTCTACGTCTGCTATTGTACTCTCGTTCATTATAACCATTTCAAGTCTTGCATCGAATCTCCTTTAATTGTACATAGTTGATCAGGCTATGTTAAATTAAATTCAAATGATGCAATCGATGAACCAGTCATACTAAACAAAGAATACTAACCTAATGGTTATAGTCTAGGTCACTAATGCAATCCTAGTTCACTATAACCTTAGGCTCTGATACCAATCTGTCGCACCCCCAGAACACGTGAAAGCGGAAGTATGAGGTGTCACGGGGGCTACGACCAAATCAAATATCATCACACAAAGATTACAACAAATGACCTCTACATGAGACGTTTGAAAAATAGTTACATTGCCATAATCAAATGTTTACAACTGTTACCCAAAAACATTGGAGTTCGCAAAAATAGTCTAGAGATTTCTAATACATAGTTGTTGATACAAAATATCATAATGCAATTAATTCTCTTGTTTGAAAATATGCGACGCGAGTTATACTTTCTAAAAGCATCCTACTATCTTGATTCCTGTGGGTAGTCCTATTGCTTATGTAAACCTGAGAATACATACTAAAAGGGTCAACATAAAGTTGGTGAGTTCATAGGTTTAGTTAAAAAAGTTATTCACAAATTTTCCATGTTCGTATTGTTTTTCGGAAGTAGCACGACGTATCCAAACAGTTCATCATGTATAACAAGTGTGCATATGTGTATCGGAAGTAGCACAACGTGCCCAAGGAATCTATCAAGTTATAATAGTGTATCAAGTATGCATATATTAAACGGAAGTTGCACAACATGTCCGGAAGTAGCACAAAGTTCCCGGAAGTAGCACAGAGTGCCCGGAAGTAGCACAAAGTGCCCGGAAGTAGCACAAAGTGCCCGGAAGTAGCACACAGTGCCCGGAAGTAGCACAAAGTGCCATACAGTATATATATATATTCATCAGCTATAATCTACATACATTCACAGTTCAACGTTTAACACGAAAGTTGGAGCTCTAGCAGTATAATCATGCAATCAGTTTAACAGTTTTTCAGTTCTTGTATAAAAGGTTATCATATGATTTAAACAAATGTATAGTTCTACAACAACATGGTAATTGTGATTGGTAAGTGTTAAACAGATGTATTACTCTACAGTAATATTGTAAATGTGAATCATAAGATTTAAATGTCTGTATTAATAAAACAGTAAAGGAAGCATGTATTCGCACCCCAAAATAACTTCAAAACAGTAAAAAGTTGTAAGTCCCTAGTTCTAGGATCGATAACTTCGTTATCTGTAGTATTAAGGTGCGGAATTTCTCAATACGGTGTTATCTTACTAATAACGATTTAGTTCACGTTTCGGTTAACCAATTGCTTTACTTTATACGAATAAACGTCAAAGCCTAGCCTTTAGTATTTGTTTCTCTAGAAATACTGAATTCGCAAGAATGCAAAAATCCTGATCTCCAATGAGTTATCTCAAAATTCTATATTTCAAGTTTTGTTTTTCACGTATGAAAACACATATATATTCTCGTCTCAACTCGCAGCCACTGGGCCTGCGAGTTGACTTGACTCGCTACGCAGCCCAAGCCCATAATGAACTCGGCTCGTTTGTCTCTATTGAGTTCTGCGAGTTCAGATCTCATCTCGCATCGCAGAGCCTTGCGACTTGAGATCTCGACTCGCAACAAACGTCTAAACAAATAACTCTACTCGCAGGAAATGTATATTGTTAAAATCTATATTCGTCTAACACTTTATCATAATAATATATTTAACAAATATTAATATCAAAACAATATCAATTTACAAATCTAAACCAATATATCAACATGATAACAATTACACTAGTCATATTGCAAAGCTAGATCTGTTGTCACAAACTATGTCTCAACAGACTCCCCCTTGACAATAGCTCTAGCATCTTTATCTTCACATTGTCTTTGGTTTTATGAGTAAATCTTACTACCTGCAAAAATCTTCATCTTCATACAAGTCTTAATCATCATTTGATAATCTCGTGCTAAGTCACCCCATGCTTCAGTAAAAAGATTCTGTTCTCATTTAACTTCAATAAATCTTTTCTTGACATGTTCATAAGATGACGATGATCATAAACTCTGAAGATCTCTCTTTCACCACCTTCAACCTCATCATCAGCTTCCACCATTACAGCTTCTCCAGTTTCTGAATCCACATGCCAACTCTTCATATTTCTCAAAATATCTTGAGGCATTTTCTTCAGTGGTATCTGCTGCACACATTTTATAGCTGGATAAATCTTCTTCCTTCTTCTTCTACCAGTTCTTTGACTTCTTTCTTCCAACTTAATTATCTTTCCTTTCCTTGGCTTAATCTTTTCAAATTTATTAGCTCTAACCTCAGTCTTGATTATGTGTTCAACATATTTTCCAACAAAATCATCACTTGGGTTATTCAATGATAATCTAGCCAAATCTTTAATCTCAAATCTAGGCAAAGAACTAAAAACTGCAAGTTTTCTTTCAAAATATTGAACTCCATCATATCTCTTAATAGCAAACAGTTTTAGATCAGCATCAAAATACCATCCTATAATCCCTCTTTTTGCTATACGCTTACCTGTAATATCAATTTCTGATATACCAAGCTTTTCTTTCTTTTTCTTTGGCAAAGGCTTGAATATAGGATTATCTTTATGCTTATCAAGAAGATCTTGTTCATCTGAATCAGTTGAGTCATCGATCTCTTCATCTAAATCGACAACCGTTGGACCTTCATCATTTTCAATAATAACCTCTGTTCTAGATGGGCTCACATGGTGTTCATCAACATAAGCATCTGGATCTACACCCATGTCATGCACTATCTCAGAAACAGCAGTCCAATCTGTAGGCGGTTTAAATTCTCCCTCTTCAAGATCATAATCAATCTCTTCATCTATCTCATCCAAAATATCAGTTTCTGAATCTGATAGATCTAGACTTTCCATTCCTAGAGAAAACAAACAAACACAAATATATTAATGATTTAAATTCTCTTATTGATTTCCCTGAATAAATCTAAGAATTCCAATACTAATCCTTTTGTGTAATATAAACGCGGAATATATATAACTTATAAATCTTTTATTGATTATCAATCTAAGATTTCTTAAGTCTTATATCAAATACTTAACAAACATTAATTAAATTTAAACTCTAATGTACTGTGAAGAATCACCAAACATTTAAATTTACAATTAATTAACTTATATAATTTCTAAGACTTAATTGAACTGTTATATCATAAGATCTTAACTTTCAATTATATCTTTAAAACTATATATCATTTGTCTAGTTAAAAATCATACAAATTTAACTTGTCAGTTATAAAAACTCTCAAGTCTAAAATGTCTAAGTTAAAATAAATTTTGACCGCTGAAATATATCAGAACACGCCGCTCGACTTCTCAATGAGTCGGAAGACTTTCGATCACTAATTTTTTAACCTTTTAAAATCAAATAACTTAAACAATTTCTAATATATTTAACTTGTAATAATAATAATCTCAAATCAAATATATTACCAAAACCATTAAGTTACAAATATTTAGTTACAATTTTAAATTACAATTACAATTCAACTAAATTCTAAATACAAATAACTACACAAGTCTAAACTGTCTTACCAGCTTCACTTGTTCTTGTAGCACTTGTACCAACACCATCACCACTTGCACTTACACCAGCAGACTCCCCCTGAATAATAGTCTGCTGACCAGTCGTTGAAGGACCAGCCAGCTCACTATCCTTCTGAGCATTGGGATCATCGTCTTTGTCATCATCTCATTTCTTCCTCAACTCATCTTCTTTGCAAGATTCTAGATATACCCATATCTCCCCCTGAGCTGACTGTCCTGAATTCACTCTCAACACTAACCGTTCTAAGTGTTCAAGCTTCAGTCGCTGGGCAGTAAAATCATCAAGCAAAGTATTATGAGTGTTTAGCAGAGTCAAATATGATGTACTCATATGAACCATCTGCTGAGCAAGAGAGACATTTTCAGCTAACATCCCTAGAATCTTAGAAGTAAGTTTCTCTAACTCCTTAACTCTGGACTCTAAGGATGTAATCCTTTCAGTATCAGTCGTAGGAGTAACAGAAATAGTATGTGGTCTAGGTGGTGTCACTGAAGCAATGTAGGAATCACGTGTAAGTGGTGGAATAGCTTGAGATAACGCTTCTGTAAGAAGAGTAGCTGCAAATCTACTAGCGTTATTCGTCTCAGCCTGTTAAGTTAAACAAAATTAATTAAGTAATTGTTACAGATTAGTCTGTCTTAATCTCTAATTAATTATATAACACTTGTATAACTAAACTTATATCCCTTACCTCAATAGGTACAGATATCTGTTCAGTAACCACCAGTGTTACATTCTCCACCTGTGGTGTATCTCGAGCAACTGTCACGGAATCAACTGTCTCAGTTTGAACTCCTGATAAACAACAAGTTAAGATTATCTAACTTTTAAATATTACATACCATCCTGAATGGTCAGAGTCCTGGAACGCTTACGGCGTCGAGTAATAAGAGGTGTATCCTCTTCCTCAGAACCTTCATCAACAAGACTGAAGTCAGGATCGACTTCCTTAGCCTTCCTCTTCTATTTCAGTGCTGGATCTGGAATCATCCGAGATCGATATCTAATATAACCAGCGTCTGGAGGTGAAGAAGGAGTACTATCATCATCATCTGAAGCCGATTGACCATCACGGCCTCCAGATGGATCAACATCAGGATCCTAAATATTAAATATATTAAACATTTATGATTAGCTAAAAGCTCTATCACACGAGTTCTATATATTTATGATTAATCTGATAAATACCTTAGAAGGTAAAACCTCATATCCATCTAACTGTCCCTGCTCACCCTCAGATTGAATGACCTCTGGGTCTGCAGTCTCAGCTCCCTGATCATAATGATATTTATATTTTATAATTAGAAATATTATCTAATTAACTAAATATCGATAACATAAGTATTATATATAATAATAATGTGATAATGATATAACAACTAAGTACCAATATTACTATATAATCATAAAATTACCTCAGGTGAAGCAACATAACTATCAATATCCCGTAGCAGGATATCAGTAGTATCATCATGCTCTACTAGCACCTCCTGTATCACCTGAGCAGCAACATCTGGGTTCACCTGTTCCCCAGCATGTGCAGGTTGTTCCAAAACATCCTCAATCAGCTCTTGTGGATCATCAGCATGAACCACATCAGTTAACGGTTCAGGAACCACAGCTTCAGCAACAATATCTAGCCAACCATTGTTCGGTGGCGTCACATTGGTAGGATCAACAAGAAAACCAAAAAGCTCTCTTTCCTCAGGTTTCACTACCCCTTCCTTTCTCACTGACTGCAAAAACATAGCATTGTATCCTCTAAGGCCAATAGTATCTACATGTAAATATGGCCCAGGAATAACAAGCTCTGGCAGACGAGCGCGAATAATCATCATGCAAAAACGTGGATAAACCAGAAAGCGTGATCTAACAGAACCCGAAATCTGCCTAACCAGCTCTCCAAAAATATAATCACAAAAACTGTATGGTTTATTATAAACCAGTGACAGTGCAGCTGATACAAGGGCAGGGCTCAATTCGTCAAAGCCTCCCTTCTTCGGTGCAAAAATTGTGAAAATCACATGCCACAAAAACCTCCATTGTCCAATAACCAGAGGTTTTTGGAACTGACGTCCCCTCCTATCTCCTGTATACCCCATACGGCCTATCGCACCCTCAACAAAATCACTAGGATACTCCGTCGGACCATCCTCCTGGTCTACTGTACCCAAGCGTAAAATCTGACGTAGATCCCCAGCAGAGAAAACAACCGGTCGATTATTGACCGTTGTGCGAATAACCGGTGGGTTGATCGTCTCATCATACTGAATACCTTCCCAGAAGTCGTTCAGAATAGACTGAGAAATCTGTGGAGACGCGGTAAGTGCATGTCTAATGCGTGAACGTGCGAAGAATGTAAGCACTTGAGCTACTCGATTAGCTCCACGTGCATCAAGATCTAGATCAACAAGAATATTGTGACCTTTATCGAATTGTCTCGCCATATCTATAAATACACAAATGACAAAAACAATTAACACACGTTAATAAATTTTAAACTATAACGTATTATGAATAACAATTCATCAAACATCTTAGTTTTTTAAAAATTATATATAACTTGTTACATTACAGTCGCAAGTCGTATATAATGATTTCTAACATATATAACTTATTACTAATAAGTCGTAAGTTCAATATGTACATCCCATTAATTACTTGTTAATTTGTAATTCTCAAGTCATTAACGTTTTTTGATAAATATAAGTTATACCGCTAATATAAAATTAGGACACGCCACTCAATAACCTTTTGAATTGGTAGTCTTTCGATATAAACATATATAATATAATACAAGTCCATAATATAAACATTATTACTGAAAAAGTCTTAACATTTATATAAAACCTTTCTTTTTTTAAAAAAAAAAATTTAAAATTTGCTAAGTACTGGACTCGCAGAAATATGATGTGCGAATCGAGTTCAACTCGGTTCGCAACTCAACTCGCAACCATATCAACTCGCTAACCAATTCAATCCGCAATTCGACTCGCAAGTCGATTCGCTAATCTACTCGGTCCGCAAGGTCAATAAGTCAAAGAATCAATGTCAACTCGCTAAATGTAATCTGCAAATTGAATTGAAACTCAACTCGCATGGTCAAATAGTCAAGATCAGAAACTCAACTCGCAAAGTCTACGAGTCGAGTGTTCAACTCACAGCATGAACTGATGTTGCGAGTTGAAACAGAAATCAATTAATCTATCTATTAAAAGTGATCTATCGATTTATTTACGTTCATTAAGATTCGTTTAACATTAATCTTCAAGATTCTTGTCAAATAACACCTTAATCTACGTTAATCATTCAAATTTTGAAACAAAACCCTAGATTCATAAAAAGCTTCGATTTCATATAATTTAAATGGTGAAATCCGTTGATTTATACCTCAAAATGTTCGTAATTTGAAAGTAGATATAAGCTACGGATCAAAAACTCTTCCTTGTAACTAGGCAAATCAAAATCAAATGAAAGTCTCTGTTCGACTCGTTTCGCAATAAACTGGATTCGCAGAGTTTAAGTGAACTCGCAAATCAAATGGGTTCGGTGAGGAGTTTGACTCGCTTGACCACCCTTTTATACCCTGTACTCGATTCGCAGTGCATCTCGATTCGCAAGTTGACTAGTCAAACTCACAAAATTAAATAAAAACGCGAATTTAATACTAAGTATAAATTAAAAACCCCGTTATATGAATAGTTATCTCTGTAACTGTTTAACCTAAACATTTTAAAATAAAATATTTTCGCATAATTTTTCCTCAATGATAATCTTCGTACATATATTAACCGACTAAACCCGTGATACAGTTAATCTTGTATAAAGAAAAATCTTCGAGCTAAAATTATTCACTTATATACCTTTATGGTCTTAAGTATAGATAAAAATATATATATAAATTATAATAGAAAGATTAACCGCTGATATTAAATCAGGACACGCTGCTCAACTACACTTTGAGTCGGAAGACTTTCGATTAATATTCCACATAACCTATACAATATTTTCACTTTTCAACACACGTTTGTTCAACATTTAAAATAAAATATCCAGTATAATTCAATTCCAAAGGGTAATCATGAAATAAAACAAAACTCTTATTAATTCAAAGAAATAATTACAAACGTGGAAATTAATAAAACTACTAACATTCTAATAAAATAACTTAATATAAAACATTTAAAGTTTTAACTGCTTAGGAATCATATTAGAGAGAATAAGCGGTACTTATTAGATTGTAATAAGCCTAAGATGATTGTTAGTATATATACCTCATGAAATTCATATAAGCACAAGAAAATAACAACATTAATCAGTAATAAACTTATATTTATAAAATTATATCTTATGTACCTTTATCCACATGATATAACATTTCATTGAAATATAACTTATGATTTCTTATTATTCACAAAATTGAATGTTCAAATATCATAGACAGTTCAAGACAATTATCGGTATTATGATCCACATAAACAAATTACACATAGATTTCTGAGCCAATCTTTTATTATTTATGTGCACAATATCTAGTGTTTTCTACTATACAACATACTGAAGAATTCAAGTACAACACATAACACTGTATCTTGTATTATCAAGGTAGAGATTACTAAATGATGTTCTTTAGAAGCATATAACATACACTTGACACGAGATACTTTGTATCTTTCATATGTAAGGTAGAAGTTACTAAATGATGCCCTTTCAAAACATATAACTCACCTTGTGACATTATGATACTTTGTATCATGTCAGAAATTCTTATTTTAGATCACAGTGCATGGTAGTACTATCATTCAACAATTAAGACATATGTCATATGTTATATAACAGATCTCATAAGATAGTACACATGACAGTTATATTTCTTTACTGCTCGGAAACCTTAGCATAACCTGCCTACCAATAAATCGTATGATGAAGCTGACTAGACTTAAGTTATTCTTATCACTTGTAAAATAAAAGGACAAGTTATAATCAGTGGATATAGGTGTATAATAAGATAAATATATGTATAATCCTAATTAACAATCATCATTTTGATGCAACTTATAAGAATCTACTAACATATCATCCTTAATACTTAAGGTTATTATTCGAAACCGTATTCTCCTAATGTACTATCATCTCCCAAGTTTTTACAGCTAAAACTTAAAGCTTTTTCTAAAAGAACTTCGGTTGTTCTTTTATTGGAGGTGATTCCCCTCAGGTAACAAGCAAATGAATGCCATACGCCCACCTTTTTTTTTTTTTTTTTTTAAAAAAAAAAAACATAACACAGACTATTAACTATTACAAAAATACCCTTGGAAGACTAATCACTCTGGATTTCTCATTCCGTTAAGTTGAACCAACGTCTCAAATCTAGCTCTGTCAAACGCCTTGGTGTATAAGTCTGCTAAGTTATCCAAAGATGGAACCTTAACTAACTTTATCAAATTCTTCTCAGCACAGTCTCTAATAAAATGATGTCGAATATCAATATGCTTAGTTTTACTATGCTTTACCGGATTGTTGGTGATTGACATTGTAGATTCGTTATCAATCATCATAGGAGTATTGGTTATATTTAACCCGTAATCCCGCAGTTGCTATTGAATCCAAAGAACTTGAGAACAACAGCTGCCAGCTGCAACATACTCAGCTTCACATGTAGAAATGGCTACTGAGCTTTGCTTCTTGCACTGCCAGGATACTAATCTACCTCCTAAGAATTGACATCCTCCGGTCGTAGATTTCCTATTTTGATTGCATCCTCCATAATCCGAATCAGTATAAGCTATAAGATCTAAGTCTCCATCAATCGGATACCAAAGTCCCAACTTTGGTTTCCCTTTGAGATAACGAAGAATCCGTTTCACAGCTTGCATATGTGACTCTTTAGGATTTGCCTGATACCTTGCGCATATACAAACAGCAAACATAATGTCAGGCCTAGAGGCAGTTAAATACATTAGTGATCCTATCATGGCTCTATAAAGAGTTGGATCCACATCGCTATCACTAGATGTATTTGGACCAAGGTTGTGATTAACTGGAA
The DNA here is from genome assembly GCA_963422505.1 of Pseudognaphalium luteoalbum. NCBI lineage: Eukaryota > Viridiplantae > Streptophyta > Magnoliopsida > Asterales > Asteraceae > Pseudognaphalium > Pseudognaphalium luteoalbum. Next base: position 66,077,320 of record OY730195.1, read on the forward strand.
TTGGAGTATTATAGACCTTACTTTCATCCATCTTAAAGCGTTCTAATAGCTCATATGTATATTTAGATTGATGAATAAAGAATCCATCATTCTTTTGATCAACCTGTAATCCTAAGAAGAAATTTAACTCTCCTATTGCAGACATCTCAAACCTTTTTCTCATGACTTTCTCAAATTCTTGACACATCTTTTCATCCGAAGATCCAAAGATAATATCATCAACATATACTTGTACTAATAGAAAGTCATTCTTATTCCATTTTACAAAAAGTGTACTATCAATTGATCCTCTTGTAAATCCATTCTCAAGTAGATAAGTTGATAGCGTTCCATACCATGCCCTAGGTGCCTGATGTAATTCATATAGAGCCTTATTCAAATGATATACTCTATCTGGATGTTCAGAATCAGTAAACCCTGGCGGTTGTGAAACATACACCAATTCTTCAACTTTGCCATACAAAAAAACACTCTTAACATCCAACTGATAAACTTTGATACCCTTAAAAGAGGCAAATGCTAAGAATACTCTAATTGCTTCTAGCCTAGCAACTGGTGCAAACACTTCATTGTAATCTATCCCCTCTTGTTGATTAAACCCTTGAACTACTAGACGAGCTTTATTGCGAGTAATGACTCCCCGGTCATCTCTCTTACACTTAAATACCCATCTAGTTCCAATTGGATATTCTCCCTTTGGAAGCTCAACCAACTCCCATACTTGTAATTTAGAGAACTGTTGCAGTTCTTCTTGCATAGCTTCAACCCACAAACTTTCTTTGAGAGCCATCTGCACATTTTTAGGCTCGATTTGTGAGATAAAGCATGAATATAGACATTGATTAGGAATCCCTGTCTCTTTCATAGCAGTATACAAGCTTTCTAAATCTTCAGAAGTACTAGCTTTAGATTGAGTCCTAGTCTGAACAGGAGTATTAATATCACCGATGATGTTTTCAACGGGATGATTCTTACTCATTCTTGTAACCGGTATAGGATCAACTATTAACTCATCTCCTAAGTTAGTACCAATCTCTTCTAATGAAGGGATATCTTCTGAACTTGCTGAAGACAACCTAAAATGATTCAAAGAGGTAAGAATATCATCAAACGTTGTTTGAAGATCCTTTCAGAATCTGCAGTTTCTTGATACTTATCCTTTGAAGGTTGTTGTGACCCACTTGAAGAAGCTTCATTTGAGTCATTTGGTGTCCTGATTCCAGATTTCAGAACACTCGATGTTGAAGAAGGACCATTGTCCGATTCTTCAGACAATAAGTGTTTAGAGATCTCTGAAACACTGACAAAGTCACTTATAGGAACTTTAAATGACTGAAAGAGATCTGAATAGTCAAATTGCCAATCTAATCCCTTATGTACAGCAGGTACATAGCTCGTAACTTCAATGTTATAAAAAATTTCCGGTCGTCCTGTGACTTTATTGAAAACTCTTTTATTTGGTGAGTTGGGCATATAACCTAGGAAAAATCCTTCGTCCGCCTTTTCACCAAATTTAGCTTGATTTCATGTTTTCAATATTGAACATGGAACTCCAAAGGGTTCAAATCCCTTCAGATTAGGTTTCTTATTATTCAATAATTCATAACAAGTCTTGTTACGCTTTTTGACCGTAAGAACCCTATTTAGAACATGACATGCTGTATTCACCGCTTCTGCCCAAAAGAAGACCGGAAGCTGTGAATCTGCAAGCATAGTTCTAGCAGCTTCAATCAACGTTCTATTCTTCCTTTCAGCTACACCATTCTGTTGAGGTTCATATGGTGCACTGAATTGATGAATTATCCCTTTGCTTAAGCAATAGATATTCAACGTTGAATTTTTGAATTCTGTTCCGTTATCACTACGAATACGCTTAACTCTAGTTTTATAGACATTCTCTACTAGATCAAAGAACTCTATTAAAATTCCTGGAGTTTCATCTTTAGATCCCAAAAAGAATACCCATGAGAATCTAGCATAATCATCTGTGATAACTAAACAATACCACTTGCCACCTAGACTTCTCTTGCTTATAGGGCCAAAGAGGTCCATGTGCAGTAGTTCAAAAGGCGAGGAGATTGAGTTTTCAGTCTTAGACCTGTGTGGTTTCTTGTGCTGCTTTCCTTTGAGGCAAGGAACACACTTGTCTTCAGACTCGAAACGATTTTGTGGTACACCTAGAACTAACCCATTCTTGGTTATAAAATTCATTTTTCGAAAGTTCAGATGTGCCATTCTCCTATGCCATAAAAGTGCATCTGCTTCTGAGGCCTTGGATAGTAAGCATGTCGACACTATTGAAGAATTAGAGACACCCATGTTTATAGCATAGATGTCTTTCTTCCTTGGTGCCCTCATCAGTATCCATTCTTCAGGAATTGTGAAGCCTGGCTTCAGAACTAAAGCCTCCTTTTCATTGAAATGAACTGGATGACCTTTATCGCAGACTTGGGAAACACTCACTAGGTTATGAGTTAGTTCTTCAACGTAATTCACATCCTCTAGAGTCAAAGTTCCATTTGAAACTTTTCCTTTCCCTGTAATTACTCCTCCTTTGTCTCCTGCAAAATTTACTTTTTGCTTGAAACCTTCTTTGAAGTCCTTCAGTAGACTTCGTTCACCTGTCATGTGCCTTGAGCATCCACTGTCTACATACCACCAACTGTCCTTGTTCACAGTCTGCTCCTACACATAACAAGTTGTACACAGTTAGTTATCAAGAGGGACCCAAGCCATTACGGTCTTGGTTTGTCCCTGATCATCTACAATCTGAACCTCCTTAAAGTGACCATAACTATTTCCATTTGGAGTCTTGGTAGCTTTCACAAGAGTTTGAGATTGTTGATGATCTATAGTCTTGGGCCTATGAGGAGAGTGAGTAGAAAACCTCCTAGGCACATTCTTAGATCCCTGTGCACTTGAAGTAGAACCATTCTCAAATTGACTATGGTTTCTACTTGGGGTCCTAAACCTCGAAGGTGTCTTATCTCTTGGCTTATTGAAAGTATTTTCGTTTAGAGTATAAGCCCTTTTAGGTTTAGGTGGAGAGACACTATGATTACCATCTCTTTTCAGAATGTTTATAGGTTTGCTTCCTAATCCCGGTTTGGAACCTAACCTATCTACAATCGAACTAGAAGTGGTCGGTGTCTTATCAGTATTCACTAACTTATGTATAGCTTCCAACTTCTTATTTGGGCAACAAGAAGATACGTATCCTTTTTGATGACACTTGAAGCACGACATCTGTTTTCGTGACTTACTAACTTTGGTAACCGCTATTGGAGTCTTAGGCACTAAAGGATTAATAACATGCTCTTTATTAATCAAATCATCAATCTTAGTATCATGAATTACTCCACCCAGTACAAACTGTACTTTGGTGAAAGAAACTCTCTTACTATCATCAGATGAAGGATTCCTAATAAACTCCTTCTGTGCCTCTGACAGATCAGGTTTAGCTACTGTTTTCTCAGAACTTACTTCAGTCATTTCAGTATCTTCTGGAAGCTTTGTGTAATTCGAATTGAAAGGAGGAGGTGTCTCATTGTAACCTAATCCTGACTTATCCTTTACACTTCGTTGAGCATCAAACATTTTGTCTATCTCAGTGGTCCTATAATTTTCTATCTTTCTATTTTGCTCAACTAGCTTCAATTGACAGTCAGCTAATTCTTTCTCCTTATTAGCTATTTTCTGATTTAAGTCTTTTAGATTAATATAGAGACCATCTATGATGACAACTTTTTCATTAATGGTATCTCTAAGAGCACTCCTATCAGAAGCATCAGACTTAATTTTATCTTTTAAATCCTGTTTATCATCACTTAACCTACGCACATCAATCTTGTCTAGTTCAAGTTCAGATCTAACAGCCTTACTAGATTCAGTCAATAAGCTAACTTGAGATGTCAGGTTTTTATTTGCTACATTTAAAATACTAACCTGTGATTGCAAATCGGTAACTAAATAACAGACATCAGCAAGAGTAAGAATATCAAGACATACCCTTTTCTTGTCTGTTTGAACTTCAGCCATGCGAGCTACAAAGTCTTCAGGAGTCATGTTTTCAGTTGACTCCATATATAGCACATCTTCATCACATGCTTTAGCTGCAACCTCGGGCACTTTTACCTCACCCTCTGCATCAGTAGGCATATAAGATGTAGATCCATCAATTTCTGCCATGAAAGCTTCCTCAGATTGAGCTTTCCATTCATACGATCCATCCAACTGTTTAACAACTAAGGCTTTTGAAGCGAGAGTACTTCCCGAACCTTGTTGTCCATTGCCAGCTTCTACCTTAGGTCTTTGGCACTCTCTAGCAAAGTGTCCATAACCCTGACAGTTAAAACACTTGATCTTGGTTTTATCAAACCCTGATCTATTGCCAACTACCTTTCTACCTGTTTTCTTCAAGAAATTCTTTACCCTTCTTGACAACATAGCAAGTTGGTCCTGAAGATCTATTTCTTCTAGATAATCAGGGTCAATCTGATCGTAATCTTCGTCAAACATAATTGGATCATTGATTTTCCCTTGAAGGTAGTTTTCATAAGAAGCTACAAAGGAAGCAAGAACAGATAATTGCTGTTCAGCAGATTTCACACTCATAGGCATCTTTTGATGCTCTTGAGGTGACTTCTCAGTTGGTTTGCCCTTTGCATCACTACCAGATGATGTAAGAAGACACACATCATCGGTAATCATTTCACATTTTCCTTCAGCATTACCAACAAATAAAGCAGTGGTCGAGCTCGAGGAAGTAGTAGAGATAGTAGATTTTCCATGATAAAGTCCCGGATCCTGAGCCTGATCAGAATCAGTATCTCTAGTTTTCTTGGTGAAATCATAACCTCTGAGCTTATCAATTGCCTGCTCTAAGGTCATGGTTGCATACCTCTCATCGTTGTCTTTGAGCATTATGCCATGCATTTCCCACTTAGACGGTAAACCTTCAATAAATTTGTCGGTTTTCTCAGTCTCTGTAGAAATAATCTCATGATCATCTAGCTCACTCAGCAAATGGTAGTATCTTGTGGTATAAGCATCAAGATCTTCTCCTTTCATAGCTTTAAACACAGTAAACTGCTTTTTCAGGAGATTTTTCTTGCCTGCTTTAACTTGTGGACTTCCTTCACATCTCTTTTCAAGAGCTGTCCACAAAGATCTAGCAGTATGGAAGGATTTGAGTTGATGATTGAGCTCCTTAGGAAGACTCATCTTGATTGATGAATGAGCCTTGTTTTCAATCTCAAATTCCTTCTTTTGTGCTTCACTCATCTGTTGATAAGTGAGAACCACAATTGCATTTTCAACAGTCTGGGTAGGTGCCGTGTATCCATTCTTGATACACATCCAGATAGATAGATCATGGAATCTACAATAAGATTCAAACCTATCCCTCCAGCTAAAATAGTCCTCAACTCTCAACAATTTAGGTGGGACATTAGATTTGCCAATCTCGTGTTCCATCTCAATCATTTTGCTAAGGTCTGACATCGTGAAGTTTAAAGTTAAAATGTATTTGCGAATTTAGATAAAGTAAAACTCTCAACTCGCAAAACTCAGTTCAACTCGCAATCTCAGCTCGACTCGCAGAATCTCGGTTCGCAAGTCTCAGTTCGGATCGTAGTGATGTCAACTCGCAAGTGATCTCGGTTCGCAAGAGATCTCGGTTCGCAGAATATATCGACTCGCAAAGAGGTTCGACTCGCAAAATGTCGACTCGCAAGGATGTCGACACGCAAGTTCAACTCGGTTTGCAAACTTATTCTGAAACCCTAATCTCGACTCGCAAAACGGCTGAAAATTACGAAATCAGAAATTTTTGGTATTTTTACGATTAAAACTGAATATTTCGATCGTAAAGAAACCCTAAATCGTCCAGAGAATGATTTTGATCGTTTTTACACACTAATGCACGTCAATGATCCAATTGTAAGTCCCTAGTTCTAGGATCGATAACTTCGTTATCTGTAGTATTAAGGTGCGGAATTCCTCAATACGGTGTTATCTTACTAATAACGATTTAGTTCGCGTTTCGGTTAACCAATTGCTTTACTTTATACGAATAAACGTCAAAGCCTAGCCTTTAGTATTTGTTTCTCTAGAAATACTGAATTCGCAAGAATGCAAAAATCCTGATCTCCAATGAGTTTTCTCAAAATTCTATATTTCAAGTTCTGTTTTTCACGTATGAAAACACATATATATTCTCATCTCAACTCGCAGCCACTGGGCCTGCGAGTTGACTCGACTCGCTACGCAGCCCAAGCCCATAATGAACTCGGCTCGTTTGTCTCTGTTGAGTTCTGCGAGTTCAGATCTCATCTCGCATCGCAGAGCCTTGCGACTTGAGATCTCGACTCGCAACAAACGTCTAAACAAATAACTCGACTCGCAGGAAATGTATATTGTTAAAATCTATATTCGTCTAACACTTTATCATAATGATATATTTAACAAATATTAATATCAAAACAATATCAATTTACAAATCTAAACCAATATATCAACATGATAACAATTACACTAGTCATATTGCAAAGCTAGATCTGTTGTCACAAACTATGTCTCATTCTGGAATGATTCTTGGCATTTGAACTCAAATAACACTCAAATCAATGAGAATCCGCCAAGAAGGTCAAAACAAGTTTGCATGATAAAAATCAAGTAAAACGGATGAAAAACGAAGATTCCACGCACGTTTGAAGATTCAAGGAATCAAAACAAGATTTGAAGACTAAAGTGCCGATAATCAACATCCATCTTATCAAAGATGTTCGTTTTCAAAATACGAGTCTAAAGAAGAAGAATCAACAAAAACGAATAAGAATGAAGATTCTACGCCCGCCGAAATATTCAAATGATTCGTGCGCAATATCTGGAGATAGGAAACTCATCTCGGGGATTTCTTTATATCAAAATATTTGTTTTTGAATTACGAATCCAACGCAAAAACAATCAACGTAAACGGACGCATAACGAAGAAAATACGCACAAACTAAGAAACGAGACAAAAGACGGTGTACCAGGGCGGGTGGCAGCCACCAGCCGCCACCGGCCAGCTGGTGGGCGGCGCCTGCCGCCTGTCCCCCATCCCATTTCCGCTTTTTGGTCCTTGCGTGTACCCGGTACCACACCTTTACGCGATTGTATGTACCCGGTGCCACACCTTTGCGCGATTGTATATACTTGGTGCACCACCTTTTTCACATTTTGCTAAAGTGCTCCTCAAGTTGCTAACGTAAGCCGGATTTCACCTATAAATAGGAGGCATGAGGCTTCATTTCAACACACACCATATGCATTAGTCATATTACTTTCTTACTTTCTCATTCTACTTTCTTACTTCAAAATTAGTATTAGGCTAGTTAGGAAGCTTGTTTAGGGTAGAACGAAAGCAAGGAACATCTTGTAATCTTTGGTGTACGCTTGGAGTTACGCTATTAATTCAAGTTTATTCCTTCTTGCATTCTAATCCGGGTTCTTTCTTTCCTATTCTATCTTAATTAAATTTGTATGCTTTAATTATGCTAGAATTAGTTTGTGCCATGATTAGCGAGTAGATTACTATTACTTTTGTTGTGATGTAGTTCGCATATATAATTATGGGATGACTTTAAAAATGTCGTGAAATGACACGACGGCCCCTATTCAACTGTTTACTTGGTTTAGTGCTGGAAATGCTTTTAAGCAAAGTACAAACGTATGGAAGCCAGTAAAGGACCGAAGGTAGTTGTATTAAGGATTGATGCGCACCCGAAGCGTCGTATGAAGACGGTGCTTGGACCGCGATCGGTTTGTTTTAAATTTGTATTTGCAGGGGTCTAAGTGTGACTTACTAATACTGAACCAACGGCTAGTAGATGGTAAGTATGACCTAGAGTCGTTCTTAAAGAGAAACTGAATTGAAACGGAGGTGATCCAATCAACCTTTCTTTTCTAGTAAATGTTTTAAAAGAGTGCGTTGGTGTTTTTTGGTTTAGTTAATTAAGTAAACTAAATAAAGCGAATAAAAGATAATGGTAAATCAGTTAATAAAAGGAGTATTTTTTGTGAGTTCATTAGCTTATAATGTGGGACGATGACTTGTAGGGAAAACGTTTACTAAATTTGAAATGTTCATTAGACTTGGTAGTTTGTGGTATAACCGATAGATTCCCTATTAGTCAGTTATCAACTAATATGTCACGAGGAACCACGGTGTCATGATCCTGATCAAACAGACAATGCTCAACTCTTCACAATCTCCTGTGAGGGAGTCAGTGGCCCTTGTTATTGAACATATTTGCTCGTGGGCGAAGGAATAGAGTAGCAAGTCTACAACAAGTCTAACCGTTCTTAATACCATAAATACTATAATTTTAGCAAACAACTAACTTAGCGAATATGTTCGGACTTAGTTGATCAATTCCCATTAATGAAGTTTAAGCATGGTAAGCGAAGGAAAGTGTTGAGGTTTCTTGCGTACCTTACTTTAAATTTCATAGGTTAAGGAAAAGTATCGATTTAAATTAGATTTTAAACTTCCCTTTCTCAATACAATTAACAAATCCATAGGTTTTCGTAAATGATTATTTATCCTATAGCCTACCTAATCTAATTAAAAACGTTAATTAAAATGCTGACGGCTTTTTGCATAAAGTTAAACCCAGACTATGTCGGAAAATGCTATGGTAGTCCACAATGTATTTAATCGTTTACCGATGTTTCCATTGTGAATTCAATTGCTTCACGATGTTTACATGATAAGTACATTGTGATTTCAAGTGTACAATACTCATGGCAATTCCACGTAATCACATTGCATTTTATGATACTCGCATAATATTACAATCGAAACCATAGTTTTACACAGATAACTATTGACCAAGTAGTAAGGTTCGCGACTCCTCTTTACAAGGTTACAATCACGTTTGTTAATCGAAAGGCGAATGTAAGTTTTAGTTTTAAAATCATAAGATAAGTCAGTTTATAAAGTTTCCGTTTTATAATGTCGATCCATAATACAACTACCTTCGGTCGTTACCGGCTTCCATACGTATGTACTTTGCTTAAAAGCATTTCCAGCACTATACCGAGTAAACAGTCGAATAGGGGCCGTCATATTATTTCATGACATATTTAAAGTCATCCCACAATTATATATGCTAACTACATCACAACAAATACAATAGTAATCTACTCGCGAATCATGGCACAAACTATCTCTAGCGTAATTAAAGTATACATATTTAATCAAGATAGATAAGGATAGAAATAACCGAGATTAATATGCGAGAAGGAGTAGACTTGAATTAATAAGAGTTGCTCCAAGCGTACACCAACGATTACAAATACGTTCCTCACCAAGGACTACAAGCACGTACTTGCTTCTATTTTAACTAGCCTAATAGTAATTTAAAATAAAGAAAGAAAGAAAAGCTAGAAGGTAGAGAAAGAAAGTGTGAAAGTACCTAGGTATGTTGGTATCCTAGTGCCCTTGGTGTGTTTTTGCAAATGAGCCTCATGCCTCCTATTTATAAGAGAGTTTTGATGCATTTTAGCAAGTGGAAGCACACAATAGAGAAAGGTGGAAAAGGTAGTGGCACCAGGTACGAAAAGGTGGTGCACCGGGTACGCAAAAACACTTAAAGGTCTAGCACCGGGTACGAAAAAGGACAAAAAAGCATGATCCGTGCGGGTGGGTGGCAGCCGGCGGTGGCCAGGTGGCAGCCGGCGGTGGCCTGGGGGCTGGCCGGCGGCGGCTGGCTGCTACCTGCACCAGCCCGCTGCCTGTTGCTTCGTTTCTCGATTCGTGCGTGTTTTCGTCGTTATGCGTCCGTTTTCATTGATTCTTTTTGCGTTGGATTCATAATTCAAAAACGAATCTTTTGATGGAAAGAAATCCCAAAAATATGTTTCTGAACTTTAAATGTGTCGTACGAATCATTTGGATCTTCCGGAGTGCGTAGAATCTTCATTCTTCGTCCATTTTTGTTGATTCTTCTTCTGTTGGATTCGTAATTTGAAAACGAATATCTTGGGTCAGGTGGATGTTGGTGATGGGCACTTTTGTCTTGAAATCTTCATCCGTTTTGATGTCTTGAATCTTCAAACGTGTGTTGAATCTTCGTTTTTCATCCCTTCTGCTTGATTTTTATCGTGCAACCTTGTTTTGACCATCTTGGCATAATACTATTGATTTGTAATGTTTTTGAGTTAAAGTGCCAAGAATCGTTCCAGAATGAGAGAGATATCGGTAGTAAAAACGTGACTTTTTACGCGACATCAAGTATCCCACACTTAGAACTTTGCTTGTCCTCAAGCAAACTCGATTTTCAACATGGTTAAAGATAAAATAATTTTAAGGCGGAACTTTTTACTAAGGGGTTTTGGGAAAGTAAAATACTTGTTCTTGGAAAAGGAAGGATTGTAATCTTTAGGAGCATGCTTGTGATCTTTGATCTTGGATACATGACTAGGCGATCCTCTCCAGGTGGTCACTCAAATCACTCAAAGTGTTTCGGGTTTCCTATTCTAATATTATCAATCACTCAGAACGCCAGTCATGTATCGTTTATCGTCATAGGCTTGATCGAGAATCAAATCGTTACCTTTTTGGTGAGTGCGAAGTCGATCTAGCCACAATCATTCAAGGAGAGGGGATGTAAGGTTTTTGGAGTGAAAGGTGGTTTTGTTGGGTTTTTGATGGGTTTTCTTTTTGTTGAAGTTGGAATTTTTTGGGGGGATTGACGCCTTTTTGATAATTGCGGAAGGAGTCTTTTTCTCCTATTGATTTCCTTTTTCTTCGGATTTTTCTTTCTTGGATTTTTTTTTCGACGTCATCCCCTTGCGATTTCTCCTTGTTCATCTTTTAAACTTTGTTTCAAAGTTTGGGGGATGTTTTTGAGAAAGTAGGGGTAACGTATCTGTTTTTCTTCGGGAGTATGGGTGTACGGATGGGTTTAAGAATGATGTGATTCGATTTCCTTTTTTATCACCAGTTCGGATTCGAAATGCATAATAAGAGCAAGTTCTGATTCTAAACGCATACATCGGCACACTCAAGAACTGAAAAAGTGAAGCATTAAAAGTGAATGCTTTTCATATGGCTCAAGATACCTCACGAATCGAAAGTTGGGTTGTTGTGTGCTTAGTCATGCGATGCTCTTTATGGGATTACTAAACTAATTTTTCAAAATAATTTGTATTTTATTTATCCTTTTTCCCAAAGTAAATCATTCTTCGTCCAAAATTTTTCATTTTCAACACATTTTTAAAAATTTTGTTTACTTTTTGGAGAAGGATGGTCTTATAAAGAGCAACGATTTTAGAATCAAGCATATACCATTACCCATCTGACAGAAGTGCAACTACTGCTATCCCACACTTAAAGAAACATCGTCCTCGATGTTATACTAAGCTCTGAATGGGGTAAAATCCCACACTTAGGGTTTTAAACATCTAAGTCACATTCTTTTAGTGTGTGTCGGGTTTGAATCCCACACTTAGTGATAAGCATATTGGAAACGAATGAAATAGATGGTATAGAAGTACTCTCCGGTGGTTGCAGTGTTCCTTGGGTGCATTTGCCGGCTCCGTCTTGTTTGGTGCATTCTTGATCAAGTCTTCTTGTGATTGGTCTCGTAAGTGTGAACACTTCGGATCTATGATTCTTCGGGTGTATGATCCGAGTGTGAAAGATAGTCGGAGATTTCATCACTTCTTGGAAAGTTAAATTGCAGAAATGTAAAAACAAACACGGGTTGCCTCCCGAGAAGCGCTCCTTTAAAGTCGAGAGCTCGACTTAGTCCTTTCTTCTTCAGATGATGCTGGATGTGTCCGTGGTGCTAGAGTGGTCACCGTGGTTCCTAGGTAAGCTGTAGCGTGGAGGGAAGTATCGCAGGAATTGCTCTATCATATTGGCAATGAGAGTTGGTGGAGTAGTGGATTCCATCCTGAAGCTCTTTAAGTGATCAGTGGCCAGTCGGTCGAGGATTTCCATCCCATAGCTGATGTATCGAACTGCCCTTGTGACCGGTCCATTAGGATTGATTCGAGTGCAGGTGTGAGTTCGAACAATTTCACGTTGGGGGTGGTTTCTGCCTATAGAGGTGATTAAAGCCATGAATTGAGTCTTCACTTCTTGAAAGTCTTCAACTAAAGGGTCTCCTCCAAAAGATCGGGTTGCTTGGCATACTTGTCTGATGAGTTGATGTTGCTCATGGTTGAAGGGAAAGTCTGAGTCAGTGAAGACGTAGATTAACTTGCTGAATATTTCGCGGTATCCGTTGCGGTAAGCGTCAATTTCTATGTCTTCTTCCTCATACATTCCACACAGTCGATCTATTACATAGGATGCTAAGTTGACAGGTGACATGTGCCAATATCGTGTTGGTATGTCACGAGTGTTTTCTTCGAATGCTGCTTGATTTAGTTCATCAACTATTAGTTCAACGTGATGACCTATAGTGGAGCGAATGACGATCCTGAAGTTTTCTGGAGTTGTAAGATGTTCTCCAGTTTCGATGAGATCTAGAAGGGTTCTAAGATCTCCCACCATTCTTATGTCAGCATAATTCTGTGGATTTCTAGTAGCTCTTTCAAGATGGGACCTCATGGATGCTAGTGTAGCCTTTTGACTTGATGAGTAGGGAAAAGCTGATCCGGCTAAGGCACAATATACTTTTTGGTATATTTGCCTTTGGTTGCTGCAGAACTCGATTTCTCCCATTGGGTAGTCTGGTCTTTCTGGCTGTTGAGCTTCTTTGGTGACTTGTTCCTGAAGGGAATCGGAGAATTCTTGGATATGTCTGAGCAAAGTCTGGGGTACTGGTTCTCCATAATTGGCGAGATATGAATCGTATTCTCGTTCAATCTGACTGATCAGGTGTCTCTGAGCGGTGTTGTATTCATTGGTTGATTCTTTGATAGCCTCTACAATGATGCGTACATCATCATTTTCATCAATCAGGTCAATCATCTCTTCGTGAGTGTCGATGAGGGGAATCTCTAGTCTTTCAGCTATGATGACGGGTGAATTTGGTGGACCAAGAGGAGTTTTTGGAATAGAGCGTTCATCGATAGTGACGTCAATAAAATCGCCATCAAATTCGACACTCTGGTAGTCGAAATCTTCGTCTCGTGAATCTGGGAATTGGTGGATTTCTTCATCTGAGGGTGCGTTGTTGAAAGGTCGAGTACTGTCGATTTTGATTTTTCTGACTTCCGTGATGGTGTTTTGAAGGTTTTCTTCAGCAAAGCTTCCTGGTTGTCGTGCCTTATATGCAGAAATTCTTTGTAGGAGTTTAGCATATAGGTCAGGGTGCTGTGATGTTCGGAGTTCTTCTTCAAAAGTATCTATGTCTCGGAGTCGGGTTCTGGTAAAGGGTTTTGATGGATCGAGATAAGAGTCGAGAATGTTTCCCGTTCTTTTGAGATGAGTGGATCTAAGCTCTTGGTGCATGGCTTCATAATCAAAGGATTCTTCTGATGAAGTGTAGTCTTTGCAGTCTTGTATTCTTTCGACTTCAGCCATCTGTGGTGAATCAGTTTGATCTTCATCTTCTTCCATTTCTTCCTCTTCCTCAGGTTCTTCTTCTTCCATTTCTTCTGTTCTTTCATCTTCCTCAGCGGGTTCTTCCTCTTCTTCCTCAGGTTATGATTCATCCTCCTCGGATTCTTCTTCTTCCTCGGCATCTTGATACTCCTCGTCCTCATCTCGGTCTGTTTCAGTGTCGTAGATCAAGGTTGTTGGTCGTGTGAAGCATCGTTCTTCTTCGGGGTCTGATTCGTCATCGGAACATATTCTGCCTGTTGATATACCGTGGCATTCTTCTTGTTTTGGTGTACAGTCCGGTTGGTCGATCTTGTAGGTGATGCTTTCACCATGTGCTCGTAGAACAATCATATGGTTATACACATCAATCACTGCTCTGGCTGTGTTCATAAAAGGGTCTTCCAAGGATAATCGGGATGTTTATGTCTTCGTGGATATCCATTACCACGAAATCCGTCGGAAAGAAGAATTTGTTAACTTGAACTAAGACGTTCTCAGCTATTCCTTTTGGGTATCTAACAGATTGGTCAGCTAGCTGGACAGCCATCTTAGTGGGTTTCAGATTTTCAAGTTCTAGCCTCTTAAACAGGGAGTAGGGCATAAGGTTAATGCTAGCTCCTAGGTCGGCTAAAATGCTGATATCTCTGGATTGGTAAATAGAACAAGGGATGTGAATCTACCGGTGTCTCCTAGTTTTTCAGGAAGGCTATTCTTAAGTAGGGCTGATGTTTCAGAACTAAGGGGAATGTTGTTTACTTCGGGCAGTTTATCCTTAGTGGATAGCAATTTCCTCATATATTTATTACGATCGGGAACTCTAGACATGGTATCAAGGAATTTTCCATCTAGCTTAAAGGATGATAATTTCTTAGGTTGGGCTTTAAGTCTAGCAGGATAAGGGATTCTAACCTCTTTGTTCATGGTCGGAGTGGTTTCCACAGCTGGTGTCTTGATCTTTGGTTCTTCCTTTACTGGTACAGCAGCAGAAGATGGAGTGGCTGCTTCATTTGTGGTAGTGAGTTGCTTTGCTTCCTCAACATGTGGGTTGTGAACCGTGTTGCTAAGCAAACTTCCTCTGGGTCTGTTATCAAGACGTTGTCCCAATTGTCCAACTTGGGCTTCCAAGTTCTTTAGCACGACCAATTGGTTTCTCATAAAGAGGTCGGCTTGATCTTGTCTAGCGGACGTCTTTTGGTTGAGTAGGTGTTGACCTTGCATGAATTGGGTGAAGGCGCCATCTGAACTTGAAGCTGGGGCATTTGTATTTGCAGGTTGTTCATAGGTTTGGTTTGTGTCAGAAGTGGGTGCAGGAAGTGCGAGGGGTTGGTTATAAGAAGGTTGTGATTGTTGTGAGTAAGGTGGGTATCTAGGTAGGTATCGGAGTTGGTATGGTTGGTTAGTTCTTTGTGGGAATGGAGGTCCTCTAGGTTGGTTATTGTTTTGGTTGAAACTGGGTGTAAAATTCTGTGGTCGAGCGGGAAACTGAGCATAGTAGACTGTGCCATCTGCTTCTTCGTATTCCACTTGGTATTCACCAGATGGTTGCGGATTGGTGCAATGTTGACAGACTTGCACTTGGTGTACTTGGTGCTGTTGTTTCTTAAGTTCTCCAAACTGTTTGACAAGTGAGTCCATTTTCTCCATTAATACTTTTAAGTGCTTCAACTGGAACTGGATTCGATGCAGCGATAGGTGCTGAAGATGTTGAGTGATCTCCAGGGTTCCAATCATGGTGATGCATAGTCATGTTCTCTATCAGGTTCCATCCTTCTTCGTCGGTCTTTGCCATGAAGCTTCCTTGTGCAGCAGCATCGAGGGTGGTTCGGTGGTTGGGATCTAAACCATTGTAGAAGGTACACAATTGCGCGGATTTGTCGAGACGGTGATTGGGGCACTTCTTCAAGGCTCTTTTGAATCGTTCCCATGCAGTGTATAATGACTCATCAAAAGCTTGTCAGAAATTCATGATGTCATTTCGAAGTTTGGTTTGTTTAGAAGGCGGAAAGTATTTGGTTAGAAACTTTGTCGCCATTACTGTCCATGAAGGGATAGAGCCGGTCTCTAAACCTTCAAACCATGTTTGCGCATGATGAGTGAGCGAATAAGGGAAAAGATACAAGCGGATTGTGTCTTGGCTAATTCCATTTTGTTTGTAGGAATTTGAAAGAGATATGAACTTGTCGAGGTGAGAGTTGGGATCATCACTTGGTAATCCATGGAATTGACAGTGGTTTTGGATTAGTTGGATGATGTGGTGTTTAAGCTCGAAAGATTGACCAGGGGTTTCAGGGTAAAGAATTGGTCCTCCTCTTCCTTCAATAGAGCGTTTACTGTTGTCAGCGAGAGTGATGCGTTCAGCCATTACTTGTCTAAGTGCGGATTGCTTCTTTTCTCGTCGAATGGTACGTATTATAAGTTCTGGATCAGGGACATTAAACAGTGGTGCAGATCTAGGGGAACAGGTCATACACTAAAGAGAAACAGAAAATAGAGTAAAACTAATAATAAAGAAAAAATATATATATTTTTAGAAGGTTTTATCCTAAGGGTTTACTATAATTGGGATTGGTTGGGCCTCTGTATCGGACAGTTAGTCTCTCCGGCAGTGGCGCCAAAAACTTGATGTGCACCCGAAGCGTCGTATGAAGACGGTGCTCGGACCGCGATCGGTTTTTTTTAAATTTGTATTTGCAGGGGTCTAAGTGTGACTTACTAATACTGAACCAAAGGCTAGTAGATGGTAAGTATGACCTAGAGTCGTTCTTAAAGAGAAACTGAATTGAAACGGAGGTGATCCAATCAACCTTTCTTTTCTAGTAAATGTTTTAAAAGAGTGCGTTGGGGGTTTTTTGTTCAGTTAATCAAGTAAACTAAATAAAGCGAATAAAAGACAATGGTAAATCAGATAATAAAAGGAGTATTTGTTGTGAGTTCATTAGCTTATAATGTGGGACGATGAATTGTAGGGAAAACGTTTACTAAATTTGGAATGTTCACTAGACTTGGTAGTTTGTGGTATAACCGATAGATTCCCTATTAGTTGGTTATCAACTAATATGTCACGAGGAACCACGGTGTTATGATTCTGATCAGACAGACAATGCTCAACTCTCCACATTCTCCTGTGAGAGAGTCAGTGGCCCTTGTTATTGAACGCATTTGCTCGTGGGCGAAGGAATAGAGTAGCAAGTCTACAACAAGTCTAACCATTCTTAATACCATAAATACTATAATTTTAGCAAACAACTTTAAATTTCATAGGTTAAGGAAAAGTATCGATTTAAATTAGATTTTAAACTTCCCTTTCTCAATACAATTAACAAATCCCTAGGTTTTCGTAAATGGTTATTTAGCCTATAGCCTACCTAATCTAATCTAAACTAACTAATCTAATTAAAAATGTTAATTAAAATGCTGACGGCTTTTTGCATAAAGTTAAACCCAGACCATGTCGGAAAATGCTATGGTAGTCCACCATGTATTTAATCGTTTACCGATGTTTCCATTGTGAATTCAATTGCTTCGCAATGTTTAGATGATAAGTACATTGTGATTTCAAGTGTACAATACTCATGGCAATTCCACGTATTCACATTGATTTTTATGATGTTCGCATGACGTTACAATTGAAACCATAGTTTTACACAGATAACTATTGACCAAGTAGTAAGGTTCGCGACTCCTCTTTACAAGGTTACAATCACGTTTGTTAATCAAAAGGCGAATGTAAGTTTTAGTTTTAAAATCATAAGATAAGTCCGTTTATAAAGTTTCCGTTTTATAATGTCGATCCATAATAGAACTACCTTCGGTCATTACCGGCCTCCATACGTATGTACTTTACTTAAAAGCATTTCCAGCACTATACCGAGTAAATAGTCGAATAGGGGCCGTCATATTATTTCATAACATATTTAAAGTCATCTCACAATTATATATGCTAACTACATCACAACAAATACAATAGTAATCTACTCGCGAATCATGGCACAAACTATCTCTAGCATAATTAAAGTATACATATTTAATCCAGATTGATAAGGATAGAAATAACCGAGATTAATATGCGAGAAGGAGTAGACTTGAATTAATAAGAGTTGCTCCAAGCGTACACCAACGATTACAAATACGTTCCTCACCAAGGACTACAAGCATGTTCCTTGCTTCTATTTTAACTAGCCTAATACTAATTTAAAATAAAGAAAGAATGAAAAGCTAGAAGCTAGAGAAAGAAAGTGTGAAAGTGCCTAGGTATGTTGGTATCCTAGTGCCCTTGGTGTGTTTTTGCAAATGAGCCTCATGCCTCCTATTTATAAGAGAGTTTTGGTGCATTTTAGCAAGTGGATGCACACAATAGCAAAAGGTGGAAAAGGTAGTGGCACCAGATACAAAAAGATGGAAAAGGTGGTGCACCAGGTTCGCAAAAACATGTAAAGGTCTAGCACCGGGTAAGAAAAAGGACAAAAAAGCGTGATCCGTGCAGGTGGGTGGCAGCCGGCAACGGCCTGGGGGCTGGCCGGCAGCGCCTGGCAGCTACCTGCACCAGCCCGCTGCCTGTTGCTTCGTTTCTCGATTCGTGCTTTTTTTCATCATTATGCGTCCGTTTACGTTGATTCTTTTTGCGTTGGATTCGTAATTCGAAAATGAAGCTTTTGATGAAAAGAAATCCCAAAAATATGTCTCTGAACTTTAGATGTGTCGTACGAATCGTTTGGATCTTCCGGAGTGCGTAGAATCTTCATTCTTCGTCCGTTTTTGTTTATTCTTCTTCTGTTGGATTCGTAATTTGAAAACGAACATCTTGGGTCAGGTAGATGTTGGTGATGGGCACTTTTGTCTTGAAATCTCGTTTTGATGTCTTGAATCTTCAAACGTGTGTGAAATCTTCATTTTTCATCCGTTCTTATTGATTTTTATCGTGCAACCTTGTTTTGACCATCTAGGCATAATACTATTGATTTGTAATGTTTTTGAGTTAAAGTGCCAAGAATCGTTCCAGAATAAGAGAGATATCGGTAGTAAAAACGTGACTTTTTACGCGATATCATGGATCAACGTTATAAAAATGGAAACTTTGTGAACGGACTTATCATGTGATCTTAAACCTAAAACTTACATTCGCCTTTCGATTAACAAATGTGATTGTAACCCTGTAAAGAGGAGTCACGAACCTTAATACTTGGTCAATAATTATCTGCCTCAAAACTATGGTTTAATTGTAACGTCATGCAAGCATCATAAAATGTAATGTGATTACGTGGAATTACCATGAGTATAGTACACTTCCAATCACAATGTAATTATCATGTAAACATCACGAAGCAATTAAATTCACAACGAAAACATGGGTAAACGATTAAATACATTGTGAACTACCATAGCATTTTCTGACATGGTCTGGGTTTAACTTTCTGCAAAAAGCCGTCAGCATTTTAATTAGATTAGTTAGCTTAGATTAGATTAGAGTAGGTAGGCTATAGGCTAAATAACCATTTACAAAATCCTAGGGATTTGTTAATTGTATCAAGAAAGGCAAATTTAAAATCCAATCTAAAATGATACTC
Organism: Pseudognaphalium luteoalbum; assembly: GCA_963422505.1. Lineage (NCBI taxonomy): Eukaryota > Viridiplantae > Streptophyta > Magnoliopsida > Asterales > Asteraceae > Pseudognaphalium > Pseudognaphalium luteoalbum. The sequence goes on from OY730195.1 coordinate 66,096,430, forward strand.
TTTCCTAACCTGTGAAACCCTAAAGTAAGGTACGCAAGAAACCTAAACATTTTCCCTCACTTATCACTCTTAAGTTTTACTAATAGGAACTGGTAAATAAGTCCGGACATAAACCCTAAGTTAGTTGTTTATAAGACTCATAATCTTTAAGGTATTAAGAACGGTTAGACGTGTTATGGACTTGCTACTCTATTCCTTCACCCACGAGCAAATGTGTTCAATATTATTGGCCACTGACTCCCTCACAGGAGAGTGTGGAGAGTTGAGCATCGTCTGTCTGGCTAGAATCATGACACCTTAGTTCCTCGTGAGATATTAGTTGATAACCGACTAATAGGGAATCTATTGGTTATACCATAAGTTATTGAATCTTGCAAACAATTCTAATTTAGTTAATCATTTTCTCGTGAAAGTCATCATCCCATATTATTAGCTAACGAACTCACAACAAATACTACTTTCCATTATCTGATTTAATATTACATTTTTATTTACTTTATATAGTTAACTAAACCAAATTCCCAACGCACTCTTTTAAAACCCCTTTACTAGAAAAGAAAGATTGATTGGATCACCTCCGTTTCAATTCAGTTTCTCTTTAAGAACGACTCTAGGTCATACTTACCATCTACTAGCCCTTGGTTCAGTATTAGTAAGTCATACTTAGACCCCAACAAATATAAATTTAAACACACACAATCGCCCACCGGCATTGTCATCATACAGCCGCTGACGGGTGCCATCAGAGGGTTAATGTCCACTTAAGTCAATAGTATAGGTGGAGGGTTAATGTCCACCTAAAATTAGTTCGTTTATCAAACCATGTACGGCCCGTTGGTGAAAGTTTGCAATAATAATTCGTTTAGACATTATTATTAAGTTTTTTTTGTTGTATTTTATTCATTAGTACATATCGTGAGTTGCTAACAGATTATTTAGTTCGTAAAAACCTTAAATCGTAGGTCAAAGTTGGTCAACTCGTTGGTCAAACTGGTCAAAGGTGGTCAAACTTGGTCAAACTGGTCAAAGTTACCAACTAAGTCACCCAAACCCATTTTTGTTACCATTTTCCAAAAATAGTAAGTTTGTCGGTTTTTAGAAATCGAGCCCCGTTTTTGTTGACTTGGTCAAACCTACTCGGTTTGACCCGAAACTTTTACCCAAACCTTAGATATGTTTAAAAGTCCATAAAAGTCAGTTTTAACATTTATTGCATGTGCGTAAGGTTTTGGTTTTCATAAGTTAATAAAATCAGTTCACTTTTATATTTTTCCAGAAAATGCATCACTTAGCCGAATTTTTATAAAAATTTATAATCCGAGTTAATTCCCAAGAAAAATATTAGTTGTTCCCACGTAAGTTTTCTACTTCCAGTAAGTTTTCTATGAATTTTAGAGAAATCTAAATATTTACAAAATTACATGTGTCCTCTGAGGTCCAACAGTTGACCAATCTGGACACATACATGAAGGTTACATTTCTGGGAACAATCGACAAGGAACTAGTAAAAGTTGTCAACATGAAAGTTGTATCCAATGAAATTTTTAGAATTTGAGTGGTGGGTTCAGGTCATTTGGAGATGCGTAGCTCGAGATATGGCCAAAATACTAAAGGTAAATTTTCTGTGTTTCTGGAATAGCTTATCTATGAGTTTTTATACAAATTATTCAAAATACTAAAAAGCTCAGAAAAATATGAGGTTTTCAGGTTTGGAAAGCTTACTTCTTGAGCTTAAGTTTTGACTATAAAAACGTCTCAATTCATGGATAGATGATTTTTCTTAAACTCGTGGAAGTGGACACATCTTTCTGGACAGAAAGTATATCTTACTTTTTATTAATTACAAGTTAAGAGAAATGGTTTTTGAGTGTTGTGTTGTTAATATACTTGTTGAGTGAACTTTAATACATGTTAATAAGAGTGTAAATAAGGAGAAGAAATCCTCACAATGTTGTTTATGAAGAAAGGAGGACAGATTTGTGATGAGGTGTTCTTGAGGTCTTGTTTCCTTGAAGCACTTTTGTAAAATGATGAAGATAGTGGTGGTGGTTTATGGTGGTTTGTGGTGATTAGTGGTGGTTGAATGATTATGAAATCTCTGATTTTTAGAGAGAGAATTGAGGGAAATCTAGTGAGAGGTTAGAGGATTTGATGAGAGTGAAATGAATGAAAGTAATCTTGCATGTTGGTTTAGTGGTGGTGTAAGAAAAAGAAATGGAGGCTTGAAGATGATTGCGGAATGAGGGTGGTGGTGGTTTGGAAACTTTTAGGGGGCCTCATGGGTGGATTTGTGATTTAATTCTCAGTTTCCGGTATGTGTTGACTACGGTGTTCGTTTATTCGGTTATTCGGTTATATCGCGTAACGTTTTCTTTCATCGTTTTGATTTACGATATAATTGGGATTATTTTTCATTGAAGTATTATTTAAATACTTACATTTGAGTTGTCAAAATATTAATTAGGGTTTCGTTTGGTTATCGGGTTCAGTTTGCGCGTTTTCACCATGTTTGTTACGTTTTATACAAAACGTTTAAGTTTTTCGTGTATAATTATTTCAAAATAATAATATGTGATAAATAACTTCTAAAAGTAGATTAAAGTTATTTATAGAAAGGTTTTCACCAACGTCGTATAGTCTGCCGGACTCTGTCCGGTTGTTTCACGTAATTACAACTAATTACGTAAACGTAATATAAAACAATTACGTAGGTGTATATTCACAATAATATACAAATAGTTACAAGTAATTACAAGAATTTAGCCTAAATCACATCTAAATACACGTAATTAGGGTTTCGGTTAAGTTTATAAGTAAACCTAAATTGCCAGGTGTCACATTATGTACATCAGGGCTAGATGTGAACGCAATAGCCAATGACAGTTGTTTATACCTGAAGGTATAGTTCCAGTTGTGAAGGATTTGGTAAGGTTTCCTTTGTTTACTTTGAAATTCTATTAGTAATCAATATTCTAGGTAAAATTAGACCATAAACTTTTTATTAGTTTGAACAGATTAAGAAGGTCGAGGAGTTGCATGTGGCTACGGATACCCAAGGAAAAGATGCTTTATGGAAGATCATAGGAAAAGAGAACCCTGGAAGGACAAGGGCAGTGGGGCACACTATTGGCTTCACGAAGGCAATTGATGGCTATGAGAGGCAGTCGCGATGCTACAAAAGAAATGAAGAGATTGAGAGGTTAGAAAGAAGGGTGGCTGAATTAAAGAGGATGGAGGTTGAAGATAGGGAGGTGGGATCGCGAGAGGAGACATTGAGGGAGCTGGTGGCGCAAAGACCTGCAGCAAGTCTCAATATGAGGAGTACTGGTGTTGGGTCAGAGTTCCAACCTTTTGAAGAGTTACTGGTAATCACATTTATTTAGTATGTAATTATGCTTTTACCACAAATTATTTTGTATAACTTATATATTCATACCATATCGTTGTAGGAACCCACCACATGTAAATTAATCGCGGAATTCGGGTTTGAAAGAAAGCTTGTTGTGAGAGGAAAAGCTCATCCTCGGGGGTCCGGGCAGGTACATGGGGTGTCTATGTCACCAGACCACCTAATGGTACAAATTGAGAGAATTCAGGATGGATTCGGGGAGATGAGACTGCCTAAGCCAACTACTGGGATGACCGTCTTACAGGAAGCAAAAAACATTCTCCTTCAATGGTCACGTTCATTTATTATATTTTCCAAGGTAAGTACACATTATTTATCTCCAAGTAACATATATTCGTGTGTTAAAATATTTCTACGCATGTCATAACAGTATGTACTTCCATTTTTTTGTTACTGGGATGGGAGAGAGTCGTCCACGGAGCCAAGTGAGGAGGATTCAAGTGAGGAAAGGAGTACCCTGCTGGAAAAGGATACAACTGAATTAGATCAACCTTCTCGATGTCAGGAACAGCAGGGCCCTACCCCTGTACGGGATGATCAGGTCCCAATTAAGAAAAACAGGTCCCTACAAAATCTGGCAAGCGTATACGGGCAGAAAGTATTGAAGCTAGGACGATTATGGGCAGAGTAACAGGGAAGTCAAGTAGACACATGAAGTCTGCTCTAGAAGCAGATCAAGGAAAGAGTTTGAGGTTGAAGCCGGAGGTTGTGAGAAATGTTTGGCATAAAGCATCCAGGAATCCTATCAATGAACCACATTCTGAAAGTGAATCTTTTATGCCTACATTTGATGAAGCTGATAGAGCAAAGGCTAAAGACAAAGGAAAAGGGATTATGGAGGAGCCAGAAAAGCCAACAAAAAGAACTATTCTGGATACTGGTTTGTTTGAGGATGTGCCACCTGAGGTAGTTGAAAATCCTCCTACTTCTACTGTTGCATCAGTTCCACTTGCCAATGATGATCTTGCAGCTGCTGCGGCATTAGTTGATGTAGCCAACGCACCAACCCCCACCAAAACTGTTCCATCTAGGGGATTAGGTGTATCATTCAGAGAGCCTATGTTTGATAATAGGCCATAGGGATTAGAGGAGGCTCTGAAAGAAAAGGAAATAGCTAAGGCTAATGATAAGCGAAAGGGAGTGTATGTGGAACCTGAGAAGCCCAAGAAGAAAAACGATCCTAAGGCCATAAGTGCAGATGTCTATGCTGAGTAGGCAGGTATGATTGCAGTTGATATTGAACCTGGGGTTGTGCGTATTATGACAAAAGAAGAGCAAGTTCATATTGATCTAAACTTTTCTGAAAAGTATATGGAAGCTCAATGGACTGAATTAACCCGAGCTGAAAGGCAGCTTGAATTGATGGAAATGTTAAAAATTAAAAAAGCTCATGAGGCAGCACAAAGGCAAGCTAAGCTCAAAGCCAAGCCAAAAACAAAAGCTCAGATGAAAGATCATTATGCCAGGTGCTTAAGAGGATCAACTTGTCTGTCACTCACTGCTCTCAAAAAATGGGATTTTGAATCTTTAAAGAGAAGATATGAAGCAGAACAGGAATTTATACCTATGGGTGAGGAGACTAGCTACAAAGTCTGCAAAAAAAAGATAAGCCAGCTGAAAAGGTGGAAAAAGAAAAGAATGATAAAATCTGTATGACATTTGGTAGAAAAAGAACATTTGGTGGAAAAAGAAAAGAATGATAAAATCCATATGAGAAAGAATAAAAAGATGGTTATGTCTGAAAAGGAAAAGGAAGTATGTGCCTGAGATTGTAATGAGAATATTCATGAAGGAGAGAGAGAGAGAGGATATGATGACAGCCATCATCTGTTTGAGCATCTGAGACAGATGTATGTGCCTAAGATTGTAATGAGAATATTCATGAAGCCATACTCTCTTGTCACTGTATGGCACTGCTATGAGCTCTTTTGGAGTACACCGGTACAATCAACTGGATGGAGGGGTGGGATACTTGACAATCACAAAATAGAACATGATTCATGATCTACTTGATACAGATTGATTGAGAATGAAAGGATGAAACTTAAGGCTGCTAGAAGAATCTTAAGTTTAGGGTGAGATTGTTGGGTCAGAATAACCACTGGTGCAGATTGAATATTATTCCAAGTGTTTTACACTGTTGTGCTAAAGTGAAGCAGCAAAGAATCTGATGTATGATTTTGAATCAGATCCACAAGAAACAGAACGCATCATGAAGTGTCTTAACGAGTAAGGATTTTCCTTAACATATAAAGCTAGAAGTATGAACATCTTATTATCAAAACTAACACAATCGATCTATTCGCTTCATTATTCTTAGTGCATGGAGCGAGATGTATTCCATGTTACTTGGACAAAACTCCATTATCACTCACAGACCTCAACAACGTTGTCAGGAGGTGGTGTTCATAGTTCCAACAACAAATTCTTATATGATAGGTGCATGAATACTTTATTCTTTTAACTTAAATGATTTAGATGCGTTTCGAATGCTTAACTCCTTATGTTAAAATGTTAATATATATTTATAGATGTTGATATGCTAAGTATATATGATAGTTAAATAAATATTCAGTGTATTCTTTATTCCTTTTACTTAAATGATTTAGATTCGCTTTGAATGCTAAAATGTTTATATATATATATATATGCTTAAGTATAATAGTTACAAAAATATGCTAAAATGTTAATACAAATCTTTCATGCAAGATCAACATAGCTTGATTGAACATTTTGAGATGCGCCCAATGATGAAATCTCATATTAAATAGTTATCATGGTGACAACAACTAGATTTGTTGAGTTGGCAATCTTAAATCGATTACCACTTACAAGTTTAAGAAACATCGACTGATATGAGATATGAGAGCACTTACTGAGGGGAAAGGGTATCTCGACTACTGTTTTATACTCCCCCCGTCCCAGTTTTATTGTTCCCTTTTAACTTTTGGAGTCTTTCTTTGACAACTTTGACCTTGAATATTTTTGTTTGTGTATATAATATTTGAATATATGAATGGATTGGGTTTTGAATGCATTTTCATTGGTATAATTTGCATCAAGTTTTATTTAACACACACAAATATATTCAAGGTCAAAGTTGTCAAAGAAAGACTTCAAAAGTCAAAAGGGGGCATTAAAACTGGGATGGAGAGAGTATTAATAGAACTGCTGGTGACATGCAGGTTCTAAAAATATTCCTGTGAAACTTTTTTTATTTATAAAACACGCGGTCCACAAAAGAGAACCATGGACCGGTCACATTCTTTTTATCAAAAAATTTTAAAAGGACCACGGTTCTGAATAATGAACCGCGAATAGTTACCAGTGGTCTTGAACACGGTTTTAAATTATTAACCGTGGTCCGACTGGTTATTAGACCATGAATTTTCATACCGTGGTCCTTTTTCTTTGCAAATAGACTTCTCCCCCCTTAGCCAACCCCCCGATTTCCGTGATCTATATATGGTTTTAACCATGTGTCATTTGCGATTTTATAGTAGTGATTACTCATACGCCTTATTTTAATCATGATTTATCACTACGTGATTTGACTACGAATCGAATAACGATTTGACTGCCATTCGAACAATGGAATAGTCATGAATTGACTACTGTTTTAAACATCAAATGGTCATAAATTGACCAATTTTAAACACGCCTTAGGAGCTAAGTGCACTGTCGAAATAACAAATTGCTCTAAGCTAAGAGTGTAATTCAGAACTACGCTTACGAATAGCGAACAAATTTTTACCCATAGAGTTAATGACCAGTGAAATCAAAATTCCTCCCTCCTCCTTCTCATTCTGATGTTATTAGGAATCCCTCCGAAACCGTTACTACGAGAAACTTATTCGTATTCTTGCAGTTGCCAATAGGCCACTAATATAACAAGGGGAGGAAGGCAGAACGAGGCTGAACAACATACCACGTAGGAAATACATACACCGCCCATGAATTGTGAAATCAGAAACTAGAGTGTTGCCTTCTAGGCTTAGAAACTCTGCCAATACGGTATGATATGCACAATATTTCTCGATCATAAGAACCTTCAATGTATATTCGACCAAAAGGATCTAAACATGAGGCAACGCCGATGGGTCGATTTACTACTAATTATGACTGCGAGATCCGCCATTACCCAGGCAAGGCTAACGTTGTTGCTGATGCCCTCAGCTGGAAAGAACGAGTCAAACCACTTAGAGTTCGAGCACTCAGTATGACTATTCATAACAACCTCACTACTCAAATTCTTATCGCTCAACTCGAAGCACTCAAAGATGAAAACATGAAAAATGAGGCCTTGCGAGGCATGGATAAACAATTCGAAACCAAACCTGACGGGGCCTGATACTTCTCAAACAGAATCTGGTTACCAAGTTTTAGGAACCTGCGAGATTTGGTGATGGATGAAGCTCACAACTTTAAATACTCGATACATCCCGGAGTTGACAAGATGTATCATAGAATCAAAGAGTTGTATTGGTGGCCCAACATGAAAGTCGACATTGATGCATATGTTAGTAAGTGTCTTACCTACTCGAAAGTTAAAGCCGAGTATCAGAAACCCTCGGGTTTGCTACAACAGCCCGAGATACCTCAGTGGAAATGGGAACAAATTTCCATGGACTTCATTACCAAATTACCGAAAACACCTAGCGGTTGCGATACCATTAGGGTGATCGTAGATCATCTTACCAAATCTGCTCACTTCTTTGCGATAAAGGAAATCGACAAGATGGAACGTCAAACTCGAATCTACCTAAAAGAGGTTGTATCTAGACACGATGTTCATATCTCGGTTATCTCTGACAGGGATAGTCGCTTTACTTCTCGCTTTTGGCAGACTTTACAGAAATCTCTTGGTACTCGTTTGGATATGAGTACTTGTAACACCCCCAAATTTACTGTTTAGCAGAAGCAAGCTTTGGGGTGCTACTAATCAATAATCAAAACACACAAGGCATATAATGAACGACTCTATATGCGTCGTTTTACAAATACATTGATAATATAAGTTTTACAATGTATAAATGTTACAAAAGCCCAATAATTACAATGTTTAGAGATTAATCGGCATAACTTAGTTACAAAATGTAGTAATGCAAAATAATCTCCTGATGTGTATGCTAACTCGAGCTATGGGCATCCTGAGTGAACAGGTCCTACTGCTGTTGGGTACCTGAGAACACATGCTAAAAAGGTCAGCTAACGCTGGTGAGCTCACAGGTTTGCATAATAAATATGTAAGAGTGAACCACAAGATTTAATGGTAACCGTTTGAAATGAATCAAATGATGTATATGTCTGCCATGAGGTCATAGTCTGCGGTTAACGTGGGTGTCAGGATCACAATAAAGTGCCTGATCATGGGTGCCTCCGGGTGAGTGTCTAATCCGCACTCGTATGAACAAAAGTTAATGCGTCCGTTTAACCAGTCAGTGCTTGCTGACCCGGACGAGGATGGTCAGTCCTATATGGTACCATACACTAACATTCGCGCTACATAAAGTATTACCAGAACTATAATCGTAGAGGACTTAAAAGTGATTAGAAAACAGCTCATGCAGAATATAGCGAGTTTTGTACTCGTGTTCACGTGTAAAACAGTTAGAGCATGTATTCCCACCCCGGGAGTAAAAGCAGTAAAAAGTCAGGGCTATGAGACTCACCTGAGCCTGAAGAGTTGCAATGAAGCAAATGTGGTGAAGTAAAATGGGGTGTCCGAAGACTTTAACCTGCCAGGCATTTATAACGTGCAAGTTTAAATAAAAGAAGTAGGTATCTTAAAAGATAACCTATGCTAGCTGTTCATCCAACAGTAATGTCCAATGATTTGATTTGATTGGTAAGTTCGAGTTTTGAAAACGTGTACGGCCCGTTGGTGACTGGTTGTAATAATAATCTCATTAATATTATTATGATTTTTAGAGTGTTATACTTAAAAATGATTCACAGACTTTAGGTGACTGGGGTTCGGGGGCAGCGCCCCTAGTTAGCGGGGTCCCAGGGGTGGCAACCCCTGGAGGGGTCCAAGGGGCTGGCCCCTGGCTGGGGTCGAGATGCTAGGTTAGCTCGAAAAAATTTATTTCTACCATATTGTTATAGTGAAAAACGCATCTAAGATTTGAATTTGGGTAAAATCAAGTGATAAAAATTCAGGTCTCGACACTTAGTAAAAATTTGGGTTCTGTTTCATGCGACACTTATAGCGACACTTAGGTTCTATGCGACACTCAGGAAGTGTCGCATAAAATGAGAAATTCTGGGGTACTAGTGTCACTTGAGGAAGTGACGCATGAGATGCGACACTTAAGCAAGTTCCGGGTGTGAGTGTCGGGTAAAGGTGTTAAGCATCACTAGGCAAGTGATGGTACAAATCAGATTTAGGTTATAGGCGTCACTTAGGCAAGTGACGCTAGAAGTGTCGGTAAGTAGTGTTAGGCGTCACTGGACAAGTGACGGATGTAAGTGTCGGGAAAAAGGGATTTTATGCGGCACTTAGGCAAGTGATGCAAATTTAGGGTTTTATGCGTCACTTAATGCGGCACTTAAGTGACGCACGAAGTGACGCTATACTGGTCTGGCCTATGCGACACTTATGTCTGTTCGACGGATTTTGAGCCAAAAATGAGTTTTTCAGTTTCCGTTTGGTCCGATTCTTTTACCCAACCCTTAGATGGACATTATGAGCTTAAATAAACAACTTTCAAGTAAAAATGTACGGAATTGAAGAGTTTCGAGATTTGTCGAGAATCTTACAAGTTCACGCGGAGAGATTTTGGAAAGATGGAAATGTAGATCGTGACTCCGTGAATCTTTTCTTCCAAACGAGCGAGATGATCCGAGTAAGTGTGGTGGTGTTATTTTGATGATTAAAGAGGTGGTGGTGGTGGTGGTTGTCTTAAAAGGAAGAGAGAAAAAGAAAGGAAGAGAGAGAGAGAGAGAGAGAGAGAGAGAGAGAGGGAAGGGGGAAATGAGGAAAAAGGAGGGAGGGGAGGGGTTTTTGATGAAGCCTCCTCCTTTTTCGCCCCTGCGTTTGTGCTCCGTGTGGTGTTCGTTTTCCCGATCGTTTAAACGTTTAACTTAATTATTTGTGCGTTTAAATATATGTTTTAATATACGAATGTTTAATCAATATTTTGTTGAAGTATTTTACCAATTACTTAATAATTAAGTTATAAAATATATCTTAACTTCGTTTTTTGATTGTTTGCGCGTTTAGTATTTTTTAATCGCGTAGACTTTGTTCGTACGATACGAAATAGTTATGAAATATTATCAAAATAAAATTTGTGATATAATAGCGTTATTAAATAATGTTATATTATTTAATAAAATTGTTCACCAATGTCCGTATTAATTGAATCAAATTACCTTCGATTTGAAATGCGCTCGATTTAACCAAACCGCGTAATTGTATATATTCAAGAATATATATTATTTGATACACAAATTAGCCTAACACAGTACTAATTACATGTATTACAAAAATGATTAGGACCTAATGTTGGGATCTGAGCATATTTGACAAGTGTTGAAGTCCTACCACTGTCTGTTTTACTGCTAGCCACTGCTAATGTAAAAGCAGTGCCACTGCTAGAAGAATTGAAGATCTAGCCACTGCTAGTGTATTTAAGCAGTGCCACTGTTAGTATGAGTATACTTTGTGTCTGTAAAGGAAACTTACTACCACTGTTGGTATAAAGTAAGTTGTTCCCGCTGTTAGTGTGTATAAGTCGGTTAGAGTTATTTATGGGATAGATTTGATTTCCATAATAACTAGAGATTGTATAGGACTCTATGTAATATAAATAGAGATCCTTAGACCTAGATTAGGTTAACTTTAACGCAGCTTCAAGGTTTTGTAACCCTAATACAATTCAGTGTATTCGTCTTATATTATCAATAAGATTGAAGCTTTTGATATTAATTGTGTTGTTTATTGTTTTGATCTTCATTATATTATTGAGTGTTTATTCCGCAACTTCTCAGTCTTAATTCAAAACTTGTATTAATCTAATAAGTTTATTAGATCGATCTTGGTTTAACAAGTGGTATCAGAGCTGTTGGTTAAGTTTTGAATACATGAAGATCTAGAATCACTGTTTGATTGATTATTTTCAATATCTTTTTATTAAATCAATGGCAGAAAACAATGAAGGAATTCAGGTCACAAAGATACCCATGCTTAGACCTGATGAGTTTGATCTGTGGAAGAACAGAATCAGACAATACATGCTTCTCACAGATTATCAGATGTGGGAAGTGGTTGTTAATGGTCCTCCAGTGATTCTTAATAGTGATGGTGTTGCACAGGCTAGATTACCACCAACATCTGAGGCAGAAAAAAAGGTTAGATCTATAGAGTACAAAGCTCTAAGTACTTTATTGTTATCTATTCCAAATGAATATCAGAGACGATTCGAAGAATGTCAAGATGCTAAAGTTCTCATGGAAGCTATAGAGAAGAGATTTGGTGGGAATGATAACACCAAAAAGAATAAGAGGTCTTTGTTGAAACAACAATATGAGAACTTTAATTCTGCAAAGTCAGAAACTTTGACTCAAACCTTTGATAGGTTTTCAAAGTTAGTAGGAGATCTGGAAAATCATCAAGTGAAGATTGATAGAGATGATTTAAACAGGAAGTTTTTGAGGTCTTTGGGAGATGAATGGACAATTTATACAGTTGGATTAAGACAAAGTGCAGATCTGGAATCAAAAGAGCTTGAAGACATTTATAATGATCTGAGAAACTTTGAAGCTGAAGTGGAGAGCAAAAGATTGGATCAGGAAGTAACAACAACAATTCTGCATTTATGTCAATGGCTGGAACAAAGGCAGAATCAAGTCAGAAAGGTTCTTCTTATGGGTCTGTTGGAGGTGGATCATCATCAAATCATTCTAATGATCAAATCTTAGAATCTTTCTTTGCTAGTAATGTGAACTCTTCACTTACTAATGAAGACTTAGATCAATTTGAATCAGATGATCTAGAAGAAATGGATATTAAGTTACAAATTGCCTTAATCACTCAAAGGGCAAAAAGGTTTATGCAAAGAACTGGCAGGAACAACTTTGCACAAAAGAGGAATGATGCAAGTTGGTTTGATAAGAGCAAAATTGAATGTTTCAACTGTCACAAAATGGGACATTTTGCTAGGGAATGCAGAAGCCCAAAGAATGAGCAGTATGATAGAGGGAATGGTCAAAGGACTGGAGGAAATGTGAATCAAACAAGGTCTGTACCAATCCAGGGTACTTCATCAAATGCCCTTGTATCTGTGGATGGATGTGGTTGGGACTGGAGTGACCAAGAAGAGTTTGAAGTTAAAAATCAGTGTCTCATGGCTACTGCTGAATCTGACAAACAGTCAGAGATTCCTTATGAGGTACAAATTAAATTATGTTCTTCTGTGTGTAAACAAACTGTTAAACATTATAGGGATCATAATCAGAAAGTGTGTGATGAATTAAAACAATGTGAAATAAAGAGCAAACACACAATATCTGTAATAGAAAATCTAGAAAAACAGATTCATGCATATGAAGAAAATGCAACACAGTTTAAGTATGATATTGAATTTGCTAGGTGGGAGAGAGATACTCTTAAAGATAAAGTAGAATTATTAACTAAGAAACTTGCTGAGGTCACATGTGAAAGAGATAGCATAAGACTTAATGTAAGTAACTTAGAAAATGCATCTAAGAGTGTTCATAAACTTATCAACTCACAGATTCATGATAAACTTAAGACTGGTTTAGGATACAGTAATGTACCTCCTCCTTATAACAACAACTACTTTCCTTCTAAAACTGATATTGATATCAATTCACTTAAAGAAGGAATAAATGATGATGTTAAAAAGGCTGATCCAGTTAAAAGTTTAGAAGAAGATTTGAATTTCGATAAAGTTGAAATAAGAGAGTGGTGTGAGGAAGATGATCAGAGTGATAATACATCTGAAAGTTATGAATCATCTAATTCATCAAGTGAAGGTAGCAGAAAGGTTACTGGTCTAGTTTCTGAACTAAAAGGTGATAAACTAGAAGAGGGTAAAAGATTGTTTCAAGAACAGGCTAAACAACAGATAAAACAAGTGTTCAATACTAATAATTCTAGAAAGGGTCTAGGATTCATTAGTAAAACAGTTAAGCAGGAGTCAAAATTTGTAACAAATGATACATGTATTAACTGTGAGTGCAAAACAAGACTTTCTTCACCAAAACCTTTTACTAAAACTGCACCAAGAGGCAATCAACGAAACTGGAACCAAATGGTTTCACAGAAATTGGGGCAAAATTTTCAAGTGGTCAAAGAAAAGTCTTGTTATATCTGTGGAAAAACTAATCATCTTCAACATGATTGTTATCACAATCCTAAGAATTTCACTAGGGTTGTGAAACCATTATGGACAGCAGCAAACATGATTAATAAACAAAATTTCAAATCTAAAGTTAATCATGTTGTCACTGTCAAGAGAATGAAGAATACGGCTAACAGAGGTACAACTGCAGCCACTGCTTCTAATGCTGCAGTGATACCACCAAACAGAGCCAACAGAGGTACGAAGACTAATACAGTGGGAAGTGTTACCACTGTTAAACATGCAGCCACTGCTAGTGTTAAAAATTCCAAAAGAATGTTTACACCAAGCATGGCTGCTACTGCCAGAATAATTAATACAAGCCTAAGGGTTACCACTGTTAGGCCTATTCCCACTGTTAAGTCTGAAATTATTTGGGTTTGGAAACCAAAGAACACTGTGGCATCCGAAGTTTCCAAATCTAACAGTACATCAAATCAATTGTCTTCCAGAGAGTTGATTTTAATGATGCACAAGGGAAACCCAAGACCAAATTGGTTTGGGTTCCCAAGAGAAATTAACTTTTCTTTTTGTTTGTATGTGTGCAGGGCAAGCCAAGAAGCTTATGGCATATTGATAGTGGATGCTCAAGACACATGACTGGAGATAAGGAAAAACTATAGAACTTCAAATCATTTGATGGTGGATATGTAGCGTTTGGAAGCAATCCCAAAGGGGGAAAAATTACAGGCAAAGGAACTGTTCAGAGTGCCAAGCTAAGTTTTGAAAATGTTTATTTTGTGGAACAGTTGAGGTATAATTTGCTAACTGTGAGTCAAATCACAGATAAAAAGAACCCAGTTCATTTTACTGACACTGAATGCATTATTTTGTCAAAGGAATTCAAGATTCCTGAAAACATGATTTTAATGAGAATTCCTAGACAAGATAATGTATATAAGTGTGACTTAGCATATATGGCACCTCAACCTGATTTAAACTGTCTGATTTCAAAAGCAACTCTGAATGAATCTAGTTTGTGGCATAGAAGGATGTGTCATATGAATTATAAAACAATTAATAAGCTTGTCAAAATTAAGCTTGTTAGAGGTTTACCTGAAAAGGTATATTCATGTGATGATCACTGTGTTTCTTGTCTTAAGGGAAAGCAACACAAAACTTCTTTTAAGTCCAAATCTGTGAATACAAACTGTACTCCTTTACACTTGTTACATATGGACTTGTTTGGACCAACAAGTATAAGGAGTATGGGAAAGAAATCTTACTGCCTTGTAGTCATTGATGATTATACTAGATTTACATGGGTTTTTTTTCTTAGAACAAAAGATGAGACAGGTGAAATACTTAGATCATTTATAACTAAGATGGAAAATCAATTAGATAAAAAGGTTAAAATCATCAGGAGTGATAATGGAACAGAGTTTAAAAATCATGAGATGGATAAATTCTGTGAGGAAAAAGGCATTAAGAGAGAGTTTAGTGCTCCTAGAACTCCTCAACAGAATGGAGTAGCTGAAAGAAGGAATATGACACTAATTGAGGCAGCTAGAACTATGTTAGCTGATGCAAAATTACCTATGTCTTTCTGGGCAGAAGCAGTTAGCACAGCTTGCTATGTTCAGAATAGGGTGACAGTTGTTAAGCCTCATTTCAAAACTCCATATGAGTTGCTGTTTAAGAACAAACCATTGGTCAGTTTCTTAAAATCCTTTGGATGTCCATGTACCATTCTAAACACCAAGGATCACTTAGGAAAATTTGAGAGCAAGGTAGATGAAGGTATTTTTGTAGGGTATTCCATTCAAAGCAAAGCATATAGGGTTTTCAATCAAAGGACCAGGGTAATAGAAGAATCAATGAACATCACTTTTAATGAGAATACCATTAATCCTGATGGCTTAGGTCCAAAGTCATTGTTTGATATTGATGTGCTTAATTCTGCTTTTAGATATGCAACTGTAATTTCTAGTGCAGATACAAGTACAGGTACCAACACAAGGACAGCAGATGAAGCCAGTAAGGAAGTATCAGGAATGTACACAGAAAAGAATAAAGATCCATTGGAATACATTGTTTTTCCAATCTGGACTCCTGATCCACCAGAGGTGTTTTCCTCTGATCAACCACAGTCCACTCACAGTACTGAGACAGAAGATTCTACTGATATAGCATCTTGTGAGAATTCTGAACAAGAAGACAATCTTACCAATTTAGAAGCCAACATTCCAGAGACATCAACATCTACTTATCGTGTTCACAAAGATCATCCTCTAGAACAAGTCATTGGGAATGTTGATTCTGCTGTTCAAACTAGATAGCAGTCTACTGTCAATGAAGAAGACATACATACCTCTTTATATGTATGTTTCTTATCTCAAACTGAGCCAAAGAAGGTAGTGGAAGCTCTTAAAGATCCAAGTTGGATTGAAGCAATGCAGGAGGAATTGCTTCAGTTTAAAATCCAGAATGTGTGGACCTTAGTTGATCTACCAAAGGGAAAAAGAGCTATAGGCACAAAATGGATCTTTAAGAACAAAAAGGATGAAAGGGGTATTGTAATCAAGAACAAGGCAAGGTTGGTGGCACAGGGGTATACACAGGAAGAAGGTATTGATTATGATGATGTGTTTGCTCCTGTAGCAAGAATAGAAGCAATCAGATTATTCTTGGCATATGCTTCATATCATGGATTTAAAGTTTATCAAATGGATGTCAAGAGTGCCTTTCTCTATGGGAAAATTGATGATGAAGTTTATGTTTGTCAACCACCTGGATTTGAAGATCCCAAGTATCCCGATAGAGTATGCAAATTGGATAAGGCTCTATATGGCTTGCATCAAGCACCTAGAGCCTGGTATGAAACTCTATCTGTTTACTTATTGGAGAATGGTTTTAAAAGAGGTACCATTGACAAAACTCTGTTCACCAAGAAGATTCACAATGATATCTTATTGGTACAAGTGTATGTTGATGACATCATTTTTGGATCTACAAATGATGGGTTATGCAAGGAGTTTGAGAAGTTAATGCATCAGAAGTTCAAGATGAGTTCTATGGGAGAACTTACTTTCTTTTTGGGACTTCAAGTTAAACAGAGAACTGATGGCATTTTCATTAACCAAAGCAAATATGTCAAAGACATTTTGGACAGATTTGGTTACTCAGAAGCTAAAATAGCTAGCACACCAATGGAGACACACAAAGCCTTACATGCAGATCTTGAGGGGGAGGATGTAGATGTGCATCTATATAGATCTATGATTGGCTCCCTCATGTATCTCACCTCATCTAGACAAGACATAATGTTTGTTGTGTGTGTGTGTGCTAGATATCAAGCCAATCCCAAGAAATCACATTTGTATGCAGTAAAGAGGATCTTCAGATATTTAAAGGGTAAACCATAATTGGGACTTTGGTATCCCAAAAGTTCTTCTTTTGAACTTATGGCTTTCACAGATAGTGATTATGGTGGTGAGAATCTAGATAGGAAGTCTACATCTGGAGGTTGTCAATTTCTAGGAGAAAGATTGATGTCTTGGCAATGCAAGAAGCAGACTACTGTATCCACTTCAACTGCAGAAGCAGAATATGTTGCTGCATCCAGTTGCTGTGCACAAGTGCTTTGGATTCAGAATCAAATGTTGGATTATGGTCTGACTTTTCTAAATACTCATATTTATATTGATAATAACTCTGCAATTAGTATCATTAACAATCCTGTTAAGCATTCTAAGACCAAACATATTGAAATTCGTTATCATTTTATACGAGACTGGAATGAAAAGAGATTGATTCAAATCTTTAAAATCCATACTTATAATCAATATGCAGATCTTTTCAAAAAAGCTTTTGATGTGGGAAGGTTTACATTTTTGGTCACCAGTATTGGAATGATCAATATAACTTAACTTATGTTTGGTATTAGAATAGATACTAACAGTGGAACTGTATAAAGAACAAGTGTTGTCTGGTCCAAGTATCTACCACTGTTAGAACTTTCTAGCCACTGTTTCTTATACAGTTGCCACTGCTTGTAAACTTATGTATATTACTGCTACTGTTTATTGTTTTCTAGCTAACCACTGTGCAGGTTCTTAGCTACTGTCAGAAGACATTGTTACTGCTGGAACTAATGTTTATTTTACTTTATTTTGTTTGATAAAAAAAATGAGTATTATGCTTATAAAGCTAAATATTTGGCACTGCTAGTACTAAGTTTTGGCTACCTTGGTCGGTTGCCACTGCTAGTGCTACTAGGTGCTGATAGCTTTCTAAGTACAAGTGCTTGAAATTTTGAGTGTTTGCCACTGTTAAGGTATTTTCTCATACCTTCCTACTGTTAGTTATATTGGGCAATGCCACTGTTAGTAATTTTTCTAGGGCTTGGCTCTGTTCTTATGACTAACAATATATAAACCTTGAACACTTAAATTTTTCATTACGCTTTCTTATTTTCACACATAACCACTGCAATTACACTACAAATCAAACCCTCACTTCTATTACGATCAATTCAACAGTCATGGCTTCTTCATCAACCGATCTTACTTTGAGTGTTTACGAAGAACACAATATGATCGCCTTCTTGATGAATACCTCATCGGCGCAAAACTTCACACAAATTGTGGATTTTCTGCGGTCGAGTTATATATTTCACGCACTTACTGTTTCTCCAAGGGTTTCCAGGGGTCATTTGAATGAATTTTGGAAGAATGCTCGATTGGAAGTAATTGAGGGCAACAGTCAAGTGGTTTCTATGGTTCAAGGAACCAAAGTGGTGATATCTGAGGATTCTCTTCGAGAAGCACTTCTTCTTGATGATGCTTCAGGTATAACTTCTATTGATGATAGAGATTTGTCTGACTCTCTTAGATTAATGGGGTATGAGGGTGATTACACACGTTTTACATTTTTTAAATCACTCTTTAGCCCTCAATGGAAAATTTTCAAACATACACTTCTCCACTGTTTGTCATCCAAAAGAACTGCCTTTAATGAATTTGGTACCCAAATAGACTATGCACTTGTGTGTTTGGCTAAGGGTCAAAAATTTAATTTTTCTAAATACATTCTTGAATGCATGATAAGAAATATAACAAAAGGGAAAAAGGATATGTTTATAATGTATCCTAGATTTGTGCAACTTGTTTTAAATAAACAAATTTCTGATTTAGTTGCACAAGAACTTATTATTGGTGTTAGTACTCTTTCTGCTAGAACTTTTAGAGAAATGAGTAAGAATACCAATAAGAAGTTTTCTGGGAAGGATACAACATTATTTTCTACAATGCTTCCTGCTCCTTCCACCACAGATGTAGTACCACCAACTACATCTGAACCAATTGGTGACAGGCCAGTAGTACCAACTGGGTCTGAACACACACTTATTGGGGGTACAAAAAGAAAACAAGGGACCACACAACCTACCCATTTACAACCAAAGAAAAAGAAAAGAAAACAGGCAAGTGAGGTTCCTACTGCTCATTTGTCTCAGCCATTAATTTCACAACAGTAGGTGACCCAACAGGAGATGGGTGGTCATTCTGGAAGGGCTGCCACTACTCCTTCTAGTCCACTGACAGAGGAGGGCAGTGGTAACATCAATAAGACCCAACCAGAGGCAACTTCTAATGCTGAACCTACGGGTAATGAAGCAGGTGAAGGTCCCAGTACCAAGAAAAAGGGAACTTCTGTTGATCATGCTAGGCATGAGGCAGAAGATGCTTTTGTCAATGATTCATCTAGGAGGTCACACTCTAATGATGATGAGGCCAGTACTTACATTGAATTAACGAATGTATAATTGACAATGGCTGTGGACAAAATTTGGGAGAGGTTGATGAAGGAGAAGAAGGTGAATAAAGCTCAAGATGCTAAAATTGCAGAGAAGGCAGCTAAGATTATTGAGCAGGAGAAAGTTATTGAGGAACTTAAAGAACGACTTACTGTGTTAGAGGATTTGTTAGTGAATAACACTTTCAAAAAGGGGGAGAAGAATGTAGATGAGATGGTTGATCATGTGGATGAGGTAGTGGGTGAAACAGATGCTATGTCTAATGCTAACACTGAAGTCTTGGAAGATGATGTACAGACTGAAATTGTTGAAAGTGTAATGCAAAAGACTGAGGTAGTTGATGGTGAGACAGAGGTGATTGTTGAGGTAGATGATGGTGAAGAAGTGTTACAACCTGTGATGAAAGGTGATGATGCAGAGGCAGAGGGGGAGTTGATGTCAAGATCAGATCCTAAGCTTACTTATGGCAGGAAGAAATCTGTGCCAGTGTTCAGTGTAAAAGCTAAAAAGCTAGAAGAGATCAGAAAATCAAAGTCAAGTAGTCCTACTGTTAGAGTGGCTACCTCTGCTGCAACTACTACCACTACTACTACTACCACTATTAAAGCAAAACCAAACACTGCAAGAACACTTGAAGTACCATTTAAGATCAAAGAGCCTACCAATGTGTCTAAGCCTGATTCCAAACTTCCAAAGATTGATTCAAAAGACAAAGGTAAGGGCAAATTGGTGGAAAAGCCAAAGGTGAAGAAGGTGACACAGAATGTTGAGCATGACTTGGAGTATGCTATGAGATTGCAGGCTGAATTGGATGAACAGGAAAGAATTGAAACTGAAAAAAGAGCTGCTAAATCTTAAAAGTCTGTGCCAGTCAAGATGAAAGAATCTGAGGTTGATGAAGTGGATGTGATGCTAGAGAATGGGCAGATTGTAAAAATGACTAAAGAAGCTAGCAGAGTATATGCAGAGATGAAAGCAAAGGGATTAAATGATGATACTGTATATCATGCTTATGAAGTAAAGAAAAAGGGTAATCCTCTGCAGATGGCATTAAAGCAGAAAATTGAAAGAGAGAAGAAGGAGAAAAAGGAAAAAGAAGCTGCTAAGAGGAAAGCAAAGAAACCAACAAGGGCTGATTTGAAAAATGATCTGGTTTGTAGGTTAAGGGGAGATAGAATTTCTACAGCACAATTGAGGAGGATGTCACTGGAACAATTGCAAAATATGTATGATAATAATCCTCATGTCAACCCTGAAGCAAGGCAAAGGTTAGAAAAGAAGAGGAAAGATGAGGCTGAAATTCAAAGGAGATTGCAAGAAAGATATGATCAAATTGATGAGGAGTTGGAGAAAGAAAAGGAACTGAAATTGAAAATTGATGGTGTTAGAAGGTCATTTGCCAAATTTCAAGAGTTGGATGATAATCTGAGTGATCTGGATAGAGATGAGGAAATATTAGATCAGATGATTGTAGTTAAGTTTGATAGATCAGAAAACACCAACTTGAATGATGAGGAATATTCAGAGATCATCAAATGGGAAGCAGTGTTGATTGCATCTAAAGAAATTGCTTATGAAATTAGAATTGAAAGGAAAAATGGAGTTGTTAGTTTTCATAAGTCAATGCAAGATATTTTGAAGAGAGTAAACAGGTTTGATGTGTATGATATGTATAAGATTGGATTAGAAAAGGATTTGAAAAGTATTAAGGCTAGTATTGAAAGGTATGTATGGGAATGGATACAAATGATGTTTGAGCCTGAGATGTATGGGGATTTGTTCTTATGTACTGAAACAGTGAGTATTTGGAGACATTTTGTAAGGGCTGGAGTACAGGTGATAGCTCTCAGAAATGGAAAACTTATTTATATGTTGGATGAGAGAGATTACTTTCTGAGTGTAGTACTGTTGAAGCAGTTGATTGCTAAGAAACTACAAGTAGCTGTGAAGAATTCTAAAAGCAAAGATATAGTCTACAGAGTCATGAATCAGTACAATAAGAGAGATAAATAGGGATTCAAAAGGTTTCAGAGCTCCTTCAAAAGGAATGAAGATGAATGAAGAAACTTAATGCAATACCAGATTGATCAAGTTTAGGGGGAGATTGTCGGGATCTGAGCATATTTGACAAGTGTTGAAGTCCTACCACTGTATGTTTTACTGCTAGCCACTGCTAATGTAAAAGCAGTGCCACTGCTAGAAGAATTGAAGATCTAGCCACTGCTAGTGTATTTAAGCAGTGCCACTATTAGTATGAGTATACTTTGTATCTGTAAAGGAAACTTACTACCACTGTTGGTATAAAGTAAGTTGTTCCCACTGTTAGTGTGTATAAGTCGGTTAGAGTTATTTATGGGATAGATTTGATTTCCATAATAACTAGAGATTGTATAGGACTCTATGTAATATAAATAGAGATCCTTAGACCTAGATTAGGTTAACTTTAACGCAGCTTCAAGGTTTTGTAACCCTAATACAATTCAGTGTATTCGTCTTATATTATCAATAAGATTGAAGCTTTTGATATTAATTGTGTTGTTTATTGTTTTGATCTTCATTATATTATTGAGTGTTTATTCCGCAACTTCTCAGTAATAATTCAAAACTTGTATTAATCTAATAAGTTTATTAGATCGATCTTGGTTTAACACCTAATGACTAGCCCTAATTTGGCGGGTGTTACATTCTCCCCTTGTTAGAAGAATTTCATCCCGAAATTTAAGTCTAAGTAGTCGTGTGAGTGGAGTCGGAGAAAAGTTGTGGATATTTGAGTCGCATCTGATCCTCTCGTTCCCAGGTGAATTCCGGACCACGCCGCGAATTCCACCGGACTTTGACGATTGGAATACGGCTTTGTTTAAGCTGTTTGATTTCGTGATCCATGATCTCCAGTGGTGTTTTAGCGAAATGTGGAAGGTAGGATGCACACTACTGAGCTCGTCAGGTAGTTGCAATCGATAGGCGACTGGACCGATACTTTCCAGGATTTCAAAAGGTCCTATGTATCTGGGGTTTAGTTTCCCGCATTTACCGAAACAGATGATGCCTTTCCAAGGCGATACTTTGAGTAATATCCGATCTCCAACCTGGAACTCGAGTTGTTTGCGTCTCACGTCAGCATAACTTTTCTGATGATAACGTGCGGTTTTCAGCCGTTGTTGGATACCAACGATTTTGTCGGTGGTTTCATGAATGATTTCTGGACCGGTGAGTTGGCTGTCTTCCACTTCGGTCCAACAGATGGGTGATCGGCACTTACGACTGTAAAGTGCCTCGAATGGTGCAACTCCGATACTGGCATGGTAGCTGTTGTTGTATGAGAATTCACACAAGGGCAAATGGTGTTTCCAATTTGCACCGAAGTCAACTACGCATGCTCGTAGCATGTCTTCTAGTGTTTGGATGGTTCGTTCACTTTGACCGTCGGTTTGTGGATGATACGTGGTACTCATATCGAGGCGAGTACCTAAAGATTTCTGTAATGATTGCCAAAAGTGTGAGGTGAAACGACTATCCCTTTCGGAGATAATCGAGATAGGAACGCCGTGTCGGGATACAATTTCTTTCAAGTAGATTCGGGTGAGGCGTTCCATTTTATCGGTTTCCTTGATGGCGAGAAAATAGGCGGATTTAGTGAGACGATCAACGATTACCCAAATGGTATCGCAACCACTTGACGTCTTTCGGAGCTTGATGATGAAGTCCATGGTAATTTGTTCCCATTTCCATTGAGGTATGTCCGGTTGTTGAAGTAAGCCGGAAGGTTTCTGGTGTTCGATTTTGACTTTTGAGCATGTGAGGCATATACTGACATAGGTGGCGATCTCGACTTTCATGTTTGGCCACCAGTATAATTCCTTGATGCCATGATACATCTTGTCGGACCCAGGATGTAAGGAGTATTTGGATTTGTGGGCTTCGTCCATTAATATGTCTCGGAGATTCCTGAAACACAGTAACCAGATTCGGTTTGCGAAGTATTTAACCCCGTTGGGTTTGGTTTCGAATTGTTTCTCCATGTTTCGCAACGCTTTTTTTTTGATATTTTCAAGTTTTAAGGCTTCGATTTGAGCGGCAAGGATTTGAGTGATAAGATCGTTGTGGATTGTAATGCTGAGGGCTCGGACTCGAAGTGGTTTCAGTCGTTCCTTTCGGCTGAGGGCATCGGCAACAACATTTGCCTTGCCAGGGTGATATTTGATCTCACAGTCGTAATCGGTAAGCAACTCAACCCAGTGACGTTGCCTCATGTTGAGATATTTCTGATGGAGAATGTGTTGGAGACTTTTGTGGTCGGTAAAGATCGTGCACTTAGTGCCATAGAGGTAGTGTCTCCAAATTTTGAGTGCAAACACTACGGCTCCTAGTTCAAGGTCATGAGTGGTGTAATTCTTTTCATGAATTTTGAGTTGTCGGTAGGCGTAGGCAATGACTTTGTCTCGTTCCATAAGCACGCAACCGAGACCTTGATGCGAAGCATCACAATATACCACTGTGACACCCGGTCAAAAATGATTCAAAATTTGGTCAAAAATAAAACTCTTATTTCAAGTATTAAATACTCAAACTACTGAAGTGTACAAGTATTATATATATAAAAATATAAATAATGACGTTAAAAGATTATTTAAATAATCGCGTACAAATAAATCTGGAAGAACGCACAAACTTAAATACGAACGTTGGTGAAAAACATTTTTAAATAATGTATTATTATTGAGAATAATAATTATTTACTCGATTGAGAATTTAAACGCATTTTGTACACTGAAAGCTATCCGTCAAACCAAAGAGAAACAAAGATATAATTTTATATCTCATTAAAAGTATTTTATGAAATGCTTCGATTAAAAATCTATACGATTTCATATTTAAAAATTTTAACATTTGAAAATATTACACTACTTTACGATCAGGTACACGAACACGGATACCCTAAACCAATTATCGGAGTTGGTTATATCAACCAACTCCAATAATTCATTTACACACACACACACAGACATATCTATCTATCTCTTCTCCTCTGCTCTCTCTTTTCTCTTCCAAGAACAACAACAACAACATCAATAATCCACAACAACATCAGTGCAAATATCATCATCATCATCATCAAATTCATCTTCTTCTTCCTGATCATCATCATCGAGTTCATTGTCTCCACCCTCACGGCTCCAAATTTTAATTCGTAAGGAAACTCAAACTTTACTTTAATTTCGCGTTTATAATACTTATATTATCATCTACTAGTGTTTTATATATGAGAATTTGGTTAAAAATGAAGTTAAAAGCTGGTTTGGGGATGAACTGCACGAACAGACCTGCAACACCTGAAATTGGTCCCTGAGCCGAACGGCTGGAAATCATCATCCGAACGGCTGGATTTCATCAGCCGAAAGGCTAGGTTTCCTTAGCCGAACGGATAGGCTACCTTAGCCGAACGGTTGGACTTCCATAGCCGAACGGCTAGGTCCTCCATAGCCGAACGGCTGGACCTTTATAGCCGAACGGCTGGAATACTCAAACAGAACAATTTTTGTAAAAATGCCGAAGAATTTCACAAGTGTTTTCAGGGTAGCTTCTCGATGAAAAATTTATTATAACGGTTTGGGCTAAAAGTCACACGGTCACTCGAAAATGGCCTAATGATCAAGGCTATGTAGCCTAGGTGGTTTTAGGCTTTTCGGGGTCATCTAGAGGTCGAAAATGGCATATTTTAGTTTTCGGACCCATATCAAATTTCGTAACTTATGAAATAAAATGTAACGGATGTGACGAACTTGAGTAACAACTAAACATATACGATACGACTTACACACGAAACACATATACTTTTATAAGTACAACAACTCATGTATAATAATAATAGTTTGAAATTATTATTACAAACCGTCACCAACGAGCCATATACCTTTTCACAAACTCAAACACAAACACTTATACGGATGGTTTAGTTAAGCATCCACTTACTCGTTATAATCTCACATGTTTAGGGCATTAAGAGATTACAATTGGAACAACTCACGTACTTTAGGATTGCTTGCTCTTCAGGTGAGTCTCATGGCCCCTTTTTTTTACTACTTTTACTTTGGGGGAGATGCATTACTTGTTTTACTTGAACACATGAAACTACTATCTTTACTAAATTACTTTACAGACTTCATACATTACAGAATTAGTACTTTACAAACTTACTACCTTACGGACTTACTACTCTACAGACCTGATACTATACAGACTTACAGTCTTACAGACTTATAGTCTTACTGACATACTGTCTTACCGACTTACAGACTTACAGACTTTCTGATATACTTACTGGCTTGAGTTTCGATTAATCCACTGAAGGCCTCTGAAATCATAGTGGTTAGTTATTCGATAAGCGCGAATTTTAGTATATGGATCCATATGGGACTGACAATCCCCGCCCGGGGTGGTAGCACCACCATGAACCGTAATGTATAAACGAGCGTTTCTTACTCGTTTCATATGAGTGTTTTTGGATTAGCACTCACGGGGGAAAACTACAGACTTGTTAAGCTTCGACTATGAGGCTCACAGCAATGTATATCGATCCCTATTGCATTCGTGCAACTATTTCTTACCGCCTTACTGACTTATTACCTACCTACAGTCATTAGTTACTACCCGATTGCATTGGTGCAATCATTGATTACCAACCTGTTATATACATACAATTAATGCTTACTACCCTATTGTTTTCATACAATTATCAAATACCGACTTATTACATGCGTACAATCACTTTTACTATGCTCATACAATTGTGCAACTACATTTATTACTTTACAGCTATTGTGAAATTGTGGCACTAATATTGTGTTCAAACTGATTTACTTACTACAAACCTGTGAGATTCACCAACCTTTTGGTTGACGCTTTTAGTAATGCATTCTCAGGTACGCAGCCACATTAGGATGGCCCAGTAGGATCTACTTATATGCTAAGCTAGTACGAGTCGCATGCATACACGCTTATGAAGATTTTACTCGTATTATCTTTTGTACTATGATTATGTATTTAAAATCTTCAGATCCATTTTGCGAACTCACTAATGATGTATACTTATGACTTAAAACCTTATACTACTTTTGTAATGTAATGTATTTTTCAAAAACGTCTCATTTAGAGTTGTTTGCTTAATCTTTGTGCTTGATATTTGATTAGTCACGCCCAAAAACAATCGCTTCCGCAAAGCATGAAATTGGGGGTGTGACAACCACGAAGTCATCGGTGCCTTCGGGTAGAGATAGAATGGGTGCGCTGCATAACTTTTGTTTCAGGAGTTGGAAAGCTGACTCTTGTCTGTCAGTCCAATCGAATTTCTTTTCTTTTTGAGTGAGGGTCGTGAGAGGCTGGGCTATTTTTGAAAAGTTTTCGATGAAACGTCGATAATAACAAGCGAAACCCAAGAATTGGTGTACTTTGGTCGGTGTTGTCGGCGCTTGCCAACATTTGATAGCCTCGATCTTTGACGGATCAACATGAATTCCTTGATTATCTACAACGTGTCCAAGGAATTGAACGGTTCGTATCCAGAATTCACACTTAGAGAATTTGGCGTATAACTCTTCGTGTTTGAGAAGTTCTAGAATGATCTTAAGATGTTGCGCGTGTTCTTCTTCGTTGCGCGAATAGATTAGAATGTCATCAATGAATACTATGACAAACTTGTTGAGATATGGTTTACAAACTCGGTTCATGAGGTCCATGAATACAGCTGGTGCGTTCATCAAACCGAAGGGCATTGTAACACCCCCAAAATCACTGTTTAGCGGAAGCAAGCTTTGGGGTGCTACTAATCAAATATCACAGCACAAAAGTAAAGCAAACGACGTCTATATGCAACGTTTGTAAAATAGTTACATTTCCATACATAAAATGTTTGAAAACATAGAGTTTCTGGTTACAAAATGAAGTTCCCTAGAGTCCGCGCGTATAGCAGGAAATTCTATTACATAATCATAAATAAATACAAAAGATAATGCTAAGAATCTCCGTTAAATGCAGTGTAGAAATCATGCGACTCTAGCTAGTATCCTGAGGGAATCCTACTCCGTTTGTGTACCTGAGATACAAAGCTAAAAAGGTCAACACGAATGTTGGTGAATCTCACAGGTTTGTAAATAATATAAGTGTTTGAACACAAGATTTCATCAGTAATGCCCGCAGGCGTAAATCAGGTATTTGCAATCCCGCAAAAGTAAAGTAAGTAAGTTATACCATTGCCATGAGGCTCATAATCGAAGCTTAACCCGTAAGTAATAAGTTGCTCCCGTGACATGCTCGTAACTGAGCAAGCATAAGTAACGAATAATAGTCGCCCGTTTATACGGTACAGTTCGTGGTAGCGCTACTACCCCGGGCGGGGAGGGTCATTTCCCTAATGGATCCATTAACTAGTGTTTGCGCTTAAGTCCATAACTAATGATATATGATGGAGAGACTTCAGTAAAAGTAAGTAACTCATGCAATCCCGTATAGTAAAATGAGTTGTTCGTACTTGTGTTCAAGAAAAGTAAGCAATGTATCTCACCCCATATGTATAAAATAGTAAAAGTGGGGCTGTAAGACTCACATGAGTCTTGTAAGTACGTATGTGAAATCAACCAGGTAAAGCGGATGTAAGTCCGTGTATCGGTTCTCAGAACCCTGTAACCTTCTGGCGTCTGAAACGCTCAAGGTCGTAAGTAAACAAGTAAACGAATTGGTGTCTTAAAAGATCACTCATGCTAGTTGTCCACTCAACTAGGACATGTCCAAGTGTTCGTTTAGTAATCCGTTTGTATTTTGAAAACAAGTATGGCCCGTTGGTGACGGTTTGTAATAATAATCCAAATGTGTTATTATTATATGTATTATTGTATCAAGTTTCATTATTTGTAAGTGTTCGACACTTAGTTGCGAAAAGTTTTTACAAGTTCCTGGATGACAGGGGTCCGGGGGCAGCGCCCCTGGTAGCGGGGTCCAAGGGGCGGCAGCCCCTGGCGGGGTCCAAGGGGCAGAGCCCCTGGCTGGGGTCGAGTCTGGTTGCAGACCGAAATAGTGGTGCGAACTGAGTTCGCGGTGCGAGCTGAGT
The DNA here is from genome assembly GCA_963422505.1 of Pseudognaphalium luteoalbum. NCBI lineage: Eukaryota > Viridiplantae > Streptophyta > Magnoliopsida > Asterales > Asteraceae > Pseudognaphalium > Pseudognaphalium luteoalbum. The sequence goes on from OY730195.1 coordinate 66,125,064, forward strand.
TCGGCTTGCAAGGCAGTAGGCTACGAACTGAGTTGGGTTCGCAGCTCAAGGTTCGGCTCGCAAGTCAACTCGCAGTTCAGTTCGCAGGTCGGGTCGGTTCGCATGTCAGTTTCGGTTCGCAGTTTGGGTTTGCGAGTCGAGATTTCGGTTCGCAGTTTGGGTTCGTCTCGCAGGACGAACAGATCTCGGTTCGCAGGACGAACTGCTCGAATACTCATCTTTAAAATTGCATTTTCAAGTTGGTTTTTGGGCAAATCTTCGTTGAGTAAACGTTCTAGCATGTAAATGAAAGCTTTACAAGTAATTTAAAAGAGTTTTTAAAGCTTCTTACCAACAAAATCGAAAATCAAAAAGATGAAGATGATGATGATGATGATCCTCTTGCTTGTGTCTTGATGATGATGATGAACGATTATGGTGATGATGTTCTTGTTATCTCAGCTTTTAGAGAGATATATAGAGATTTAGTAGGGAGAGAGATGAGAGAAAGTAGGTGTAAGTGTGTGTGTAACGTGAGGTGAAGTGGGGAGGGAAAAAGGGATTAAAAGGGTTGGGTCATGGGTCAGTTTGAGTTTGGGTCCGCGGGTCTGAGCCGACCCATTTGGGTCTCGGCTCCTGGGTTTGTGTTTCCGAATTTTATATCGCGAGTCATTGTTGGTTAAATCCCGTAGTTGTTTAAATGTTGTTTCGCAATATATGTTAAAGTGTATCTAAAATATTTATTTTAGCTGAAGTATTTTATTAAAATACTTAATAATGAGTTATAAAAATATATAACTTGAATTACTTTCTATTGTTAGGCGCGTTTCGTGTGCTCTCGTCGCGTTCGGAGTGTTTTAAACGATACTAGATACGTGTAATATATTTTCACAATATATTAAAGCAAATGATGTTTATTTGGTTAATTCCACATTATTTAAAAGTTTTTGTCACCAACGTCCAATCTAAATTGTATCGGACCTCGTCCGTTTGGTAAGTGTACGATTTAAACAAATCACGTACGTGTGTAAGAATTTTCACAAAAGTCTCATGTATTTAGATTAATACAAAACTAAATACATGAAATTACAAGTAGTTTAGGCACTAATCAAAAGTCCTAAATTGGCGGGTGTTACAGGCATGACTTGAAATTCATAGTGCCCGTAACGAGTTCGGAAGGCAGTTTTCGGAATGTCAATATCGCAAACTCGTAACTGGTGGTAGCCGGATCGTAAATCAATTTTGGAATAGAAACTTGACCCTTGAAGTTACTCGAATAGATCATCGATGCGTGGTAGAAACTTGACCCTTGAGCTTGGTCGGATGAATCCTTTGTCCAGGAGTTCCTGTAACTGAGAGGATAACTCTTGAAGTTTGGATGGAGCTAAACGGTACGGTGCTCATGCCACGGGTGCTGCTCCGGGCACAAGATCGATGGAGAACTCTACTTGCCTAAATGGTGGAAGACCGGGTAATTCCTCAGGAAAGACTTCTGGGAAGTCCCGAATGATTGGCACATCCTCAAGTCTCTTATCCTTCGACTTTTTCTCCATAATGTGAGCAAGGATTGCCGGATAACCCTTTCTCAGATATTTGCGGGTTTTCATACATGAAATGACGTTCAACCTCGTTCCACCGGTCTCCCCTTGTATGGCTAGAGTACCACCGGAGGCGAGGGGTATGCGGACAATTTTATCATAGCACACGATCTCGGCGTGATGCTTGGACAACCAGTCCATGCCGATGATGATATCAAAATTCTGATCTCGACGGGTATAAGATCGATTGAAAACAATTCGTCGGTGAGGTTTAAAGTGCAATTGGGTATCACACTATCGGTCTCATTGAGTTTGCCGTTAGCTAACTCTACGACGTATTTAGCATCAATGCAATAGGTGTGATGTCAAGTAGTGGACAAAATTCATCAGATATAAAACTTCTATCTGCACCAGTATCAAATAGAATAGAAGCAGATAAGTTGTTGATGAGGAACATACCCGAGACCACATTCGGGTCTTTGCGGGCATCCTTTGAGTTCAGAATGCTCTACCTTTAGCAGTATTGCTGCTCTTGTTCTTCAGTTTGGGACATTCATTCCTGAAATGCCCTGGATTACCACACTCGAAGAAGGCTCTGGGTTGACTGGTGTTGGAGTTGGTGGTAGATTTGCAATCCTTGGCCATATGCCGAAATCTCTGAAAAATCGAGCATTGGGTACTACAAGGGCCATCATGGTGATGGCGGCACTTAGAGCAGAAGGGCTTGTTTCCAGAGTAGCCCCTTTTTGGTTCAGACCCAGAAGAGTAGGCCTTGATGGTTTCAGGTTTCTTGGATGATGAGGTGTTGTCGTTGTTGTTTCCCGACCATTTGCGTTTGTTATCCCCAGACTGGTTCAGATTGTTGGCGGTAGATGTTCCCCGACGGACCACCTGTGCCATGAGGTTATGTGCCATTCGGACGACAACTTGGATAGTGACGGGGTTGGAAGCAGTGACCAAACCCTGCATGCGTGGGGGAAGTCCCCAGATGTAACACTCGATCCACTTGTATTCCGGATCAACAAGAGATTTGCACAGAAGTGCCAGTTAGTTAAACCTGGTAGTGTATCCGGCAATGTCATTGCCTTGGGTGGTGAGGTTCCAGAACTCGTGTTCTAGCTACTGAATCTCGTCTCTAGGACATTACTCGTCCTTCAGCATCTGTTTTAACTCTTCCCACGGAGTCAGATAAGCAGTATCGATGCCCACAGTCTGAGCATAGGTATTCCACCAAGTCAGAGCACCATCCAGAAAGGTGCATGTGGAATACTTGACCTTGCAGTCCTCTGGGCAGTTGCATATGCGGAAGACTGACTCTACTTTCTCCAACCAGCGTAATAATCCGATGGCACCCTCGATGCCTTTGAAGTTCAATGGCTTTGCAGTTCTGGAAATCTTCGTATGAACAAGGCCTAGGTTGTGGCCCGTTAGCGGTCGTGTCTTCGCTATCATAATTTGTTGTTCGGGTAGCCATGGCTTGAGCCACACTCTGGGCGATGAGCAGGTCGATTTCGGTATCGTTGAATGTGTATCGTCTCGGAGGCATATTGCTGAATCAGGAAAAAGAACTAGTGAGATGTCTGTAGGACATTACGACGTATCACAGTTGTATATGTGGTGAAATATACAATGATAACACAATATGATAATCATAATCCAATTACATAATTAAGTTGGATAGAAGGCGGGAGTTCCAAAAGATACAGGACATAAGGATTACAAAAGACGCCGGGAATTATTACATCCGGTCGAATTACAACTATTTTACATAGATACTAGGAAAGTTAGAAGATAAGGCTACACTAATCTTGACGTAGGTTAATTTGTTCCATTAATGCAATAAGACGTTCCACGGTGTTTGCAAGGCTGCTGGCCTGTCGGGCGTTGTCTTCTGCCAAGACTAGCTGTTGTACTAGACCACGGGCGTACTCTTCGGTATCCCGCAAGCGTTGCTCACACTCTTCCATTCTGTGCCGTAAAAGTGCGGATTCCACAGCCAAATCTATCACTTTGTTGTAAAGGACGTCCATGTTGTTCTCGGTGTTCTGATGGTCTTCAGCAACATTATTGATACGTTCCATTGCTGTGAGTCTCCAGTGCTCGCAAGTTTCCTGGAGTTCGATGTCCATATTGCGTAGTTGTTGCTCATGACGGTGTACTCTGGCAGCCAGGACAGGTACAGTGAAGTGTGCAGGTTCTTGAGTATAGGGAGAGACGTCCATGTTGGAAAGTCCTTCGTTTGATGTGGGGAGTTGGATTCCTTCCTCATACCTTCAGATGTTAATTCGGTTTGATAACCGTCGCCATTGGCTAGTTGTTGTTTGCCTTGGACTGGCTATTGAGTTGGTTTTGAACAGGGTATGGGCTAGCTCGAGGCAACCCAGTGTTCCTCCTAGCTACCCTTTAGTTCTGCGATTCGTACGGATGAGAGCGTGACGAGTTTGGTGGTGTATTTTCCGTTTCTTAAACAAAGCATTAGAAAGAATGAGGCTTATATTCGTATCGTATATAATATAGTCTAAGGTTTATAAAGAGACCTATCTATGTATATATATGTATATCACATAATAGCCTATTGAGTGTCTAGCACAGACATGTTTGAGTCTCGGTTCTCTCGAGGTCAGAGTCAACTAGTGTATCCTGTTCAGTTATGACTCCTTTCAGATCTCACATCATATTCTTTTCATTGTACATAGTTGATCAGGCTATGTTAAATTAAACTAATACAATATAGTCACTGAACCTAATCATACTTAATAAGGAATACTGCCTAACGGTCATAGTCTAGGCCCACTAAATGCAACCTAGTTCACTATAACATTAGGCTCTGATACCAATCTGTAACACCCCCAAATTTACTATTTAGCGGAAGCAAGCTTTGGGGTGCTACTAATCAATAATCAAAACACACAAGGCATATAATGAACGACTCTATATGCGTCGTTTTACAAATACATTGATAATATAAGTTTTACAATGTATAAATGTTTACAAAAGCCCAATAATTACAATGTTTAGAGATTAATCGGCATAACTTAGTTACAAAATGTAGTAATGCAAAATAATCTCCTGATGTGTATGCTGACTCGAGCTATGGGCATCCTGAGTGAATAGGTCATACTGCTGTTGGGTACCTGAGAACACATGCTAAAAAGGTTAGCTAACACTGGTGAGCTCACAGGTTTGCATAACAAATATGTAAGAGTGATACACAAGATTTAATGGTAACCGTTTGAAATGAATCAAATGATGTATATGTCTGCCATGAGGTCATAGTCTGCGCTTAACGTGGGTGTCAGGATCACAATAAAGTGCCTGATCGTGGGTGCCTCCGGGTGAGTGTCTAATCCGCACTCGTATGAACAAAAGTTAATGCGTCTGTTTAACCAGTCAGTGCTTGTTGACCCGGACGAGGATGGTCAGTCCTATATGGTACCATACACTAACATTCGCGCTACATAAAGTATTACCAGAACTATGATCGTAGAGGACTTAAAAGCGATTAGAAAACAGCTCATGCAGAATATAGCGAGTTTTGTACTCGTGTTCACGTGTAAAATAGTTAGAGCATGTATTCCCACCCCGGGAGTAAAAACAGTAAAAAGTCGGGGCTATTAGACTCACCTGAGCCAGAAGAGTTGCAATGAAGCAAATGTGGTGAAGTAAAATGGGGTGTCCGAAGACTATAACCTGCCGGGCGTTTATGGTCATAGTCTAGGCCCACTAAAATAAGTAGGTATCTTAAAAGATAACCTATGCTAGTTGTTCATCCAACTAGCAATGTCTAATGATTTGATTTGATTGGTAAGTTCGAGTTTTGAAAATATATATGGCCCGTTGGTGACTGGTTGTAATAATAATCTCATTAATATTGTTATGATTTTTGGAGTGTTATACTTAAAAAGGATTCACAGACTTTAGGTGACGGGGGTCCGTGTAACACCCCCCAAATTCGTATTTGAGTTTAGCGGAAGCATTTAGTTAAGTATGGGGAGTGCCACAATATACAGTACATGCATATGTATCAGAACTTATGATATTACAATAGAACATAATATATTAAGATGCCAAATGTAATAGTTACAAAGTTTACGATTCGTCAAATCGTACAAATGTAAAGTTATTAAGTTTACAAAAGTAGATTTCGTAAATATGACTAAAATCACTTTAGTTATACAAAAGAAATCCAAAAGTTTCAAAAGTTGGCATCCTAAAGCTTCGCGGGTCGCCCTAGTTCCGTATGTGCAGGCGGTTCTTACGTGCGCAGCTAATTCCCTGAAAAACATAGTAAAAGTCAACAACGAGGTTGAGTGAATTCACAAGTTTTATGTTGGCCTAAGTGTCAAATAGTTTCGTTTAGAATGCTTGTTCAAGTATAATCATGGTGGGATGTTACCCAAAAGTAGTTGTTGTGGGATGTTACCCAAAATACAGTTCACGTGTCATAGGAAAGCAGTATCCTATTAGTTTACCCAAGAAGTAGGGCTTTAAAATGTTTTCCCAAGACGTAGGGACTTTTCAAGTGCTTCCAAGAAGTAGGACCTAAATCATTGCCCAAGAAGTAGGGACTTTCTATATGCCCAAGACGTAGGGACTTGTATAAGTTGTGTCCAAGAAGTAGGACTGTCATCCAAGACGTAGGACCCATCTGATCAAGAAGTAGAGCCCTCATCCAAAACATAGGATGGCACCTTGCCCAAGAAGTAGGGACTTTCTATTTACCCAAGACTTAGGGACTTGTATAATTGTGCCCAAGAAGTAGGGACTTTCTGTACGTGTGCCCAAGACGTAGGGACTTTCTGTGTGGGTGCCCAAGACGTAGAGACTTTCTGTGTGTTTGTGCCCAAGAAGTAGGGACTTTTCAGATGTTTATGAAAATGTTGTTCCATAAAAGTTAGTTTGTAAAAGCGTGCGTGGCTGGTCGTTATAATCGTTTGACCGCAGTCACAAATATATAGCACAATGTATATCACAACAGTTATATAAAAGTTTGCTCACGTAGCAAAAGCGTTGACTATGTTTTACACCCCTGTTCTAAAGAAGTTAAAACAGTAAAAGTAGGGGCTGTGAACTCACCTGTTGAGCTAAGTAAAGTGCGAGTGCTAGCAAAGCCTAAATCCCAAGTCTAGCCCGAAACCTCCTAACGTCCTAAACGTATGAGATTTAATAAGTATGTGGATGTCTAAGTCGACCATCCATGCTAGTGTTCACACATCTAGATTATGTCCAAAGTGTTTGTCTGTCGTTTGAGTTTGTAGTTTTAGAAATGTATACGACTCGTTGGTGTCACTTTGTAAAAAAAATCTTTGAAAGCATTTTTATATCTGTTTCATTTTGTCTCATAAAGTATGAAATTGTGTACGGGGGTCCGGGGGCAGCGCCCCTAGTAGCGGGGTCCAACGGGTGGCAACCCTTGGCAGGGTCCAAGGGGTAGAGCCCCTGGCTGGGGTCGAGCTGCCAGCTCATCTTGGGAAATTTTTATTTCTACTACATTGCTTTAGTGAAAATGCATCTGAAATTTAGATTCGGAACAATTGACCAAGGTTGGCTGCGGAATGAGATTGCATTGCAAACTCAGTTTGCTTCGCATGGCACGTGGATTGCGAACCGAGTTCGGCTCGCAAGTCAATTCGCAAGTCGGTTCAACTCGCAGATCTCATCTCGCAGGGCATGGGTTTCAGTTTGCAGGTTCAATTCGCAAGTTGACTTCGCAAGCCAAGGTTTAGTTCGGTTCGCAATTTTGGTTCACTTCGCAGGATGAACTGCAAACTGAGATCTCAGTTCGCAGGACGAACTGCTCGTATTTTCAGTTTTAAAAATGGATTTTTTTGTCGGTTTTTGGACATAATTTCGTTGTGTATACATTAAAACATGATGTATTAAATATTATAAACATGAATATCAAAGAAAATAGCAAAAATATAAGAGTTTGCGGAATTGTCGGGTTCTTACAAAGTTGTCGCCGTGAAAATCCGAGAAGATAGAAGTGTAGATCTCGTTGTCGTGGTCATTTTTCTCTAAAGGAGCGAGGTGATTTATTGCGTTTTTGTGGTAGTATTTGTGTGATTTGTGGTAGTGGTTTTGGTGGTGGTGGAGTTGTTTTTGATAGAGAGAAAAGATAAGATAAGATGATGATGAAATGAAAAAGAGATAGGAGGGGGTGTTTGGGGCTGATTTTTGTTCAAAAAAAAGGGTGGGTGGGTGGGTGGGGGGATTTTAGTCCCAAATTGTGGTATTTTACCCGTGTTCGTTTACCCGATCGTTAAATATTAAAATGCTTTAAACGGTAGATTATTAAATATGTTATCGAATATACTTCTAGTCGAAATGTTTTATGAAATTAATTTAGTTGGACTATAAAATCTATAACTTTATTTTATTTTAGTTTTACATATAGGTTTCGAGTTGTTTCAGTTGTACGAAATAAATGTTGTTTGCTACAAAATACTTTGTGAATATTATCAACATAATATTTAATAAATAAATAACGTTATTTAATAATCTCATATTATCAAATAATTTGTTCACCAACAGTCGTATATTTTTGTCGTGTTTGTTCCAATCGTTTTGTACGTAATTACAACTAATTATGAAATGTAATACTACGCGTATTAACTAGTTGGGCTTTGCTAGACTTAACTCTAAAGTAGTTGTGAATTTACTCAAGTAGGGAATTAGCCTAAAATGCAAATGTTTAATGTATATAATCGCTTTCAAATTTGCGGGGTGTCACAGTCCGGAGGCAGCGCCCCTGGTTAGCGGGGTCCAGGGGTGGCAACCCTTGGCGGGGTCCAAGGGGGTGGCCCCTGGCTGGGGTCGAGATGCTAGGTCAGCTCGAAAAAATTTATTTCTACCATATTGTTATAGTGAAAAACGCATCTAAGATTTTAATTTGCGTAAAATCAAGTGATAAAATTTCAGTTCTCGACATTTAGTAAAAATCTGGGTTCTGTTTCATGCAACACTTATAGCGACACTTAGGGTCTATGCGACACTCAGAAAGTGTCGCATAAAATGAGAAATTCTGGGGTACTAGCGTCACTTGAGGAAGTGACGCATGAGATGCGACACTTAAGCAAGTGCCGGGTGTGAGTGTCGGGTAAAGATGTTAAGCGTCACTAGGCAAGTGATGGTACAAATCAGATTTAGGTTAAAGGCGTCACTTAGGCAAGTGACGCTAGAAGTGTCGGTAAGTAGTGTTAGGCGTCACCGGACAAGTGACGGATGTAAGTGTCGGGAAAAAGGGGTTTTATTTGGCACTTAGGCAAGTGACGCAAATTCAGGGTTTTATGCGTCACTTAATGCGGCACTTAAGTGACGCACGAAGTGACGTTATACTGGTCTGGCCTATGCGACACTTATGTCAGTTCGACAAATTTTGAACCAAAAACGAGTTTTCCGGTTTCCGTTTGGTCCGATTCTTTTACCCAAGCCTTAGATGGACATTATGAGCTTAAATAAACAACTTTCAAGTAAAAATGTACAGAATCGAAGAGTTTCGAGATTTGTCAGGAATCTTACAAGTTCACGCGGAGAGATTTCGAAAAGATGGAAATGTAGATCGTGACTCCGTGAATCTTTTCTTCCAAACGAGGGAGACGATCCGAGTAAGGTGGTGGTGTTATTTTGATGATTAAAGAGGTGGTGGTGGTGGTGGTTGTCTTGAAAGGAAAAGAGAAAAAGAAAGGAAGAGAGAGAGGGCGAAGGGGGAAATGAGGAAAAAGGAGGGAGGGGAGGGGGTTTTGATGAAGTCTCCCCCTTTTTCGCCCCTGCGTTTGCGCTCCATGTGGTGTTCGTTTTCCCGATCGTTTAAACGTTTAACTTAATTATTTGTGTGTTTAAATATATGTTTTAAAATACGAATATTTTATCAATATTTTGTTGAAGAATTTACCAATTACTTAATAATTGAGTTATAAAATATATCTTAACTTCGTTTTGATTGTTTGCGCATTTAGTATTTTTTAATCACATAGACTTTGTTCGTACGATACGAAATAGTTATGAAATATTATCAAAATAATATTTGTGATATAATAGCGTTATTAAATAATGTTATATTATTTAATAAAATTGTTCACTAACGTCCGTACTAATTGAATTGAATTACCTTCGATTTGAAACGCGCTCGATTTAACCAAATCGCGTAATTGTTTATATTCAATAATATATATTATTTGATACACAAATTAGCCTAACACAGTACTAATTACATGTATTACAAAAATGATTAGGACCTAATGACTAGCCCTAATTTGGCGGGTGTTACAGTACTGCTTATCACCCACAAACTGATGGCCAAAGCGAATGAACGATTCAAACACTGGAGGATATGCTGCGAGCCTGCGTAGTTGACTTCGGTACCTCGTGGGAAAACTATTTACCGTTGTGAGAATTTTTGTACAACAACCATTATCATACCAGCCTTAAGGTTGCGCCTTTTGAGGCACTTTACGGATGAAAGTGTCGTTCACCTATCTGTTGGTTTGAGGTGGAAGATAGCCAACTCATCGGTTCTGATATCATTCATGAAATGACTGAGAAAATCGTAAGTATTCAAAACCGGCTGAAAGCCGCACGTGATCGTCAGAAAAGTTATGTTGGGACATGTTATTGTGACAACAGATCTAGCTTGTAATAGTACTAGAGATTATTGTAATCAAGTTTGTAAATTGGTTTTGAATTGTAATGAATATATTGGTTGGTAAACATTTTAGAGTTAATTATTAAATGATGAAAAATGTTGACCATGTTTGACGAAAGACCTGTGATGCGAGTCCACTGGATTCGCTGGGCCAAGCTGGGCTGCGAACCGAGTCGGTCCGCAGAGCCCAGAACCTGCGAACCGAGACGAGTTTATAAACAAATAAGGTTTGAAACCTAATTAACTTTTGCCATTTGCTAATTACGAACAAACTTGTGTTTCCAGAACTTTCAACATAGTCTAAAGGCTAGGTATTGATCGATTAACAATTGTTATAATCAATACAAGACATATTAGATTATTGATTTCACTAATACTTGTGAAACAAACCGTTTACAATCCGTTTACAATCCGTAAACATAGTATTAAGGGATTCCGCACCTTAATACCTAAAGATAACCTCGTTATCGATCCTAATATATACGGACTTACAATTGGTATCAGAGCCTACGGCTAGATACGCGTAGGTTCGAGGTTATTCGGATAATAACGGTTGATTTGGGATTGTTAGTACGTGATTTGTTGCGTAAAAACGATCAAAATCAGTCTCTGGAAGCTTTTGGGTTTGTTTACGTTCGAAATCTTAGGGTTTGGACGTTCAAAAACCTAAAATTTTCGTTTTTAGGGTTTTCAGCCGATTCTGCGAACTGAGTTGCGAAGCGAACTGAGCTTGCAAACTGAACTTAGTTGGCGAACTGAGATTCTACGAATTGAGTCTGTCCTGCAAACTGAGTTTGATCTGCGAACTGAGTTCTCCTCTGCGAACTGAGTTCAATCTGCGAACTGAGTTCTGGTATGCGAACTGAGTTTGTTCTGCGAATTGAGTTCCTGCGAACTGAACATTCTGTTTTTTTGTTAATCTCTGGAATTTGCAAAAAATGTCTGACATAAGTAAGATGATTGAGATGGAACATGAAGTTGGAAAATCTAATGTTCCACCTAAATTGCTCCGACTTGAAGACTACTATGGATGAAAAGACAGGTTTGAATCACACTGTCGGTTCCATGATTTGTCTATTTGGATGTGCATCAAGAATGGATATACTACACCTTCTGCTAAAGTTGGTAGTACAACTGTGGGACTTACCTATACTCAAATGAGTGATGAAGAAAAGAAAGATTATCAAATTGAAAATAAAGCTCACTCATCAATTAAAACGAGTCTTCCAAAAGAAATCAATCATCAGTTGAAGTCTTTTCATACTGCTAAAGAGCTATGGGAAGCTATAGAGAAAAGGTGTGATGGAAGTCCTCAAGTTAAGGCAGGTAGGTGTAATCTGTTAAAGAAACAATTCATAGTCTTCAAAGCTATGAAAGGTGAAGATCTTGATGCATATACCACCAGATATTACCATCTGTTAAGTGAGCTAGATGACCACGGCATTACCTATTCTAATACGGAGAAGACTGACAAGTTTATTGAGGGTCTTCCTTCGAAATAGGAAATGTATGGAGTTATGCTCAAAGATAACGATGAGCGTTATGCAGCTATGTCATTGGAGCAGGCAATTGATAAGCTCCGCGGATATGATTTCACAAAGAAATCAAGAGATACTGATTCTGATCAGGTACAGGATCCTGGGCTTTATCATGGAAAAACTACTATCTCTAATAGTTCGTCCAGTTCGACCACTGCTTTACTAGTTAGTGATTGATATCGCGTAAAAAGGAAGAGTATGAAGAAGTAGATGAAGAAATTGAATCTAAAAACGAAGAACCTGAAAAAGAGAAAGAAAAAACTGAGGAGGAAGAAATCGAAGAAGAAGAAGAGGAAGAAATGGAGGAAGATGAAGATCAAACTGATTCACCACAGATGGCTGAAGTCAAAAATATACAAGACTACAAACACTACACTTCATCAGAAGAATCCTTTGATTATGGAACCATCCACTAAGAGCTCAGATCCACTCATCTCAAAAGAATGGAAAACATTCTTGACTCTTTTCACGATCCATCGAAACCTTTTACCAGAACCCGACTCCGAGACATAGATACTTTTGAAGAAGAACTTCGAACATCACAGTACCCAGACCAGTATGCTAAACTCCTACAAAGAATTTCTGAATATAAGGCACGACAACCAGGAAGCTTTGTTGGAGAAAACCTTCAAGACACCATCACGGAAGTCAGACTCATCGAAATCGACAGTACTCAACCTTTCAACAATGCACCCTCAGATGAAGAATTCCACCAATTCCCAGATTCGCGAGACGAAGATTCCGACTACAAGAGTGTCGAATTTGACGGTGATTTTATTGACGTCACTATCGATGAACGCTCTATTCCAAAAACCCCTCTTTCTCCACCAAATTCTCCCATCATCGCAGCTGAGAGATTAGAGATTCCGCTCATAGATACTCACCAAGACATGATCGAACTAATTGATGAATACACCGATGTGCGCATCGTTGTAGAGGCTATCAAAGAGTCAACCAATGAATACAACACCGCTCAGAGACACCTGATAAGGCAGATTGAACGAGAATACGATTCGTTTCTCGTCAATTATGGAGAACCAGTGCCCCAAACTTTGCTCAGACATATCTAAGAGTTCTCCGATTCCCTTCAAGAACAAGTCACCAGAGAAGCTCAACAGCCAAAGAGACCAGACTACCCAATGGGAGAAGTCGAATTCTGCAGCAACCAAAGGCAAATATACCAAAAAGTATATTGTGCCTTAGCCGGATCAGCTTTCCCCTACTCATCAAGTCAGAAGGCTATACTTGCATCAAATGAGAACCCATCTTGAAAGAGCTACTGGAAATCCGCAGAATTATGCTGACATAAGAATGGTGGGAGATCTTAGAACCCTTCTAGATCTCATCAAAACTGGAGAACATCTCACAACTCCAGAAAACTTCAGGATCGTCATTCACTCCACTATTGGTCATCACGTTGAACTAATAGTTGATGAACTAAATCAAGCAGCATTAGAAGAAAACACTCATGACATCCCAACACGTTATTGGCACATGTCACCAGTCAACTTAGCATCTTATGTAATAGATCGACTGCGTGGAACGTATGAGGAAGAAGACATAGAAATTGATGCTTACCGCAACGGATACCGCGAAATATTCAGCAAGTTAATCTACGTCTTCACTGACTCGGATTTTCCCTTCAACAACGAACAACATCAACTCATCAGAAAACTATGCCAAGCCACTAGATCCTTTGGAGGAGACCCATTGGCCAATGATTTTGAAGAAGTGAAAACTGAATTCATGGCTTTAATAAACTCAATAGGCAGAAACCACCCACAATGTGAAATTGTTCAAACTCACACCTGTACTCGAATCGATCCTAACGGACCAGTCACAAGGGCAGTTCGATATATCAACAATGGGGTGGCAATCCTCGACAGATTAGCCGCTGATCACTTCAAAAGCTTCAGAATGGAATCCACCCCTCCACCAACTCTCGTTAATGACATGATAGAATAGTTTCTGCGTTACTTTCCTCCATGATACGCTCTACCTAGTAACCACATTGACCACACTAGCACCACGGACACATCCAGCATCATCTGAAGAAGAAAAGACTAAGTCGAGCTCTCGACTTTAAAAGAGCGCTTCTCGGAAGGCAACCCGTGTGTTTACATTTCTGCAATTTTACTTTCCAAGAAGTGATGAAATCTCCGACTATCTTTCACACTCGGATCATACAAAGCATGCTCCAGCCTGCAAGAAAATATCAACACCAGAATAATAGTAGATCCGACATGTTCACACCTACAAGACCAATCACAAGAAGACTTGATCAAGAATGCACCAAGGAAGACGGAATCCGGCACATGCAACCCAAGGGACACTGCAACCACCGGGGAGTACTTCTATACCGTCTCTTTCATTTGTTTAAATATACCATATCCATTATGCTTATCACTAAGTGTGGGATTCAAACCACTAAAAGAATACATTTTAGATGTTTAAATTCCTAAGTGTGGGATTTTCACCCCAGTTAGAGCTTAGATTATAAACATCGAGGACGATGTTCCTTTAAGTGTGGGATAGCAGTAATTACACTACTGTAAAATGGATAATGGTATATGGTTGATTCTAAGTCGTTGCTCTTTAGACCATCCTTCTCCAATAAGTAAACAAAGTTTTTAAAAATTAAGTTAAAAATATGTTGAAAATGAAAATTTTTAGACAAAGAATGATTTACCTTGTGGAAGAAAGATAAATAAAATACAAATTCTTTTGAAAAATGAGTTTAGTAATCACATAAAGAGCATCGCATGACTAGGCACACAACAACCCAACTTTCGATTCGTGAGGTATCTTGAGCCATATAAAAAGCATTCACTTTTAATGCTTCACTTTTTCGATTCTTGAGTGTACGGTATGCGTTTAGAATCAGAACTTGCTCTTGTTATGCATTTCGAATCCAGATTGGTTAGTGAAAAGGAGATTGAATCACATCATTCTTAAACCTATCCGTACACCCATACTCCCAAAGAAAAATAGATACGTTACCCCTACTTTCTCAAAAGCATCCCCCAAACTTTGAAACAAAGTTCCAAAGATGAACGAAGAGAAATCGCAAGGAGATGACGTCAAAAAAAAAAAAAAATTCAGGAAAGAAAGTTCCGAAGAAAAGGAAATCAATAGTAGAAAAAGACTCCTTCCACAAACACCAAAAAGGCGTCAATCCACCCAAAAAAAATTCCAACTTCAACAAAAGAAACTCATCAAAAACCTAACAAAACCCCCTCTCATTCCACAAACACCCCACTTCGAAAAACCCTACATCACTTCCCTTAGAATGATAGTGGCTAGATTGACTTCGCATTCACCAAAAAGGTAACGATTTGATTCTCGATCAAGCCTATGATGATAAACAATACATGACTAGCGTTCTGAGTGATTGATAATATTAGAATAGGAAACCCTAAACACTTTGAGTGATTTGAGTGACCACCTAGAGAGGATCGCCTAGTCATGTATCCAAGATCAAAGATCAAAAGCATGCTCCCAACGATTACAACCCAGCTTTTTCAAAGAACGAATATTTTATTTTTCAAAACCCCCCTTAGTAAAAAGTTCTACCGTAAAATATTACATATTCTACTTATTTTAACCATGCTTGAAATTCGAGTTTGCTTGAGGATAAGCAAAGTTCTAAGTGTGGGATACTTGATATGACGTAAAAAGTCATGTTTTTACTACCGATATCTATCTCATTCTAGAACGATTCTTGGCATTTTAAACTCAAAACCAATAAAAATCAATGATATTATGCCAAGATGGTCAAAACAAGGTTGCACGATAAAAATTGAGCAAAACAGATGAAAAATGAAGATTCCACGCACTTTTGAAGATTCAAGGCATCAAAATGAGACTTCAAGAAAAAAGCGCCCATCATCAACATCCATCTCACCCAAGATGTTTGTTTTCAAATTACGAATCCAACAGAAGAATAATCAACAAAAACGGATAATGAATGAAGATTCTACGCCCGCCGGAAGATCCAAATGATTTGTACGCAATATCTGGAGATTGGGGGCATATTTTTGGGATATCTTTACATCAAAGTCTTCGTTTTTGGATTACGAATCCAACACAAAAAGAATCAACGCAAACGGACGCATAACGACGAAGATACACACGAATCGAGCAACACAGCGAAAGACGACGGACTGGGGCGGGTGGCAGCCAGCCGCCGTCGGCCTGCTGGTGGGCGGCACCGGCCTCCACCACCCCATCTCTTTTGCACTTTTTCGTCCTTGCTTGAACCTGGTTGTAACACCCGCTAAATTAGGACTAATGATTAGTGCCTAACCCTCTGTTAATACATGTAATTAGTTGGTTTTAGGCTAATTAATGTATCGGATTTTATATTGATGAATATATACAATTTTGCGATTTGATTAAATCGTACGCAATTTAATACGAATGTAATTCAATTCAATTTTATACGGACGTTGGTAAACAAAATTATTAAATAAGAAAATATTATTTAATAACGCTATTATATCTAAAATAGTATTTTGATGATAATTCATACATGTTTCGTATCGTACAATTAAAAGCCTACGCGATTAGAATGTTAAACGCACAAACAATGTTAAGTTATACTTTATAACTCAATTATTAAAGTAATTGGTGAAATATTTTAAGTAAAAATATTGGGTAATTATTCGTGCCTTAAAACGGGTGTATAACGCGCGAAATAATTATTTAAACGGTTAAACGATCGGGAAAACGAACACCGCACGGAGCGCGAACGCGAGGAACAAGTTTGGGACACACCCACATGGGGTGGGCCCCATGAAAAATCTGCCAAAAGGGGTGAGGTCACCACCTCCCCACCCTATTTTCACTTTACTCTCTCTCTCTTCCTCTCTTTTCTCTCTAAATCATAAACCACCACCACTTCACTAAATCCTAAAATAACACCTCCATACGATCTCGAATCTTCACACTCGTTTGGAAGAAAATAACCACGAAGCAACGATCTACGTTTCCTTCTTTTCGGAATTTCATTTCGACAAATTGTAAGTTTCCGACAAATCCCGAAACCTTTAGATTTTCGAGTATTTTTAGCAAGTAGTTGTTTATATAAGCTTAGAATGTCCTTATAAGGGTTGTGTAAAAGAATCAGGCCAAGATATGGCCGGAAAACTCGTTTTGGCTCAAAAATCCGTAAAACAGTCGTAAGTGTCGCAAAGACGACCAGTATTACGTCACTCCATGCGTCACTTAAGTGACGCATGAAACCCTAATTTTGCCTAAGTACCGCATAAAGCCCCTTTTTCCCGACACTTCAACCGTCACTTGCTTAGTGACGCCTAGGACCCTTACCGTCACTAATAACCCGACACTGCTTTAGTGATGCCCAAGTATGCGTCACTCCTTTAAGTGACGCCTAACCAACACTTACACCCGTCACTTACCTTAGTGACGCCCTACCATGCGTCACTTCCTCTAAGTGACGCACATGCTCAGATTTTTTTTTTTTTTTTTTTTTTTTTTAGCGACACTTCCTAAGTGACGCCCAAGCCACCCAGTGACACTTCACTATGCGTCACTTCCATAAGTGACGCCATAAGTGACGCCCAAGCCCTAAGTGACGCATAAACAGAAGATTTCAAATAATTTTTAAACTAAGTTTTGAGGCCCAAATTTGACGCCCCATTTCACCCAAATTCAAGTCCAGCTCGACCCCAGCCAGGGGCTCTGCCCCTTGGACCCCGCCAGGGGCTGCCGCCCCTTGGACCCCGCTACCAGGGGCGCTGCCCCCGGACCCCCGTCATTTACGGGCTTCGCCCTTACCTTAGGGTCACGAGTAACAGTGTTACATCTAAACTTTCACACAAAGTGTTAAACTTGTATAACATCAAACACAAATGCGACATGACTTCTAAAACACTTTGGAACACGTTTTTCAAGAATAATGATAATATTATTATTACCAACAATCACTAACGGGCCGTACACATTTTCAAACACTTAAACAATCAATCAAATTGTAATCATTTGGACATTCTAGTTGGACAAACAACTACAAGGTAGTCTTATGAGATGCCTGCATATGTTTATAACCATCGCGTGTCGTGGACACCCCCAGGTTACAAGTCTTTGGACTTCGATTCTTGGCTAATCAATCTCAGTTTATTTAGATAAACTCTTCAGGCTCAGGTGAGTCTCATGGCCCCTCTTTTTACTGTTTTACTAGGGGTGTGATACATTGCTCTGTTTTTAACGCATGAACGCGAGTACATATTTCAATATACTACATGAGTTGTTTTCAACTAATCAAATCAAAGTCCTCCGTCAGTATAGTCTGGTAATACGAAAGTAGCGTGAATATTAGTATATGGTACCATATAGGATTGACCCTCCTCGTCCGGGTTAGCAAGCACTAACCGGGTAAACGGACGTACTAATATTTGGGAAGACGAGAGTAGATTAGGCTCTCGTGGAGGCACCTCGCTCGGAATTCTCTATATGGGACCCGACCCTCGAGTTAAGCTCAGACTATGCGCTCATGGTTGTATACATTATCTGTAACTTTATTTGCTGGATGCAAATCAATACTTAAATCTTGCGGTTCATAGAATATTATTTGATACTCAAACCTGTGAGCTCACCAGCGTTTTAGCTGATCCATTTTAGCATGTATCACAGGTACTCAGCAGTAGATTTGGACTACCCATCAGGATGCATCTTAGCTCGAGTCTTCATGCAAACTTCAGAGATTTCATTACATTATTAGATTTTGTATAACTAATTATGTACTAAAATTTCTCATATTACGATCACGAGCTACGAATGAGTTCAAACTGTTGTAACCCTTTTAATATTAATATATCTTGTTAAAACGACGCATATAGAGTCGTTTACTATATATCTGTGTGCTTTGATTATTGATTAGTAACACCCAAAGTATGCTTCCGCGAATCATTAAATTTGGGGGTGTTACACTGGTGCACCACCTTTCGCTACTTTTTCGTACCTGGTGCACCACCTTTCGCTACTTTTGCTAATGTGAGCCTAGGGTTGCTAATGTGAGCCATATTATCCATATAAATACAGCCCCTAGGTCTCCATTTGAAGATGTCCCATATGCATTAGGAGTATTTCTCCTTTACTTTCTCATTCTATTTTCTTACTTCAAAATTAGTGTTAGGCTAGTTACAGAGCTTGTTCAAAGTAGAACGAAAGTTAGGGAACATTTTGTAATCTTTGGTGTACGCTTGGAGTTACGCTTATTAATTCAAGTCTATTCCTTCTTGCATTTTAATCCGGGTTCTTTCTATCCTATTCTATCTTCATTAAATATGTATGCTTTAATTATGCTAGAATTAGTTTGTGCCATTATTAGCGAGTAGATTACTATTGTATTTGTTGTGATGTAGTTAGTATATATAATTGTGGGATGACTTTAAATATGTCGTGAAGTAATATGACGGCCCCTATTCGACTGTTTACTCGGTATAGTGCTTGAAATGCTTTTAAGCAAAGTACATACGTATGGAAGCCAGTAACGACCGAAGGTAGTTGTATTATGAATCAACATTATAAAACGGAAACTTTATGAACGGATTTATACTATGATTTTAAACCTAAAACTTATATTCGCCTTTCGATTAACAAACGTGATTGTAACCCTGTAAAGAGGAGTCGCGAACCTTGATACTTAGTCAATAGTTATCTGTGTAAAAAACTATGTTTTTAACTGTAACATCATGCAAGCATCATAAAATGCAATGTGATTACGTGGACTTGCCATGAGTATTGTACACTTTCGATCACAATGTACTTATCATGTAAACATGGCGAAGCAATTAAATTCACAATGGAAACATCGGTAAACGATTAAATACACTGTGAATCTCCATAGCATTTTCCGACATGGTCTGGGTTTAACTTTATGCAAAAAGCCATCAGCGTTTTAATTAGCATTTTAATTAGATTAGTTAATTTAGATTAGATTAGAGTAGGTAGGCTACAGGCTAAATAACCATTTACGAAAACCTAGGGATTTGTTAATTGTAATAAGAAAGGAAAGTTTGGAATCTAAGTTACATTGATATCCTTTCCTTAAAATATGAAACCAAAAGTAAGATACGCAAGAACCTTGAATGCTTTCCCCTGTTTATCATCCTTAAGTTTCATTAATAGGAATTGGTTAATAAGTCCGAACATAAATTCTAAGTTAATAGTGTAATGGATTTGAAATCTTTATGGTATTAAGAACGGTTAGATTTGTAATGACCTGCTACTCTATTCCTTCGCCCACGAGCGAATACGTTCAATAATACGGGCCACTGACTCCCTCACAGGAGAGTGTGGAGAGTTGCGCATTGTCTGTCTGGTCAGAATCATGACACCTTAGTTCCTCGTGACATATTGGTTGATAACCGACTAATCGGGAACTTATTGGTTATACCACTGGGTGTTGAATCCACTAAACATTTCCAATTTAGATAATCGTTTCCCCATAAAAGTCATCATCCCACATTATTAGCTAACGAACTCACAACAAATACTACTTTTATTATCTGATTTATTATTACACTTTTATTCGCTTTATTTAGTTTACTTAGATAACTGAACCAAAACCCCCAACGCACTCTTTAAAACCTTTACTAGAAAAGAAAGATTGATTGGATCACCTCCGTTTCAATTCAGTTTCTCTTTAAGAATGAATCTAGGTCATACTTACCATCTACTAGCTTCAGTATTAGTAAGTCATACTTAAACCCCAGCAAATATAAATTTAAAACAAACCGATCGCGATCCGTATGTCGTCTTCATACGACGCTTCGGGGTGCATCAAGTTTTTGGCGCCGCTGCCGGGGAGACTAACTGTCCGATACAGAGGCCCAACCAATCCCAATTCTAGGAAACCCCTAGGATAAAACCTTCTAAAAAACACAAAAACAAGTATTTACTTTCTTGTCTTTCCTTTTTAGTGTATGACCTGTTCCTCAGATCTGCACCACTGTTTAATTTCCCTGATCCATAACTTATAATACGTACCATTCAACGAGAAAAGAAGCAATCCGCACTTAAAATGGATGAACGCATCACTCTCGCTGACAACAGTAAACCCTCTATCGAAGGAAGAGGATGACCAATTCTCTACCCTGAAACCCCTGGTCAATCTTTCGAGCTTAAGCACCACATCATCCAACTAATCCAAAACCACTGTCAATTCCATGGATTACCCAATGATGATCCAAACTCTCACCTCGACAAGTTCATATCTCTTTCAAACTCCTACAAACAAAACGGAATTAGTCAAGACACAATCCGTCTATATCTTTTCCCTTATTTGCTCACACATCATGCGCAAACATGGTTTGAAGGTTTAGAGACCGGCTCTATCCCTTCATGGACTGTGATCGCGACAAAGTTTCTGACCAAGTACTTTCTGCCTTCTAAACAAACCAAACTTCGAAATGACATCATGAATTTCCACCAAGCTTTTGATGAGTCATTATACACCGCATGGGAACGATTCAAAGGAGCCTTGAAGAAATGCCCTAATCACCGACTCGACAAATCCGCACAATTGTGTACCTTCTATAATGGTTTAGACCCTAACCACCGAACCACCCTCGACGCTGCCGCACAAGGAAGCTTCATGGCAAAGACCGACGAAGAAGGATGGAACCTTATAGAGAACATGACTATGCATCACCACGAGTGGAACTCTGGAGATCACTCAACATCTTCAGCACCTCTCGCCACATCAAATTCAATTCCAGTCGAAGCAATTAAGGTATTAACGGAGAAAATGGACTCACTTGTCAAACAGTTTGGAGAACTTAAGAAACAACAACACCAAGTACACCAAGTGCAAGTCTGTCAACACTGCACCAATCAGCAACCACCTGGTGAATACCAAGTTGAATACGATGAAGCAGATGGCACCGTCTACTATGCTTAGTTTCCTACTCGACAACAAAATTTTCCACCCGGTTTCAATCAAAACGACAACCAACCTAGAGGACCTCCATTCCAACCAAGAAACAACCAACCACCATACCAACCCCGATACCCACCTAGATACCCACAACAATCACAACCCTCTTATAACCAACCCCTCACACTTCCTGCACCAACTTCCGACGCAAACTAAACCTCTGAACAACCTGCAAAGACAAATGCCCCAGCTTCAAGATCAGATGACGCCTTCACCCAATTCATGCAAGATCAACACCTGCTCAACCAAAAGACGTCCGCCAGACAAGATCAAGCCGACCTCTTTATGAGAAATCAATTGGTTGTGCTAAAGAATTTGGAAGCTCATATTGGACAATTGGCACAAGGTCTTGATAAGAGACCCTGAGGAAGCTTGCCTAGCAACACGCTTCACAACCCACATGTTGAGGAAGCAAAGCAACTTACTACCTCCAAGGAAGCATATACTACACCACCAGTTGTTGTTCCAGTAAAAGAGGAAGAACCAAAGATCAAGATACCAGCTGTGGAAACCACTCCGACCATAAACAAAGAGGTTAGGATCCCTTACCCAGCTAGACTTAAAGCACCACCCAAGAAATTATCATCCATTAAGCTAGATGGAAAATTCCTTGATACCATGTCTAGAGTTCCCGGTCGAAATAAGTACATTAGGAAATTGCTATCCACTAAGGATAAACTGCCCGAAGTAAACAATATTCCCCTTAGTTCTGAAACCTCAGCCCTACTTAAGAATAGCCTTCCCGAAAAACTAGGAGACACCGGTAGATTTACACTCCCTTGTTCTATTTACCAATCCGGAGAAATAAGCGCCTTAGCCGACTTAGGAGCCAGCATTAACCTTATGCCCTACTCCCAGTTTAAGAGGCTGGAACTTGAAAACTTGAAACCTACTAAGATGACCGTCCAACTAGCTGATCAATCTGTTAGATACCCAAAAGGAATAGCTGAGAACGTTCTAGTTCAAGTTAACAAATTCTTCTTTCCAACGGATTTCATGGTAATGGATATCCACGAGGACATAAACATCCCGATTATCCTTGGAAGACCATTCATGAACACAGCTAGAGCAGTAATTGATGTGTATAACTACACGATTGTATTATGATCACATGGTGAAAGCATTATTTACAAGATCGACCAACCGGAATGCACTCAAGAAGAAGAAGAATGCTATGCTATATCAACAGGCAGAATTTATTCCAATGACGAATCAGAGCCAGAGGAGGAGCAACATTTCACTCAATCATCAATTTTCATCTCTGATTCTGAGTATGACCCAGAAGAAGAGGAAGAGTATGAAGAAGCAGAGGAAGAAATTGAATCTGAAGACGAAGAACCTGAAAAAGAGAAAGAAGAAACTGAGGAGGAGGAAGAAATCGAAGAAGAAGAGAAAGAAATGGAGGAAGATGAAGAACAAACTGATTCACCATAGATGGCTGAAGTCAAAAGGATACAAGACTGCAAAGACTACACTTCATCAGAAGAATCCTTTGATTATGGAGCCATCCACCAAGAGCTCAGATCCACTCATCTCAAAAGAATGGAAAACATTCTTGACTCTTATCCCGATCCATCGAAACCTTTTACCAAAACCCGACTCCGAGACATATATACTTTTGAAGAAGAACTCCGAACATCACAGTACCCAGACCAGTATGCTAAACTCCTACAAAGAATTTCTGCATATAAGGCACGACAACCAGGTAGCTTTGTTGGAGAAAACATTCAAGACACCATCACGGAAGTCAGAACCATCGAAATCGACAGTACTCAACCTTTCAACAATGCACCCTCAGATGAAGAATTTCACCAATTCTAAGATTCGCGAGACAAAGATTCCGAGTACAAGAGTGTCGAATTTGACGGCGATTTTATTGACATCACTATCGATGAACGCTCTATTCCAAAAAACCCACTTGCTCCACCAAATTCTCCCATCATCGCAGCTGAGAAATTAGAGATTCCGCTCATAGATACTCACCAAGACATGATCGAACTAATTGATGAATACACCGATGTGCACATCGTTGTAGAGGCTATCAAAGAGTCAACCAATGAATACAACACCGCTCAGAGACACCTGATAAGGCAGATTGAACGAGAATACGATTCGTTTCTCGCCAATTATGGAGAACCAGTGCCCCAAACTTTGCTCAGACATATCTAAGAGTTCTCCGATTCCCTTCAAGAACAAGTCACCAGAGAAGCTGAACAGCCAAAGAGACCAGACTACCCAATGGGAGAAGTCGAGTTCTGCAGCAACCAAAGGAAAATATACCAAAAAGTATATTGTGCCTTAGCCGGATCAGCTTTCCCCTACTCATCAAGTCAGAAGGCTATACTTGCATCAATGAGAACCCATCTTGAAAGAGCTGCTGAAAATCCGCAGAATTATGCTGACATAAGAATGGTGGGAGATCTTAGAACCCTTCTAGATCTCATCAAAACTGGAGAACATCTCACAACTCCAGAAAACTTCAAGATCGTCATTCACTCCACTATTGGTCATCACGTTGAACTAATAGTTGATGAACAAAATCAAGCAGCATTCGAAGAAAACACTCGTGACATCCCAACACGTTATTGGTACATGTCACCAGTCAACTTAGCATCCTATGTAATAGATCGACTGCATGGAACGTATGAGGAAGAAGACATAGAAATTGACGCTTACCGAAACAGATACCGCGAAATATTCAGCAAGTTAATCTACGTCTTCACTGACTCGGATTTTCCCTTCAACCGCGAACAACATCAACTCATCAAATAAGTATGCCAAGCCACTAGATCCTTTGGAGGAGACCCATTGGCCAATGATATTGAAGAAGTGAAAACTGAATTCATGGCTTTAATAACCTCAATAGGCAGAAACCACCCACAACGTGAAATTTTTCAAACTCACACCTGCACTCGATTTGATCCTAACGGACCAGTCACAAGGGCAGTTCGATACACCAGCTATGGGATGGCAATCCTTGACAGATTAGCCACTGATCACTTCAAAAGCTTCAGAATGAAATCCACCCCTCCACCAACTCTCATTACTGACATGATAGAATAGTTTCTGCATTACTTTCCTCCACGATACGCCCTACCTAGGAACCACAGTGACCACTCTAGCACCACGGACACATCCAACATCATCTGAAGAAGAAAAGTCTAAGTCGAGCTCTCGACTTTCTAATAGCGCTTCTCGGGAGGCAACCCGTGTGTTTACATTTCTGCAATTTTACTTTCCAAGAAGTGATGAAATCTCCGACTATCTTTCACACTCGGATCATACAAAACATGCTCCAACCTGCAAGAAAATATCACCGAGGAGTACTTCTATACCGTCTCTTTTATTTGTTTAAATATACCATATCCATTATGCTTATCACTAAGTGTGGGATTCAAACCACTAAAAGAATACGTTTTAGATGTTTAAATTCCTATGTGTGGGATTTTCACCCCAGTTAGAGCTTAGTTATAAACATCAAGGATGATGTTCCTTTAAGTGTGGGATAGCAATAGTTACACTACTGTAAAGTGGATAATGGTATATGGTTGATTCTAAGTCGTTGCTCTTTAGACCATGTGACACCCCGCGAATTTGAACACGATTATGTACATTAAACATTTTCATTTTAGGCTAATTCCCTAACCTTGAGTGAATTCACAACACATTTTAGAGATAAGTCTAGGAAAGCCCAACTAGTTAATACGCGTAGTATTACATTTCGTAATTAGTCGTAATTACGTACTAAACAATTGGAACAAACGTGACAAAACATACGACTGTTGGTGAACAAAATTATTTAATAAAACGAGATTATTAAATAACATAAACATTTATTAAATATTATGTTGATAATATTTAACAAGTATTTCGAATCGTATAACACTTATTCCGTACAACTGAAACAAAACAAAGTTATAATTTTACAAATTAATTAAATTAATTTTATAAAATATCTTAACTAAAAATATATTCGAATACGTAATTAAAAATTATTCATTTAAAAATATTATAACAGTTAACGATCGGGTAAACAAACACGGGTAAAATACCACAAATTGGGAATAAAGTTCTCCTCCATTTGGCACCAAAAAGTCAGCCCAAAACCCCTCCCCAACCTCATTCTTTCACTTCACTCTCTCTCTTCATCTCCATTCTCTCCCAAACCTCTCTCTAAAAACCCTCTTTCTCTCACTAGAAACTCATCAAAAATCACTAAATCATCACCATTTTCTTCACATTTTCGGAATCATCTCAAGCTAAGGAACAAGAAGAACAACATCATCATCATCTTCATCAAAGGATCTAGCTCAAGAACACCATTTTTCACTATCTTCATCTTCAACCTCCAAATTTTCGGATTCACCTCAAATTGGTAAGAAATATTACTTAAAACACTTGTATTTACATACTATTAAGTCCACTTAACAAGAATATATCCAAGAAACTTGTTAAAAACACTTTAGGATCGAAATTTGCACCAAAAATCGTAAACAGCGAATTTCTCGAGCTGAGATTCAATCTCGGTTCGCAGAGCAGATCTCGGTTCACAGAGCGGATCTCGGTTCGCAGAGCAGATCTCGGTTCGCAGAGCAGATCTCGGTTCGCAGAGCAGTCAACTTTGGTCAACATTTTTTTTAGCACTTTGTAATTTACTCAAAATGGTTACCGGACAATAATAATTAGTCAATACGATATTAAACCAATGCAAGAATGATTGACACACTTTTATAAGTATACAAATGGAACGCAACATAACAATAATGTTTCTGAAATTATTATTACACACCGTCACCAACGGGTCATACGTGCTTTCAAACTACAAACAAAACACCAAACAAACACTTGGGATATTTCTAGTTGATTGGACAACTAACCTTGACTGACTGATTAGTCACGAACTTATATTATAATCTCCTATGTATAGGACGTTAGGGACTTTACTTGGGCTTTAGGCTTTGCTAGCACTCGAACATACTCAACTCAACATGTGAGTTCACAGCCCCTACTTTTAGTGTTTTAACTGCTTTTGAACAGGGGTGGAAAACATAGTCAACGCTTTTGCTATATGAGCAAACTTTTATATAACGGTTGTGATATGCATTGTGCTAAACTATTTGTGACTGCGGTCAAATGATTATAACTGTTATTTATGAAATGGTATTTCATACGAAAACTAAACTGGGAACATGACGGAGAACGATCAGCTACACACTTTTACTACTTGCTTTTATGAAACAACATTTTCATAAACACACAGAAAGTCCCTACGTCTTGGGCACGCACAGAAAGTCCCTACGTCTTGGGCAAACAGAAAGTCCCTACTTCTTGGGCAAGGTTCCATCCTACGTCTTGGATGAAGGCTCTACTTCTTGAGTAGATGGGTCCTACGTCTTGGATGCCAGTCCTACTTCTTGGACACAACTTATACAAGTCCCTACGTCTTGGGCACACACATAGAAGTCCCTACTTCTTGGGCATATACTGATGGGTCCTACTTCTTGGACAAACGATTTAGTCCCTTCTTCTTGGGCACACTTGGAAGGTCCCTACATCTTGGGCAAACATTTTAAAGAATACTTCTTGGATAAAAAAAATTAAATCCCTACTGCTTGGGTAAACTAATAGGATACTGTTTTCCTACGAAACTTAAACTGTATTTTGGGTAACATCCCACTTAAACTGTAAACTGCATTCTTTGGATAACATTCCATAAAACCTTACTTGATCGTGATGACGATATCTATTTGGTGAAACATTTCGAACTACCAACTATTATTGTAAACATAAAACCTGTGAATTCACTCAACCTCGTTGTTGACTTTTACAATGTTTTTCAGGGAATTAGCTGCGCACGTAAGAACCGCCTGCACATACGGAACTAGGGCGACCCGCGAAGCTTTATGATGCCAACTTTTGAAACTTTTGGATTTCATTTGTATAACTAAAGTGATTTTAGTCATATTCACGAAATCTACTTTTGTAAACTTAATAACTTTTACATTTATACGATTTGACGAATCGTAAACTTTGTAACTATTACATTTGGCTTCTTAATATATTATGTTCTGTTGTAATCATAAGCTCTGATACGTATGCATGTACTATGTATTGTGGCACTCCCCATACTTAACTAACCGCTTCCGCTAATTAAAACCAACGAAATTTGGTGGTGTTACACCATCCTTCTCCAATAAGTAAACAATTTTTTCAAAATTAAGTTAAAAATATGTTAAAAATGAAAATTTTTAGACAAAGAATGATTTACCTTGTGGAAGAAGGATAAATAAAATACAAATTCTTTTGAAAAATGAGTTTAGTAATCCCATAAAGAGCATCGCATGACTAGGCACACAACAACCCAACTTTCGATTCGTGAGGTATCTTGAGCCATATAAAAAGCATTCAGTTTTAATGCTTCACTTTTTCGATTCTTGAGTGTACCGATGTATGCGTTTAGAATCAGAACTTGCTCCTGTTATGCATTTCGAATCCAGATTGGTTAGTGAAAAGGAGATTTAATCACATCATTCTTAAACCCATCCGTACACCCATACTCCCAAAGAAAAATAGATACGTTACCCCTACTTTCTCAAAAGCATCCCCCAAACTTTGAAACAAAGTTCCAAAGATGAACGAAGAGAAATCGCAAGGAGATGACGTCGAAAAAAAAAGAAAATTCAAGAAAGAAAGTTCCGAAGAAAAGGAAATCAATAGGAGAAAAAGACTCCTTCCACAAACACCAAAAAGGTGTCAATCCACCAAAAAAAAATTCCAAATTCAACAAAAGAAACCCATCAAAAACCCAACAAAACCCCCTCTCATTCCACAAACACCCCACTTCGAAAAACCCTACATCACTTTCCTTAGAATCATTGTGGCTAGATCGACTTCGCATTCACCAAAAAGGTAACGATTTGATTCTCGATCAAGCCTATGACGAAAAATGATATATGAATGGCGTTCTGAGTGATTGATAATATTAGAATAGGAAACCCTAAACACTTTGAATGATTTGAATGACCACCTAGAGAGGATCGCCTAGTCATGTATACAAGATCAAAGATCAAAAGCATGCTCCCAAAGATTACAACCCTGCTTTTTCAAAGAACGAATATTTTACTTTTTAAAACCCCCCTTAGTAAAAAGTTCTACCCTAAAATATTTCATTTTCTGCTTATTTTAACCATGCTTAAAATTCGAGTTTGCTTGAGGACAAGCAAAGTTCTAACTGTGGGATTGTTGCACCCGCAACCGGTCGTTGTGGTTTCTGATGGTGATGCGGGCGCAGCAGGGGTTTTAAATTTGTATTTAGTGGGGCTTAAATTATATGTACTACCTACTCTGGTTAGTAAGCGGTAAGTATAACCTAAAATCGTTCTATGAATCCAAACGTGTGGGCAATTAAAGTTAGCACTTTCAGTTGGGAAATATTTAGGATGGAACAAAGTAGGTAGGTTTTGCGGGTTTTAAGCTAAAGACAAGTAATTAAAATTTAGGAAATTAAAGTACAGGAAAGCAGATAAAGATAAGTATGTGATTGTTGAGATTTCGATAATTAATATTTCAGGATGACAGAATAAATAGAGATGATACTAATGTGGCAACTAAACTATTAGGCGTAAAGTCTAGAACCCTACCAACTCAATTTCCCATTGGCATGTCACTAGGAACTAGGTTATCATTATTCTGATCGGAGCAATACGCAAACTTTCAATACTTATCTAGTTGAAAGATAAACAACCTATTTTGGTTTTATACCGAGGTGCATGAACCAGTAGCGTATCGTCTCATAGTTCCGACCTTTCTTAACTCCTAAAAATAGTTTACTATTCGATTAGCACATTAATTAATAACTCTGTAAGTCTAGACCGCCGATTTTGTAAGACTTGGTGTTTTAAGAATCCTAGGTCACTACGACGTTATTCTTATTTCAAAGTCTTGTTATCATTCAATTAAGTTCTAGTTACTTCGACTTATGATTCAAACCTCTCCTTTTCAAACAGTTATACATCCCCGGATTATTCGCAGTTTGTTAAAACATGTTTCATATGCGGACCATGCCTTTCAATGATAGACATTGTACTTTACATAGTAGTTCCACGGTTTCTCATATCAACATGCGGTCAAGAGTAATTGACAGTGAAAGTGACACTCTAGCTAATTAAATGTAAAGCAGTGCAGAATTGTAAACCTAATATGTACAACGAGTGGTTTCAATGTGTCTTACTCATTGCATGTCATGGGCACAGATAACTACTAACCATAATTAAGGTTGATCAGGTCCTCATTACTAGGTTGCAGTCACGTGGATAACCAGAAAGGGTACTCCATAAATTAAACTTGAATTCATAAAGTCTTGACGTTACAAGGGTTAATAATTCCTATTTTATCTGAACGTGTTTTACGAACATCATTTTATAGTGTTTTGACTCTCGTAGGATATACTAGTTAGCTGTGAAGTTGTATTATCCTCTCGGAATTCCAACTATTAAACCAGAGCTAATTCCAGAGATATAACTACCTTCGGTCGTTTACCGACTTCCATACATTTGTACTTCGGTTTAAAGCGTTTCCAGTACTATATCGGATAAACAGTCGAATAGGGGCCGCCATATCTCTTTACGATTGTCGTGCATTAATTATATAATGTCATCCTTACTTATATTAATCTATATCATCAACAATCACAATAATAAACTACTCGCAATTCATGGCAACAAATATATCACATACCAAGCAATAACACATGATTAAAATATGAATAAAGCAAGTATGATAAAGGTTTAGATATCACCCGGAAATAAATGCGCAGCATCGTATTATTATGATTGACAACTCGTTTACACGTACAAAGATGAATCTTCAAAAACAAACTCCTAATGTTCGTTCTAGCTTCTATATTAATCCGTAGATTAATTACAATAATCCTAGACTAAAGAATAAGAGAATTTCTAGAGTGAGAAAGTGAAAATGGAGAGAATATGCATAAGGATGCAATATATTTTTGAGTGTGAGAGTGTATATGAGTGTGTGTTCAAATGAGACTTAGGGGCTGCTATTTATAGTCCAAATATGGCTCACATTAGAAAAAGGTGTGAAAGGTGGGGCACCGGGTACGAAAAAGTAGCGAAAGGTGGTGCACCGGGTACGCAAAAGTACGAAAAAGCGGAAAAGAGACGGGGGGTGGTGGCCGGCGCCGCCCACCATGCAGCCGGCGGTGGCTGGTGGTTGGCCAGCGGCGGCTGGCTGCCACCCGCCCTGCTGCGCCGTCTTTTACTACCGATATCTCTCTCATTCTAGAACGATTCTCGGCATTTTAAACTCAAAACCAATACAAATCAATGATATTATGCCAAGTGGTCAAAACAAGGTTGCACGATAAAAATCGAGCAAAACAGATGAAAAATGAAGATTCCACGCACGTTTGAAGATTCAAGGCATCAAAACGAGACTTCAAGACAAAAGTGCCCATCATCAACATCCATCTCACCCAAGATGTTCGTTTTCAAATTACGAAACCAACAGAAGAATAATCAACAAAAATGGATAAAGAATGAAGATTCTACGCCCGCCGTAAGATCCAAATGATTCATACGCAATATCTGGAGATAGGAGGCATATTTTTGGGATATCTTTACATCAAAGTCTTCTTTTTTGAATTATGAATCCAACGCAAACGGACGCATAATGACGAAGATACGCACTAATCGAGCAACGCAGCTAAAGACGACGGACCGGGGCGGGTGGCAGCCAGCCGCCGCCGGCCTGCTGGTGGGCGGCGCCGGCCTCCACCACCCCGTCTCTTTTGTACTTTTTCGTCCTTGCTTGTACCTGGTGCACCACCTTTCGCTACTTTTTCGTACCTGGTGCACCACCTTTCGCTACTTTTTCGTACCTGGTGCACCACCTTTCGCTACTTTCGCTAATGTGAGCCTAGGGTTGCTAATGTGAGCCATATTTTCCCTATAAATACAGCCCCTAGGCCTCCATTTGAAGATGTCCCATATGCATTAGGCATATTTCTCTCTTTACTTTCTCATTCTATTTTCTTACTTCAAAATTAGTGTTAGGCTAGTTAAGGAGCTTGTTCAAAGTAGAATGAAAGCTAGGGAACATTTTGTAATCTTTGGTGTACGCTTGGAGTTATGCTTATTAATTCAAATATATTCTTTCTCGCATTTTAATCCGGGTTCTTTCTATCCTATTCTATTTTTATTAAATATGTATGCTTTAATTATGCTAGAATTAGTTTGTGCCATGATTAGCGAGTAGATTACTATTGTATTTGTTGTGATGTAGTCAGTATATATAATTGTGGGATGACTTTAAATATGTCGTGAAATAATATGACGGCCCCTATTCGACTGTTTTAAGCAAAGTACATATGTATGGAAGCCGGTAACGACCGAAGGTAGTTGTATTATGAATCGACATTATAAAACGGAAACTTTATGAATGGATTTATACTATGATTTTAAACCTAAAACTTATATTCGCCTTTCGATTAACAAACGTGATTGTAACCCTGTAAAGAGGAGTCGCGAACCTTGATACTTAGTCAATAGTTATCTGTGTAAAAACTATGTTTTTAACTGTAACGTCATGCAAGCATCATAAAATGCAATGTGATTACGTGGACTTGGCATGAGTATTGTACACTTTCAATCACAATGTACTTATCTTGTAAACATGACGAAGCAATTAAATTCACAATGGAAACATCGGTAAACGATTAAATACACTGTGAATCACCATAGCATTTTTCGACATGGTCTGGGTTTAACTTTATGCAAAAAGCCGTCAGCATTTTAATTAGCATTTTACTTAGATTAGTTAATTTAGATTAGATTAGAGTAGGTAGGCTACAGGCTAAATAACCATTTACGAAAACCTAGGGATTTGTTAATTGTAATGAGAAAGGAAAGTTTGGAATCTAAGTTACATTGATATCCTTTCCTTAAAATATGAAACCAAAAGTAAGATACGCAAGAACCTTGAATGCTTTCCCCTGTTTATCATCCTTAAGTTTCATTAATAGGAATTGGTTAATAAGTCCGAACATAAATTCTAAGTTAATAGTGTAATGGATTTGAAATCTTTATGGTATTAAGAACGGTCAGATTTGTAATGACCTGCTACTCTATTCCTTCGCCCACGAGCGAATACGTTCAATAATACGGGCCATTGACTCCCTCACAGGAGAGTGTGGAGAGTTAAGCATCGTCTGTCTGATCAGAATCATGATACCTTAGTTCCTCGTGACATATTACTTGATAACTGACTAATAGGGAACTTATTGGTTATAACACTGGGTTTTGAATCCACAAAACATTTACAATTTAGATAATCGTTTCCCCATAAAAGTCATCATCCCACATTATTAGCTAACGAACTCACAACAAATACTACTTTTATTATCTGATTTATTATTACACTTTTATTCGCTTTATTTAGTTTACTTAGTTAACTGAACCAAAACCCCCAACGCACTCTTTAAGACCTTTACTAGAAAAGAAAGATTGATTGGATCACCTCCGTTTCAATTCAGTTTCTCTTTAAGAACGTCTCTAGGTCATACTTACCATCTACTAGCTTTAGTATTAGTAAGTCTTACTTAGACCCCAACAAATATAAATTTAAAACAAACCGATCGCGATCCGTTCGTCATCTTCATACGACGCTTCGGGGTGCATCAAGTTTTTGACGCTGCTGCCGGGGAGACTAACTGTCCGATACAGAGGCCCAACCAATCCTAATTCTAGTAAACCCTTAGGATAAAACCTTCTAAAAAAACACAAAAACAAGTATTTACTTTCTTGTCTTTCCTTTTTAGTGTAAGACCTGTTCCCCTAGATCAGCACCACTGTTTAATTTCCTGATCCAGAACTTATAATGGGTACCATTCAACGAGAAAAGAAGCAATCCGCACCTAAAATGGCTGAACGCATCACTCTCGCTGACAACAGTAAACCCTCTATCGAAGGAAGAGGAGGACCAATTCTCTACCCTGAAACCCCTGGTCAATCTTTCGAGCTTAAGCACCACATCATCCAACTAATCCAAAACCACTGTCAATTCCATGGATTACCCAATGATGATCCAAACTCTCACCTCGACAAGTTCATATCTCTTTTAAACTCCTACAAACAAAACGGAATTAGTCAAGACACAATCCGTCTGTATCTTTTCCCTTATTCGCTCACACATCATGCGCAAACATGGTTTGAAGGTTTAGAGACCGGCTCTATCCCTTCATGGACTGTGATGGCGACAAAGTTTCTAACGAAGTACTTTCCGCCTTCTAAACAAACCAAACTTCGAAATGACATCATGAATTTCCACCAAGCTTTTGATGAGTCATTATACACCGCATGGGAACGATTCAAAGGAGCCTTGAAGAAATGCCCTAATCACCGACTCGACAAATCCTCACAATTGTGTACCTTCTATAATGGTTTAGACCCTAACCACCGAACCACCCTCGACGCTGCCGCACAAGGAAGCTTCATGGCAAAGACCGACGAAGAAGGATGGAACCTTATAGAGAACATGACAATGCATCACCACGATTGGAACTCTGGAGATCACTCAACATCTTCAGCACCTCTCGCCGTATCAAATTCAATTCTAGTCGAAGCAATTAAGGTACTAACGGAGAAAATGGACTCACTTGTCAAACAGTTTGGAGAACTTAAGAAACAACAGCACCAAGTATACCAAGTGCAAGTCTGTCAACACTGCACCAATCCGCAACCACCTGGTGAACACCAAGTACCCACCTTACCCACAACAATCACAACCCTCTTATAACCAACCCCTCGCACTTCCTGCACCAACTTCCGACACAAACCAAACCTCTGAACAACTTGCAAAGACAAATGCCCCAGCTTCAAGATTAGATGACGCCTTCACCCAATTCATGCAAGGTCAACACCTGCTTAACCAAAAGACGTCCGCCAGACAAGATCAAGCCGACCTCTTTATGAGAAATCAATTGGCTGTGCTAAAGAATTTGGAAGCTGATATTGGATAATTGGCACAACGTCTTGATAACAGACCCAGAGGAAGCTTGCCTAGCAACACGGTTCACAACCCACATGTTGAGGAAGCAAAGCAACTTACTACCACCAAGGAAGCATCTACTACACCACCAGCTGCTGTTCCAGTAAAAGAGGAAGAACCAAAGATCAAGATACCAGCTGTGGAAACCACTCCGACCATAAACAAAGAGGTTAGGATCCCTTTCCCAGCTAGACTTAAAGCTCCACCCAATAAATTATCATCCTTTAAGCTAGATGGAAAATTCCTTGATACCATGTCTAGAGTTCCCGGTCGAAATAAGTACATTAGGAAATTGCTATCCACTAAGGATAAACTGCTCGAAGTAAACAATATTCCCCTTAGTTCTGAAACCTCAGCCCTACTTAAGAATAGCATTCCCGAAAAACTAGGAGACACCGGTAGATTTACACTCCCTTGTTCTATTTACCAATCCGGAGAAATAAGCGCCTTAGCCGACTTAGGAGCGAGCATTAACCTTATGCCCTACTCCCTGTTTAAGAGGCTGGAACTTGAAAAATTGAAACCTACTAAGATGACCGTCCAGCTAGCTGATCAATCTTTTAGATACCCAAAAGGAATAGCTGAGAATGTTCTAGTTCAAGTTAACAAATTCTTCTTTCCAACGGATTTCATGGTAATGGATATCCGTGAGGACATAAACATCATCCTTGGAAGACCATTCATGAACACAACTAGAGCAGTAATTGATGTGTATAACCACACGATTGTATTACGATCACATGGTGAAAGCATTACTTACAAGATCAACCAACCGGAATGCACTCCAGAAGAAGAAGAATGCTATGCTATATCAACTGGAAGAATTTGTTCCAATGACGAATCAGAGCCAGAGGAGGAGCAACATTTCACTCAATCATCAGTTTTCATCTCTGATTCTGAGTATGACCCAGAAGAAGAGGAAGAGTATGAAGAAGCAGAGGAAGAAATTGAATCTGAAGACGAAGAACCTGAAAAAGAGAAAGAAGAAACTGAGGAGGAGGAAGAAATCAAAGAAGAAGGAGAAGAAGAAATGGAGGAAGATGAAGATCAAACTGATTCACCATAGATGGCTGAAGTCAAAAGAATACAAGACTGCAAAGACAACACTTCATCAGAAGAATCCTTTGATTATGGATCCATCCACCAAGAGCTCAGATCCACTCATCTCAAAAGAATGGAAAACATTCTTGACTCTTATCTCGATCCATCAAAACCTTTTACCAGAACCCGACTCCGAGACATAGATACTTTTGAAGAAGAACTCCGAACATCACAGCACCCAGACCAGTATGCTAAACTCCTACAAAGAATTTCTGCATATAAGGCACGACAACCAGGAAGCTTTGTTGGAGAAAACCTTCAAGACACCATCACGGAAGTCAGAACCATCGAAATCGACAGTACTCAACCTTTCAACAATGCACCCTCAGATGAAGAATTCCACCAATTCCCAGATTCGCGAGATGAAGATTCCGACTACAAGAGTGTCGAATTTGACGGTGATTTTATTGACGTCACTATCGATGAACGCTCTATTCCAAAAACCCCTCTTTCTCCACCAAATTCTCCCATCATCGCAGCTGAGAGATTAGAGATTCCGCTCATAGATACTCACCAAGACATGATCGAACTAATTGATGAATACACCGATGTGCGCATCATTGTAGAGGCTATCAAAAAGTCAACCAATGAATACAACACCGCTCAAAGACACCTGATAAGGCAGATTGAACGAGAATATGATTCGTATCTCGCCAATTATGGAGAACCAGTGCCCCAAACTTTGCTCAGACATATCTAAGAGTTCTCCGATTCCCTTCAAGAACAAGTCACTAGAGAAGCTCAACAGCCAAAGAGACCAGACTACCCAATGGGAGAAGTCGAGTTCTGCAGCAACCAAAGGCAAATATACGAAAAAGTATATTGTGCCTTAGCCGGATCAGCTTTCCCCTACTCATCAAGTCAGAAGGCTATACTTGCATCAATGAGAACCCATCTTGAAAGAGCTACTAGAAATCCGCAGAATTATGTTGACATAAGAATGGTTGGAGATCTTAGAACCCTTCTAGATCTCATCAAAACTGGAGAACATCTCACAACTCCAGAAAACTTCAGGATCATCATTCACTCCACTATTGGTCATCACGTTGAACTAATAGTTGATGAACTAAATCAAGCAGCATTCGAAGAAAACACTCGTTACATCCCAACACGTTATTGGCACATGTCACCAGTCAACTTGGCATCCTATGTAATAGATCGACTGCGTGGAACGTATGAGGAAGAAGACATAGAAATTGACGCTTACCGCAACGGATACCGTGAAATATTCAGCAACTTAATCTACGTCTTTACTGACTCGGATTTTCCCTTCAACCGCGAACAACATCAACTCATCAGACAAGTATGCCAAGCCATTAGATCCTTTGAGGAGACCCATTGGCCAATGATTTTGAAGAAGTGAAAACTGAATTCATGGCTTTAATAATCTCAATAGGCAGAAACCACCCACAACGTGAAATTGTTCAAACTCACACATGCACTCGAATCGATCCTAACGGACCAGTTTCAAGGGCAGTTCGATACATCAGCTATGGGATGGAAATCCTTGACAAATTAGCCACTGATCACTTCAAAAGCTTCAGAATGCAATCCACCCCTCCACCAACTCTCATTACTGACATGATAGAACAGTTTCTGCGTTACATTCCTCCACGATACGCCCTACCTAGGAACCACAGTGACCACTCTAGTACCACAGACACATCCAGCATCATCTGAAGAAGAAAGGACTAAGTCAAGCTCTCGACTTTAAAAGAGCGCTTCTCGGGAGGCAACCCGTGTGTTTACATTTCTACAATTTTACTTTCCAAGAAGTGATGAAATCTCCGACTATCTTTCACACTCGGATCATACAAAGCATGCTCCAGCCTGCAAGAAAATATCAACACCAGAAGAATAGTAGATCTGACGTGTTCACACCTACGAGACCAATCACAAGAAGATTTGATCAAGAATGCACCAAGGAAGACGGAATCCGGCACATGCAACCCAAGGGACACTGCAACCACCGGGGAGTACTTTTATACCATCTCTTTCATTTGTTTAAATATACCATATCCATTATGCTTATAACTAAGTGTGGGATTCAAACCATTAAAAGAATACGTTTTAGATGTTTAAATTCCTAAGTGTGGGATTTTCACCCCAGTTAGAGCTTAGATCATAAACATCGAGGACGATGTTCCTTTAAGTGTGGGATAGCAGTAGTTACACTACTGTAAAATGGATAATGGTATATAGTTGATTCTAAGTCGTTGCTATTTAGACCATCCTTCTCCAATAAGTAAACAAAATTTTTCAAAATTAAGTTAAAAATATGTTGAAAATGAAAATTTTTAGACAAAGAATGATTTACCTTGGTGAAGAAGGATAAATAAAATACAAATTCTTTTGAAAAATGAGTTTAGTAATCCCATAAAGAGCATCGCATGACTAGGCACACAACAACCCAACTTTCGATTCGTGAGGTATCTTGAGCCATATAAAAAGCATTCACTTTTAATGCTTCACTTTTTCGATTCTTGAGTGTGCCGATGTATGCGTTTAGAATCAGAATTTGCTCCTATTATGCATTTCGAATCCAGATTGGTTAGTGAAAAGGAGATTGAATCACATCATTCTTAAACCCATCCATACACCCATACTCCCAAAGAAAAATAGATACGTTACCCCTACATTCTCAAAAGCATCCCCCAAACTTTGAAACAAAGTTCCAAAGATGAACGAAGAGAAATCGCAAGTAGATGACGTCAAAAAAAAAAAATTCAGGAAAGAAAGTTCCGAAGAAAAGGAAATCAATAGTAGAAAAAGACTCCTTCCACAAACACCAAAAAGGCGTCAATCCACCCAAAAAAAATTCCAACTTCAACAAAAGAAACTCATCAAAAACCTAACAAAACCCCCTCTCATTCCATAAACACCCCACTTCGAAAAACCCTACATCACTTCCCTTAGAATGATTGTGGCTAGATTGACTTCGCATTCACCAAAAAGGTAACGATTTGATTCTCGATCAAGCCTATGACGATAAACAATACATGACTGGCGTTTTGAGTGATTGATAATATTAGAATAGGAAACCCTAAACACTTTGAGTGATTTGAGTGACCACCTAGAGAGGATCGCCTAGTCATGTATCCAAGATCAAAGATCAAAAGCATGCTCCCAAAGATTACAACCCTGCTTTTTCAAAGAACGAATATTTTATTTTTCAAAACCCCCCTTAGTAAAAAGTTCCACCCTAAAATATTTCATTTTCTGCTTATTTTAACCATGCTTGAAATTTGAGTTTGCTTGAGGATAAGCAAAGTTCTAAGTGTGGGATACTTGATATCGCGTAAAAAGTCATGTTTTTACTACCGATATCTCTCTCATTCTAGAACGATTCCACGCATGTTTGAAGATTTAAGGTATCAAAATGAGACTTCAAGAAAAAAGTGCCCATCATCAACATCCATCTCACCCAAGATGTTCATTTTCAAATTACGAATCCAACAGAAGAAGAATCAACAAAAACGGATACAGAATGAAGATTCTACGCCCGCCGGAAGATCCAAATGATTCGTACGCAATATCTGGAGATAGGAGGCATATGATATCCTTACATCCACATCTTCGTTTTTGAATTACGAATCCAACGCAAAAAGAATCAACGCAAACGGACGCATAACGACGAAGATACGCACGAATCAAGCAACGCAGCAAAAGACGACGGACCGGGGCGGGTGGCAGCCAGCCGCCGCCGGCCTGCAGCCAGCCGCCGCCGGCCTGCTAGTGGGTGGTGCCAGCCTCCACCACCCCGTCTCTTTTGCGCTTTTTCGTCCTTGCTTGTACCTGGTGCGCCACCTTTCGATACTTTTTCGTACCTGGTGCACCACCTTTCGCTACTTTTTCGTACCTGGTGCACCACCTTTTGCTACTTTTGTTAATGTGAGCCTAGGGTTGCTAATTTGAGCCATATTTTCCCTATAAATACAGCCCCTAGGCCTCGATTTGAAGATGTCCCATATGCATTAGGCATATTTCTCTCTTTACTTTCTCATTCTATTTTCTTACTTCAAAATTAGTGTTAGGCTAGTTAAGGAGCTTGTTCAAAGTAGAACGAAAGCTAGGGAACATTTTGAAATCTTTGGTGTACGCTTGGAGTTACGCTTATTAATTCAAGTCTATTCCTTCTCGCATTTTAATCCGGGTTCTTTCTATCCTATTCCATCTTAATTAAATATGTATGCTTTAATTATGCTAGAATTAGTTTGTGCCATGATTAGCGAGTAGATTACTATTGTATTTGTTGTGATGTAGTTAGTATATATAATTGTGGGATGACTTTAAATATGTCGTGAAATAATATGACGGTCCCTATTCGACTATTTACTCGGTATAGTGTTGGAAATGCTTTTAAGCAACGTACATACGTATGGAAGCCGGTAACGACCGAAGGTAGTTGTATTATGAATCGACATTATAAAACGGAAACTTTATGAATGGATTTATACTATGATTTTTAACCTAAAACTTATATTCGCCTTTCGATTAACAAACGTGATTGTAACCCTGTAAAGAGGAGTCGTGAACCTTGATACTTAGTCAATAGTTATCTGTGTAAAAACTATGTTTTTAACTGTAACGTCATGCAAGCATCATAAAATGCAATGTGATTACGTGGACTTGGCATGAGTATTGTACACTTTTGATCACAATGTACTTATCATGTAAACATTACGAAGCAATTAAATTCACAATGGAAACATCGGTAAACGATTAAATACACTGTGAATCACCATTGCATTTTCCGACATGGTCTGGGTTTAACTTTATGCCAAAAGCCGTCAGCATTTTAATTAGATTAGTTAATTTAGATTAGATTAGAGTAGGTAGGCTACAGGCTAAATAACCATTTACGAAAACCTAGGGATTTGTTAATTGTAATGAGAAAGGCAAGTTTGGAATCTAAGTTACATTGATATCCTTTCCTTAAAATATGAAACCAAAAGTAAGATACGCAAGAACCTTGAATGCTTTCCCCTGTTTATCATCCTTAAGTTTCATTAATAGGAATTGGTTAATAAGTCCGAACATAAATTCTAAGTTAATAGTGTAATGGATTTGAAATCTTTATGGTATTAAGAACGGTCAGATTTGTAATGACCTGCTACTCTATTCCTTCGCCCACGAGCGAATACGTTCAATAATACGGGCCACTGACTCCCTCACAGGAGAGTGTGGAGAGTTAAGCATCGTCTGTCTGATCAGAATCATGACACCTTAGTTCCTCGTGACATACTAGTTGATAACCGACTAATAGGGAACTTATTGGTTATACCACTGGGTTTTGAATCCACTAAACATTTCCAATTTAGATAATCGTTTCCCCATAAAAGTCGTCATCCCACATTATTAGCTAACGAACTCACAACAAATACTACTTTTATTACCTGATTTATTATTACACTTTTATTCGCTTTATTTAGTTTACTTAGTTAACTGAACCAAAACCCCCAACGCACTCTTTAAAACCTTTACTAGAAAAGAAAGATTGATTGGATCACCTCCGTTTCAATTCAGTTTCTCTTTAAGAACGACTCTAGGTCATACTTACCATCTACTAGCTTCAGTATTAGTAAGTCATACTTAGACCCCAACAAATATAAATTTAAAACAAACTGATCGCGATCCGTATGTCGTCTTCATACGACGCTTCGGGGCGCATCAGTGATACTGGAGAAACTGGTGAAATAATATCTGAAGATTTATGCTTTATAAGCTCATCTGGAGGTGAAGCAAAAAGTAAGACAACTGGGAAGTCAACTCAAGAGCATCACAAAATGCCCATGAGTGTGAAATCCGCTGAACAACAACTTTCAGTTCTTGCTTCATTTGTTGCTTCATACGAAAACTACATCCAGGGTAAGATCAATGATCCAGCTACTTTTGATGAGGATTATGATCAGGTAGACCAGACGACTTAGAAGAAATGGATCTCCAGTGGCAACTTGCTATGGTGTCAATGAGAGTTAAAAATTTCTTAAAGGGTACTGGAAGAAAGCTGGTGGGAAATAAAGTTGGGTTTGATAAATCCAAAGTAAAATGTTTTAACTGTCAAGGTTATGAACATTTTGCTAGGGAATGTCAAAGACCCAAAACTGAGAAATCTGCAAATCCAGAAAAATCAAGTGCTACTTTGTCTTCTAAAGCCTTGGTAGTTCAACAACTGGATGGTTCTTATGACTGGAGAGCTTTGACTGAAGAAGCTCTAATGGCTGAAATTGAAGATCCAGTTCAGACTGAAGAGACACCATCTTACATGCCTACTGCTGAGGATTATCAAATGAAGATTCCTGATTTGAAGATGCTGGCAGTTAAAGATGATGTGTTGGACTTGGGATCAACTGAAGATCTATGTCCAGAAGACTTTGTTGCACAAATGGCTGAACTCCAAACTGAGAAGAAATGGGTATGTCTTGATGTTCCTACACTTATAGATGTATGTCAATTAGTGACTAGTTTACAAGCCCAGGTTAATGTCCTTGCTGACTCACATAAGGATTTAACATCTGAACTAGAATTGGCCAAGATTGATGTACGTAGGTTAAGTTAGGACAAGCTAGACCTTAAGAAACAGATTAAGTCCTATATGTCTGATAAGACTGTACTTAGGAATACTATAAATGAACAATCCGTGACAATAGATGGTCTTTATTTAAACCTAAAGGACTTAAATCAAGGAATAGCTGAAAAGGACAAAGAATTAGCTTAATCTAAGGTCAAGTTAGTTGAGCTTAATCGTAAGTTTGAGAGTTATAGAACATCTTCTTTAACTATGGACAATATAATTGATGCTCAACGTAGTGTAAAGGACAAGACTAGCTTAGGCTATAGTGATGTACCTCCGCCTTTTAATGCTAATTACACTACTACTAATGTTGACCTAGAGATGATTGATGTAACTGCTAATTCTGATGTTAAAGTACCCGAAGAATCTGAAGTCTCTAAGATACAGAAGGATGTTCTTAAAGAACAATCATCTAAAATTGGTAAGATATCAGGTTTCACCAATGTACAATTTGAATCGGGTGGGATGCTGAATGATGCCAAAGTAGATGATAAGGTTATCAAATAACAAAATGATACACCTTTAGTATCTAAGACTCAAATTGAAATTAAGGCAAAAGACGTTAAGTCACGAAGGCAGATGTCTTGCTTCAAATGTCATCAAAAGGGGCATGTGGCTTCTTGTTGTCCTAATAAGAAGTTGGAAGCTATTCATAAGCAAGTGAATAACGAGAAACCAAAACCTGTAGACAGGTCTAGTGCTAAACCTGGTTTGGGAAGCAAACCTGTAAACATGTTGAAAAGAGACAATACTAGTAGTGTCTCTCCACCTAAACCTAAGAGACCTTATTCTCAAAGTAATAATTCTGTCATTAAATCTAGAGATAAGACACCCTCAAGGTTTAGAACCCCAAGTAGAAACCATAGTCAGTATGAGAATGGTTCTACTTCTCGTGCACAACAACATAGTCAAATGCCTAGGAGGTTTTCTACTCACTCTCCTCACAAGCATAAGACTATAAATCATCAACAACCTCAACCTCCAGTAAATGTAACCAAGACTCCCGATAGGAATAGTTATGGTTACTTTAAGGAAGTTCAAATTGTGGATGATAAGGGATAACCCATGACCGTAATGGCTTGGGTCTCTCTTGAAAACTAACTGTGTACAACGTGTCATGTGCAGGAGCAAACTGTGAACAAAGACAACTGGTGGTATGTAGACAGTGGATGCTCAAGACACATGACAGGAGAAAGAAGTCAACTGAAAGACTTCAAAGGTGGTTTGAAATAGCGAGTGAATTTCGTTGGTGATAAAGGAGGAGTGATTACGGGAAAAGGAAAAGTTTCAAATGGAACTTTGACTCTTGAAGATGTGAATTATGTTGAAGAACTAACTCACAACTTGGTGAGTGTTTCCCAAGTCTGCGATAAAGGTCATCCAGTTCATTTTAATGAAAAGGAAGCCTTAGTCCTGAAGCCGGGATTTGTTATTCTCGAAGATTGGATATTAATGAGGGCACCAAGGAAGAAGGACATCTATGCTATTAACATGAGTGCTCCAATTACTTCAATGGAGTCTACATGTCTATTATCCAAGGCTTCAGAAGCTGATTCTATTTTATGGCATAGGAGAATGGCACATTTGAACTTTCAAAAAATGAATTCCATAACCAAAAATGGTTTAGTTCTAGGTGTGCTACAGAAACGTTTTGAGTTTGAAGACAGGTGTGTTTCTTGTTTGAAAGGAAAACAACATAAGAAACCACACAAGTCTAAAACAGAAAATACAAAATCCTCATCATTTGAATTGCTACATATGGATCTCTTTGGCCCAATAAGCAAGAGAAGCATAGGTGGCAAATGGTATTGTCTGGTTGTTACAGATGATTTCTCTAGATTCTCATTGGTATTCTTTTTGAAATCTAAGGATGAAACTCCAGGAATGCTTATGGAGTTCTTAGATTTAGTAGAGAATGTCTGTAACACGAGAGTTAAGAGAAATCGTAGTGATAATGGTACAGAATTCGAAAATTCTACGTTGAATGTTTATTGCTTAAGTAAAGGAATTCAACATCAAGTCAGTGCACCATATGAACCATAGCAAAATGGTGTTGCTGAAAGGAAGAATAGAACTCTTATTGAGGCAGCAAGTACCATGCTTGCTGATTCAGGGTTTCCGGTCA
Source organism: Pseudognaphalium luteoalbum (assembly GCA_963422505.1). Taxonomy (NCBI): domain Eukaryota; kingdom Viridiplantae; phylum Streptophyta; class Magnoliopsida; order Asterales; family Asteraceae; genus Pseudognaphalium; species Pseudognaphalium luteoalbum. Next base: position 66,169,589 of record OY730195.1, read on the forward strand.
TCTTTTGGGCGGAAGTAGTAAATACAACATGTCATGTTTTGAATAGGGTACTAACTGTTAAGAAGCATAACAAGACTTGTTATGAACTTCTGAACAAAAATTACCTAATTTGAAGGGATTTGAGCCCTTTGGTGTATCATGCACCCTTTTGAAGACTAGCAATCAACCTAAGTTTGGGGAAAAGGCTGACGAAGGATATTTCCTAGGTTATATTCCTAATTCACCAAACAAGAAGGTTTTCAATAAAGTCACTGGACGTGTGGAAACTGTCTTCAACATTGAAGTTACCAGTCATACTCAGGACAAACACAAGGGATTAGATTTGCAATTCGATTATTCAGATCTGTTTAAGTCATTTAAAGTCCCTATAAGTGACTATATGGTTAATTCAGAAATCCCGGAACATTTATTGTACGGTGACGGGGACACTGGCCCTACACATACATCGAATGCTTCTTCATATGGTACGTCTGCAAATAATCCCTCTGCTAGTGCTTCAAAAGAGCCATATGTGGTTAAACCTCAAGAGCAAGACAAGTTATCGGAAGTTACTCAAAGGGTATTAGATAATATATTTACCCCTACAAGGGAATTGAGAGAAAGAATAACTTCTGATGAGATGTACAGTACTGATGAGGATATGCCACCATTGGAAGAGATTGACACAAATTTGGATGATGAGATACTTGTAGAGCCAGTAACTGTGACTAAAACAAGTAGGAATCATCCTGTGGAAAATATCATTGGTGATCAAAACATTCCAATGTTAACCATGAGTCAAGCTAGAGCTAGTACTTCTGAATACACTAGCTTATACGTGTCAATTAAAGAAACTGGGATCACCAATAAATGTCTTTATGCATGTTTTATCTCACAGGTTGAACCTAAAAATGTTCAACTAGCATTGAAAGAAAATTCATGGGTAGAAGCTATGCAAGAAGAATTGACTCAGTTTAAAAAGTTGAATGTTTGGGAGCTAGTTGACTTACCTTCTGGTGAGTATCCTATCGGAACTAAATGGGTCTTTAAGTGCAAAAAAGACGATCGGGGAATTGTTACTCTCAATAAAGCTCGTTTAGTGGTTCATGGATTCAATCAAGAAGAAGGAATAGATTATAACGAAGTGTTTGCACCTGTAGCTAGGCTTGAAGCAATAAGAGTATTCTTATCATTTGCAACTTACAAAGAAATTAAAGTGTACCAGTTGGATGTTAAGAGTGCCTTTTTGTATGGCAAAGTACAAGAATTGGTGTATGTCTCTCAACCACCAGGGTTTGTTGATCCTGATTATCCAGATAGAGTATATTGGTTGAATAAGGCTCTATATGGATTACGTCAAGCACCCAGGGCATGGTATGAGACACTATCAAAGTACCTACTTGAGAATGGATTTACAAGAGGTTCAATTGATAGTACACTTTTTGTTAAATGGAAGAAGAATGACTTTCTGCTTGTCCAAGTATATGTTGATGCATCATTTTTGGGTCCTCTGACGAAAAGATGTGTCAAGAATTTGAGAAAGTCATGCGAAAAAGGTTTGAAATGTCTGCTATATGGGAGAGTTGAATTTCTTCTTAGGATTACAAGTTGATCAAAAAGAAGATGGTATGTTCATTCATCAAACAAAGTACACCTATGAACTATTAGAACGATTTAAGATGAATGAAAAGCGCATATATCATACTCCTATTCCGGAAAATCATGGACTTGGACCAGATACATCGAGTGACAAAGATGTGGATCCTACTCTTTATAGGGCCATGATTGGGTCACTAATGTATCTCACTGCATCCATGCCTGATATAATGTTTGCAGTATGTATCTGCGCAAGATATCAAGCTTCTCCTAAAGAGTCTCATATGCAAGCAGTTAAAAAAAATTTCGTTACCTAAGAGGGAAACCGAAGCTGGGACTTTGGTATCCGACTGGAGGAGACTTGGATTTTATTGCTTACACTGATTCTGATTATGGAGGATGCAATCTGAATAGAAAGTCCACAACTGGTGGATGTCAGTTTCTAGGAGAAAGATTAGTATCTTGGCAGTGCAAGAAGCAAACCTCAGTAGCCATTTCAACATGTGAAGCTGAGTATGTTGGTGCACGCAGCTGCTGCTCTCAAGTGTTGTGGATTCAACAGCAAATGAGAGATTATGGATTAAACTTAACCAACACTCCGATGATGATTGACAATGAATCCACCATATCAATAACCAATAATCCTGTAAAGCACAGCAAGACAAAGCACATTGATATTCATCATCATTTCATATGATATTGTGCTGAAAAGAAGCTTATTCAGTTAGTCAAGGTTCCATCATTGGATAACTTGACAGACTTGTACACAAAAGCTTTTGACAGGAATCGTTTTGAGACATTGGTTCAACTGAACGGAATGAGGAATCCAGAATAACTAGTCTTCCAAAGGATATGTAATAGTTAGAAGTTAGTTTAAATCTTTATATTCAAAATAAAAAAAATAAAAAAAGGGCGTATGGCATTCATTTGCTTGTTACCTTAGGGGAATCGCCTCCTATAAAAGAACAACAGTAGTTCTTTTAGAAATTATTTAAGTTTTTATTTGCAAAAACTTGGGAGATGATAGTACATTAGGAGGATAAGCTTAAGAATATTTACCTTAAGTATTAAGTACGATGTGTTAGTAGATTCCTATAAGTCACCCTAAGATAACTATTTTAACTACGACTTGACTTATATTTATCTTATTATACACCTATATCCACTGATTATAACCTGTCTCTTACTTCAAAAGTGATAAGAATAACTTTAGTCTAGTCAGCTTCATCATATGATATATTGATAGGCAGATTATGCTAAGATTTCTGAGCGGTTAAGAAATTCTAAATTCATGTGTCTTATCTTTTGTGAAACTGCTATACCATGTGTGACTCAAGTCTTAATTGTTGAATGATAGTACTTCCATGCACTGTTATCTAAAACAAAAACAAAAAGATACAAAGTCTCAAAAGACTAAAAGGTGAGTTATATGTTTCTAAAGAGCATCATTTAGTAACCTCTACCTTACATATGAAAGATACAAAGTATCTAGTGTCAAGTGTAAGTTATATGCTTCTAAAGGACATCATTTAGTAACTCCTACCTTATAAATAAAGGATACAGTGTTATGAGTTGTACTTGAGTTCCTCAGTATGTTGTATAGTGGAACACACTAGATATTGTTCACATTAACAATAAAAGGTTTGCTCAGAAATCTTCTTATAATTTATTTATATGGATCATAATATCGGTAATCGTCTTGATCTGTCTATGACAGCTGAACATTCACCTTTGTGAATAAGTTCTAAAGAAATTATAAGTTATTTTTCAATAATGTGGATAAAGGTAAACAAGATATAATTTTATAAATATAAGTTTATTACTGGTTAATATTGTAATTTTATTGTGCTTATATGAATTTTATGAGGTATGAATATTAACAATCGTCTTAGACTTATTAAAAATCATTTAAGCACAGAATTTATTTTTTCTTAGTATTTTTGTTTACATTTTGATTTTGTAAAAGTCTGTGTTATTATAATTAAATAAAGTTTTGGATTGATTTATTTACTGTGTTATCCTTTGGAATTAAGTTAAATTGCACTTTATTGTTCCATGTTGAATAAATGTGACAAAAACGCAATGGGAAGTTAAAAAGTTTGATTTGTAAAAATAAATAAAAGTTCAATTTATATTTAAAGCTAAATTCGCATTTGTGGTCAACACTTGCGAAGTTGACAAGTCAAACATGCGAATCGAGATTAGAATATAAAAGTGACAAGTCAAACGAATCAAACATCATTTTCCTCTACGAAGTGAATTCACATCCCTGCGATGTGAGATTCTGCGAAGTGAGGTTGGGTATAAAAGTGGCAAGTCAACGAGTCAAACCCTCACACTATACACTCATTCTGCGAAGCGAACCCAAATACCCCTGCGAGGCGAATTATCTTGCGACGTGAACCGAGAGTGATTTTCATTTGATTTTCGATTTTCGAGGACAAGGAAGGGATTTTCACTTCGTGAATATTATATATCTTTTGATTACGCATCTAAAGAGGTATATCTCGTGATTTTTGACCATGTATTTAACTCGTAACTACTTGTTTTAGGTTTTCGAAGGTTTCGGTTTCATTTTTCATGAATTACATGTTAATTAATGAATTAAAAAACGTGAAACTATTAACATATGATATTCAAGGCATTGCGAACATGTTTGAATCAGTTATTTGATTTAAACTTACATGATCATCATTTTGAATTTGAAAAATCACATCGGATGCGTTTGCGAAGTGAGATTCATACTCACTTCGCAGCCCGCTCCTGCGAAGCGAACTCAATATTTGAATTCAGATCGCAGACCATTCCTGCGAAGTGAAAATTCAAATCACAGACCAATCTTGTGAAGCGAGATCTCGGATCACAGAATAACCAGCGAAATGAACCTCAATTCGCAGCTAATAATGGTGAAGCGAGTTGAGATGGTTGACTTGTGTTGACTATTGCGACATGAGATTCACTTCGCATAGGCCTTCTGCGAAGCGAGTTGAATTTTGTTGATTTTGAAAATAAAATAAAAATTTTGATTTTCATATGTGATTTGTGAACTAAACGTTTGATTTATTAGATATTTAGTTTACATAATAATTGTTATAACTTGTTTTCAATTTGAGAAACTTGGGGTTACAAATAATTTACAAGTTAGCTTTTTCATACACGTTTAGGTTTACGAATTTAAGTTAATGAGTTAAATATGTGTAATAACTTGGGAACTTTTGGGTTAATTCATATCGAAAGTCTTCCGACTCATAGTGTAGTCGAGCGGCGTGTCCCGATTATTAATCGGCGGTATTATTACTCAAATTTTCTCTTATAACTAACGAACGTAATATAATTTAACAAATATAATTGAAAAGTTAACTTTGCTTAATCGTTCAATTAAGTTTTGTAGATTAAGTTGTTAGTTAATAGTAAACTTAGATGTTTGATGATCATTTGATCATAATAAGTTGAAGTTTAAATTAACTAATGTTTGTTAGTTAAAACTAATTGTCATTTGTGTTATTTATAATAACAGATATGGCAGCTAGAGCTTTTGCACCTGGTCACAAAATTTTGGTGAGTGTAGACATCAATGAGCGTGGTGCTGAGCGCTTTGAGCAGATTTTGACATTTCTGGCATGATTGAGGATTCGATATGCCATTACTGAGTCACCACCTATATCTCAGAGCATATTGACCCAGTATTGGGACAATATTGAGTTTGATGTTGCGGCTAACCCTCCTGTTGTCCGAACGAGGGTTAATCAACATCCCGTTGTCTTCTCTGCTGATGATATTAGACAGATTTTGCGCTTAGGCACTGTCGAGCAGGAAGCTGGTCCATCTGCTTACTCTACTGATTTTATTTAGGGAGCTTTGGGCAGAATGGGATATTCTGGTCCCAGACGAGGGTGTCAATTTATCAAGGCGTTCATTCTTGGGCAGTGGAGATTTTTATTCCACATTATTGTTACTATCTTCGGTAACAAGAAGGTTGGATATGATGAGCTTAGCCCTCGGTTATTTTCTAGGTTACTATCACTGGTTTATAACAAACCATACAGTTTTTCTTCTTATATCTTCAGCTCATTCATTGGTCAGATTACTGGAGCAGTTAGATCAAAGTTTTTGTTCTATCCTAGATTCTGTATGATGATCATTCGCCACTGCATTCTGTATGATGATCTATCCTAGAACTCGTTTTGAGGTTGGATCAGGAACAGTCAGCTCAGGGGGAGATTAGGGTTTATAGAGCAGTGTGCAAAGAAGATAAGTTGAAGCTGAAGAGGAGACATGACAGAGACGATGATCCCAGTGCATATAAAGATAGTGAGCCGACTGGTCCTTCAAAGACTAGTGAGCAAGCTACGATTCAGAGGGAGTCTGAGTCTGCTGGTGCTGGTGTTGGTGCTGGTACTAGTGGAAGTGGAGCTGGTGAGAAGTAGTTATATTTTGTATTTGAAACTGATATACTTTTGTAATCTTAGATTGATTGTAACATTATTTATAATCTTTGAAAGATTAATGTTTTGTAAGTATATAAGTTAAGTTGATATAAGATTTAGACTTGTGATTTTATAAATAACAAGTGAAAATTATATAAGATTTGAATTTGAGATGTTTTTTTTATAACAAATTAAAATTATATAAAATTAATGATTAGATGTGATTATAGGATTGAGATAAATAAAGGAAATTCTTAGATTGATTTAGGGAAATCAATGAAAGGATTTATATTATATTATCTAATTCGTGTTATTTAAAATGATTACAAAAAAGAATGTTGAAAGTGATTCTGATATTGAGATTATTGATGAGGTCGAAGTAGAAGTTGATTATGATCTAGAGGAAGGTGAATTTGTACCTCCTGAAGATTGGACTCTTTTGTTGATGTTGGGTTAGTTGAAGGTGTTGATCTTAATGCTGATATTGATGAACATATCATAAACCCTTCAAGGACAAATGTGATTATTCAGGATGAAGAAGGAGAAAGAGTTATAGATTTGGATGAATATCTGAATGATTCAACTGATTCTGATTCTGAAGAAGATCTTCCTGATTGTCATAAAGATAATCCAATGTTTAAGCCTTTGGAGAAGAAGAAAAAGGCAAAGACTTTGATATCAGAAATTGATATTACTGGAAAAAGAGTACCTAAGAAAGGTATAATTAGTTGGTATTACGACGCAGATTTGAAGATTTTTGCAATCAAAAGATATGATGGTGTTCAATATTTTGAAAGAACGCTTGCAGTCTTTAGTTCTTTACCAAGATTTGAAATTCGGGACTTGGCTAGAATGGAAATGAAGAACTCCAGTAATGATCCTTATGGAAGGTATGTCGAAAGGATAATCAAGACTGAGGGTTGGTCAATGAAATTTGAACGAATTAAGCCAAGAGTCGGAAAGACTATCAAGTTAAATGAAAGAAGTCAAAGAACAGGAAGACGACTGCATAAAAAGATATATCCAGCAGTTAAATGCGTACAGCAGATACCGTTAAAGCTTATGCCTCAGGATATTCTGGGAAATATGAAGAGATGGCATGTAGAAGCTGGAACTGGTGAAGCTGTGATTTTTGAAGCTGATGATGAAGTGGAAGATGGTGAAAAGAACTTTTGAGAATATATAATCATCGACACTTAGTGAATCTTTCCAAGAGTGATTTGTTGATGTTATACAAGAACAGGATTACTGCTACTGAAGGATGGGGAGATTCAGGAAGGGATTATCAGTTGATGGTTAAAACTTGCATTAAACTAAAGATGTATGCTGGAAGTAAAATTTACAAGTAAAGATTAAAGACAACTTGAAGACATAGATGCTAGAGCTATTGTCAAGGGGGAGTCTGTTGGGACATGTTATTGTGACAACAGATCTAGCTTGTAATAGTACTATAGATTATTGTAATCAAGTTTGTAAATTGGTTTTGAATTGTAATGAATATATTGGTTGGTAAACATTTTAGAGTTAAATATTAAATGATGAAAAATGTTGACCATGTTTGACCAAAGACCTACGATGCGAACTGAATTAGGTTCACAGGGCAGGTCTGCGAAGCGAGTCCACTGGATTCGCTGGCAAGCTGGGCTGCGAACCGAGTCGGTCCGCAGAGCCCAGAACCTGCGAACCGAGACGAGTTTGTAAACAAATTAGGTTTGAAACCTAATTAACTTTTGCCATTTGCTAATTACGAATGAACTTGTGTTTCCAGAACTTTCAACATAGTCTAAAGGTTAGGTATTGATCGATTAACAACTGTTATAATCAATACAGGATATATTAGATTATTGATTTCACTAATACTTGTGAAACAAACCATTTACAATTCGTAAACATAGTATTAAAGGATTCCCCACCTTAATACCTAAAGATAACCTCGTTATTGATCCTAATACATACGAACTTACAAGTTACGCTGACGTGAGACGCAAACACCTCGAATTTGAGGTGGGAGACAAAGTGCTTTTGAAGGTGTCACCTTGGAAAGGTGTCATTCGTTTTGGTAAACGCGGGAAATTCAATCCCAGATACATCGAACCATTCGAAATCCTTGAAAGGATTGGCCCAGTGGCATATCGCCTACAATTACCTACTGAGCTTAGCAGCGTGCATAGCACATTCCACATTTCTAATCTTAAGAAATGTATGTCTGATGAGACACTGATTATACCGCTCGACGAAATCCGCATCGATGATAAACTTCATTTCGTCGAGGAACCCGTTGAAATCATAGACCGTGAGGTCAAATGATTGAAACAAAATCGCATTCCCATCGTTAAAATTCGCTGGAATTCTAGGCGAGGTCTCGAATTCACCTAGGAACGAGAAGATCAAATACGCGAGAAATACCCACACCTCTTCTCGAGCCCCACTCAGACCCCTACTACAACTTAATTTCGGGACGAAATTCTTTAACAAGGGGAGAATGTGACAACCCGTATTTAAGCGCATTAATTTGCCTTAAGCTTACTTGTAATTACTTATAATTAGTGTAATAGAACTAAGTTACTTGTAATATAACGTATATGGAATATACACCCGTACGTAATAAACTGATATTATGCGATTTACTCGGATGGATTCCGACACACCCAGCCGTTGGTGAATACTTTATTAAGGGTCAAAAATCTATTTTCATAGAAAAATAGTTGCTAATTACATTGAATTATTATTTTATAATAATTTACACGAATGACTATTACGTTTTGTATAAAACGTAACGTACGCGAGAAAATACGCGAATCGAGCCCGACACCTGAACGAAATCCAAAATATACTTTGGTAACTCAAAATAATGATTTTAAAAATAATTGATCATTCAAAGTAACAATTACATATCGTAAATAACTCGCGAGAAAACAAGCGTTAATTATTAACCTATAACCCACACGATTAATGTTTAAACGACTAACGAACGTAACCCGAATTCGAGAGACAAACCATAGGCCCAACCCGAATATGGGCTGAGCCCATTCTCTGCCAGAACTAGACCCCAAATGAGCCCAAACTCCAGCCCTAAATGCCCCATATAAATACTTAGACACTTCACTCTTTCTTTCATTTCTTACCAACAAACTCACACACAAACACCTTCTTTTCTCTCTCTCCCTCTCTGAATTCAGTCATCCAAGGCTGAACCACCACCATAGCCACAACCCCTAACCTCCTACAAGGAATACCAATCACTTCCCTCACTCATCTAGCTCCAACATCCACGTTTTTGAGCAAGGCGAAGCCGAAGAATTCATCAGCAGCCTCTTTTCGTCCCTCTCACTTCGGATCAGCTTTTTCCTCGTAAGATTTCCTAACCTTTTCACTAGGTTTCCTTGGATAAAGCTTATAAACATTCTAGTGGTTCATATCTACTCGTTTATGTCCAAGATTCATGTTAAAAACCGAAAAACAAAGCTATTAACCATCGGGTAAAAGCATTAACCACTGGACAATATTTTAGATCAACTTAGATCGGCTATAACCGAACCATTTCTTAACGAAATCTAATGATTCTTGGCTCTAAACTGAAGTACTATGTGTCTAGTTCATGAATGTAAGCCTCGCGTGTTAATTCAATCGTTTTATATTTTTAATAAAAGGTACAAAAGTACATAGCAGACCTGCTGTTTCTGACCAGGAAACACATCAACTTGATCAGAGCATATCTTGACTTAGGTTATGAATTAGGAACTCAAACCACTTGGAAAATCTGTTTTTTTTATTTTAGCTTTAAATCCCCTACTCGTACGTTTTGTGAAGTTTTTTAAAACTTGAGATATGATTAAATCTTTAAACGTCTGTCGAAATAATTAGTTGTTGTACCTTTGTTGATAACCTTAATTATTTGAGCAACTTAGACATCTCTAAAAGTTATGTAAAAATTCCATAAAATATAAGATATAGGGGTATATGTGTGAATTTTCTGGGATCTCATTTTGGCCGTTTTGTTGGTCAAATCACTTGGACAAAATCGTATAATTTCGGAAAACATAAACTAAAGTATTGTTTTCATATTCGTAATAAAAAAGACATTTGTGGGTCACCAAAGGTCACAAAACTTGTTTTCTATACGTTTTATAACATAATAAGTGTTGTGTAAAAGTTTCGGGTCAAACCAAGTAATTTTGACCAAAGTCTCAAAAACGAAAACACTAGCAGCCGACTCTGTGACATAACTATCTTATGTCGCATTCATGCAACATAACGTTGCGACATAGACCTCTAGGTCGCACCTCAACCCGAGACCCTAATCAGCGACACAAACTCTTACGTCGCACTCGTTATTTGTGACATAAATCCTTATGTCGCTGCGTAATTTACGTCGTAGGATGTGACACGGACCTTTACGTTGCATACTTAATTTATTTCGTTTAATTGCGACATTATTCTATGTTGCCATAACGACTAGTGACACAACCCTTGTGTCGCATAACACAGAGTATTGAAAACAATTATTTTCATTAAGTCTCGATTCGCGCAACGTTTACTAAACTATTATACGATATAACTCGTACTTACAAAACATACACTTATGAAAGTATACAACGAAACAATACGAAACTTAATAATAATGTCTTAGGGAATTATTATTACACACCTAAACATTCACCAACGGGCCGCATATGTTCTTAATTAAACAACGATTGAATACTTGGACATAACTAGTTGAAGTGGACAACTAGAATGAACGATCTTTTGAGACATTCACTCATACAAACAACCTTATATGCTTAGGGCATTAGAAGGTTGCGGGTTCGGAGAACCTACGAATTACTACTGCTTTCAGACTTCACATTTATTAAGTTAAACGCTTACTTGCTTGACTCAGGTGAGTCTTACAGCCCCAATTTTTACGGGGTGAGATACATTGCTTATGTTTTCTTGAACACAAGTGCTAAATTACTTATTTTTTATATACGGGCTTGCAGGAGTTACTTACTAATACACTAAAGTCCCTCCATCATAGTTTCGTTAGTTATGGACTTAAGCGCGAATATTAGTTAATGGATCAATTAGGGACTGACCCTCCCCGCCCGGGGTAGTAGCGCTACCACGAACCGTTATGTAAAAATGGTCGACTTATATTTGTTTCGTACGAGTGTTTGGATTAGGCACTCGCGAGGGCACTATACGGTACTTAGTTGTACCACTGATTTACGGATTAAGCTTCGACTATGATCTCATGGCAACGGTATATACATATTTACTTACTATTTGCTTAGTTCCAAATACCTGATTTTGCCTGCGGGCAACGATGATAAAATCTTGTGTTCAAACTGGTTATTTATTTACAAACCTATGAGATTCACCAACCTTTTTTTTGGTTGACCCTTTTTAGCATGTATTCTCAGGTACACATACGGAGTAGGTTCACTCCAGGATATTAGCTAGAGTCGCATGATTTCTACACTGCATTTACGGGGATTCTTTAGCATTATCTTTTGTATATTACGGTTATGTAATAGAATCTCCCGCTACATACGCGGACTCTAGGCTACAACACAATTGTAACAAAAATAGTATGTTTTCAGACAATTTAATTATGGAATGTAACTATTTTACAAACGTCTCATTTAGAGGTCATTTTCTATATATCTTGTGCTTTTGATTACTTGATTAGTCGCGCCCCGACCCAAACCGCTTCCGCAACTGGTAATTTGGGGGTGCGACATTATACAACTACCTTTATACATGCTTTATACAACTGTTGTTATGCAACTATTTTTATACAACTGTTTATAAATAATGGTTAACAAAGGAAAACAAAGGAAACAAGGATAACGCATGAGTGAGACCATAATCCAAGAAAGCCCTCATACATCGTAGTTCGTTAATTTTGAAGCGTGAATATTATTGGATAGATCTATCGGGGATTGACACCCCCGTCCGGGTTAGGTTGCTCTAACTAGTCAAACGGGCGCTGTATTATTTGTTTAAACGAGTGTTCCGGATTAGACACTTGCCGAGGCAACAATAAGGGTTAAGCGTCGAACAATGAGCTCATGACGCAAAGGAAAACAAAGGATAACAAAGGATAACAAAGGATAACAAATGATAACATGACACTTTTACAATTGTCTTCGCATACTTGCATCATAACGGAAATCTCATGTTTCTTAATTATGTTACAACTGTTTACAAACCTATGAACTCACCAACTTTATGTTTACCCTTTTGGTATGTATTTCTTTGGTAACCCGCCGTAGTAGGAAGCTTTTGGAAAGCTTAGATCGAGTCGAATTATTTTCAAACATCAAGAGAATAGATTGCATTTAGCTGTATTTTGTATATTCAGTAATGTATTAGAAATTTTTTAGCGGTTTATGAGAACTCCAAATATTTTGTAAATATTTGAATTATGGTAATGTAATATTTTCAAATGTCTCATATAGAGGTCGTTTGCTCTAATCTTTGTGTTGTGATATTTGATTTGGTCGGCGCCCCCGTGACACCTCATACTTCCACTGCCACGTGTCCTGGAGGTGCAACAACAAGACATCTAAAGATCGAAGACACATCTCAGGGATTTCTTTTCATCAAAGTCTTCGTTTTTGAAAAACGAATCCAACGCAAAAAGAATCAATGAAAATCGGACCCATAACAAAGATGATACGCGTGAAACAAAAAATGAGCGAACGGACAACGACCCGGGCCGGCCGCCAGGCTTGTTGGGGCGTCGCAGAAAGCTGGTTGGGCGGTTTTGGCATGCCTTGTTGGGGCATCGTTCCCCATTGTGGTTGCCTTGGCGGCACCACCTTTTTTTTAGAGTGGGGATGGTTTGCTTCGTTATGACGATGGTCTTGGCTGCCCTGGGGTACATTCAAGGGAAAGCATGTAGGATTCCGGACGTTAAGAGAGTAGTCTTTGAGAATATTGGTTTGGGGTTAGGGTTGATTACAAACTCTATATTGGCGTACTGTTTTCAGTTCTTTGAACGTAAAAAAGAGTGAGTAGTGGCCCATATTTATAACTATCAAAATAAAAGCTTCCACCTGTTTGTTAATAATTCGTATTATAATAAGATAGGTGTAAAATTGTCTGTTACTTGTTTCTTTCCTATTCTTATTTCTTAACTTGTTTTTGTTTTGACTCCTGGGTTTAAAAAATCAGTTAATAGGATACTGATAAGGAAAAAGGATTTTGAGGAAAAGCAAAAACCATCACAATACATCATGCTACCACTTTTCACGCCTTTAGGGTACATGTGCCACCACTTTCCGGGCAAGTACCACCCCCCGAAAACCTGCTAACTTGTACCTTGGATGGATAATGTGCACCAAATTTCAGCTACAAATAGAGGCATCATGGTTCATTCCAACACACACCTTCCACACCATACAAAATCAAGAATACTTCTTCCATACTTTGTTAGTTTTACTTTCTCATTCTATTAGGAAAGTTTAGGGAACTTGTTTAGAATAGAACGAAAGCAAGGAACGTGCTTGTAATCTTCGGTGTATGCTTGAAGTAACGCTTATTAATTCAAGTCTATTCCTTCTCGCATATTAACCCCGGTTCTTTCTATCCTAATCTATCTTAATTAAATATGTATGCTTTAATTATGCTAGAGATAGTTTGTGTCATGCTTAGCGAGTAGATTATTATTGTGTTTGTTGTGATGTAGTTAGCATAAATAATTATGGGATGACTTTAAATATTTCGTGAAATAATATGACGGCTCCTATTCAACTGTTTACTCGACATAGTGCTGGAAACGCTTTTAGGCGGAGTACAAACGTACGGAAGTCGGTAAATGACCGAAGGTAGTTGTATTATGGATCGACATTATTAAAATGGAAACTTTATGCAATGGACTTATCTTATCCTTATGATTTTAAACCTAAAACTTATATTCGCCTTTCGATTAACAAACGTGGTTGTAACCTTGTAAAGAGGAGTCGCGAACCTTAATACTTGGTCAATAGTTATCTATGTCAAAACTATGGTTTAATTTTAACGTCTTGCAATCACCATAAAATGCAATGTGATTACGTGGAATTGCCATGAGTATAGTACACTTCCAATCACAATGTACTTATCATGTAAACATCGCGAAGCAATTAAATTCACAACGGAAACAACGGTTAACGATTAAATACATTGTGAACTACCATAGTATTTTCTGATATGGTCTGGGCTTAACTTTATGTAAAAAGCCGTCAGCATTTTAATTAGATTAGTTTGTGTAGATTTGATTAGAGTAGGTAGGCTATAGGCTAAATAACCATTCACGAAAAAATAGGGATCTTTAATTTTATTGAGAAAGGAAAGTTTAAAATCCAATTTAAAATGATACTTTTCCCTTTGTGAAACCTAAAATAAGGCACGCAAGAAACCTAAAAGTTTTCCCTCGCTTATCATGCTTGAGTTTCACTAGTAGGATTTGATCAAATAAGTCTGAACATATGCTCTAAGTTAGTTGTTTACCGGATTTGTGATCTTTATAGTATTAAGAACGGTTAGACTTATTATGGACTTGCTACTCTGTTCCTTCGCCCATGAGCGAATGCGTTCAATAATAAGGGCCACTGACTCCTTCACAGGAGAGAGTGTGAAGAGTTGAGCATTGTCTGTCTGATCAGAATCACGATATCTTAGTTCCTCGTGACATATTAGTTGATAACCGAATAATAAGGAATCTATTAGTTATACCATAAGCTATCAAATCTAGTAAACATTCCGAATTTAGTTAGATGTTTCCCCCTAAAAGTCATCATACCATATTATGGGCTAATGAAATCACAACAAATACTACTTTCCATTATCTGATTTACTATTATCTTTTATTCGCTTTATTTTTTTACTTAGTTAACTGAACCAAAACCCTCAACGCACTCTTATAACACCCCATTTTACTAGAAAAAGAAAGATTGATTGGATCACCTCCGTTTCAATTCAGTTTCTCTTTAAGAATGACTCTAGGTCATACTTACTACCTACTAGCCTTTGGTTCAGTATCAGTAAGTCATACTTAGACCCCAGCAAATATAAATTTAAAACTTTCCACACCACACCAGTTGGTTGGCGTTGTGACCGCTCGCAGCGCCAAAACAAATGCACCCTTAAAGTATTTAAATAAATTTATGAATTTTTGTAATGTGAAGTGTGGTTTAAAAAGTGGGGTTGGAATACTACATAATTTGCATTCATGAAGTATCTTAATTATTGGGTTAAAATCATTCATAGGTGTATATGAATCATGAACCACCATGGTCAGTACCACTATATACATAACATAAAAAAAATGAGAGCCTAAGTTAACCAAATCGAAGTATAACTGAAATGCCCCAAATGTTTTTTTTTTTTTTAAATTTTTTTCCTTTTCTTTTTTTATTTTATACTAAAATCATAAAAAATTGTATTAAATTTTGAACTCAAAACAAACTCACCCAATTATATCATATATCTTAAATATCGGAACTAAAAACTGTGAAATAAAAGCGTCACAAAAAGTGCTACCAACACTTATGCATTTCTAAAATTTGCACACATACGCGATTGATGCGTGTGAAAGTGTCTCGTTTTATTATTTGTAAATAGAAATACCTAATTAATACTTATCACACAACCAGGCAAGAATACCCGATCGAATGTTAGTATAATTTTGGTAAGACCGAGTCGAACGCAGGAAACGGTGGTTTATTTATAAAAATAGGAAAAATAATAATTAGTTAATAAAACAGTAAACAAAGGGGGACATTTTAGTTCCGTGCGAACGTTTTAATTGAATTAACAAATAAAATAGATAAAGTACTTAAATTAAATACAGATAGAAATCAATAAGAGTGAACAGCAATTGTGTAAATAACTCCACTCAGATTCATATATCTTGATTCATTGCACATTAATTGTCTAATTGTGATTTCTTTTATATTAACTTAGATACTAATCAAAGATTCTAAATTAAATGTAAATTAGTCTCCGGTTCTGGTTAACTAATCACTACAACCTAGGATTCCACATTAAACATTGATCTGACGTTGCAAGAATGTTATTCTATTGCGTGCTTTTCCCTAAGTTGTGCATTAAATATTCATGATTGATTATTATTTATCCTTGCGGTATGACTCAACAATACCTATTAATAATCACTTATTAATTTATTCACCTTAGGTTATTTAATTATTAGACTCTTAACCTATCAAACTCAATATATTTAGCAATGATGAAAACCTAAGTTCTAACCATCAATAATCAACAATATCAAGGGAAATCGATCTCAATGACATAATCAATCACGTTAAGTAATAACTAATAACCACCAATAAATAAGGATCTACGGATAACATAACCATCTTCAATTCAACAACTTAATAAACGTGCAATCATAATCGTTCAATAATCATTACCCAAGGGTCATTATTACACAACTACTAACGTATCAATTTGTTGGTGCATTTTCTGTGTCAGTCAGTTGGTCAAATGTTTGTAATTTTCAAAAGTCAATTAGTCTGCGTATGTATAGTTTTTAGTGTGTATATGCGAGTCTGTAAACGAATAGTAAAATAGAAAATATACACAAATGTTGTCCTGCGACACTTTGGTCAGTGTCGCAGTATGCGACACTTAGCTAGTGTCGCACGGGTCGGCTCCTGCGACACTTGGCTAGTGTCGTAGGTAGGTCAGATAGTAAGTATAAATAGAAGATGCCAGGTCAAAATTAGGGTCAGACTTTGTGAGATAGGGTGAGGCAGTTTTCAGAGAGAGGAGAGGAGAGAACGAAAGTTTGAGTTTGTATCTTGTAATCTTTATTATTTAATTGTGAATATATACAAAGATTATATAGAAATCGTGTGTTCGTGAATCAATTATCAATTGTTTATTATTCTACATTTATAATCGAGTAAACAATCCGATCAGATCCAACGAACGGGACTCACACAATTCATCATCAAAGTTGCAAAAACAGAATTATTCAATCTCAAAAACATAATGTAATCGAAACAAATAAGTGTGAATACAGACCGAGAAGACGAATCACTAAAATATAAGATGAAATAGCTTCAACCTTACTTCTCGTGCCTCCAAAACTCCTAAAATTCATGATACAATAGCCTGAAGTTGAATGGAAAAAACCCTAGCCGAATTCTCTTTTTAGGGTTTAAAAACGTGTTTTTATAGTTCCTGGAAAGTTTATCCATCCGGCGAATGGAATTCCATCTGGCGGATGGATTGCAAACGAGCCCAGCCCAGCTCCGCGTGTACTGGGCCTCCACTGCCTTCATCTATCCGACGGATGGATTGAATTTCCAGACCATTTTTCAAGTTTTCTTCTTTTAAAACCCCAGCTTCGTTCAACTTTTTCAAAATTCATCATTCAACTTGTTTATTGTTTACTATTCTTCTCTCCAAAAAGCTTTGTTTCCACTTCTAATTGCAAAGATGAACGAAATAAGTACTCAAACTTAATTAATTGCAATAAGAACATTCAAGAAAAAGGGTAAAATACTACTTAAATATAGTACTTATACGTGTTCATCAGAAATCCTACAAAACAACTAGGATCACGTACTTGTATGTAAAAACCCAGTGTGATGAATTTCTTCACACATACACAATCCTGGACATATCATGGGATCGCGTATATACATAAAAACCGACTGTGACCAAAAACCACTGAGATATGCGATCGTGCACACCTTATGGGATCGCGTATGCACTTAATATTGTAGCTACCGTACCAAATTCAGATTTTGAGCCAATTTCGAAAGCGCATAACTTTTGACTCATTATGAGTTCGGACCGGAATGTTTGCGGACACCTCCACTATACCAAATTGAAGGTTTCCCTTTTTACACTTTTTGAAATTTCACAATAATGAAGAATTCAGACGTATCACCAATTTAGGGTCATTTCAGCCACTTTTTGGTGACTACTCAAAATGCAAACCAAATGTTTTTAGACCTCGATCTTTTACCAACATTTTCTACAACACATTTGACTCCTAAGTCAATAACAAAAAGCAACATACTTCCACCATGACTCATTTTGACATAAACACACTTTAATGACCCGTTTGGACACTATTTTGACCCATTTGCAAAATCAACAACATGTTTACCGTTTGACATCTACATTTGACATTTCTATATCAAATTGAACATGACTAACATTACTATATTAACCAAGTCAACAAAAACTTACCTTTGACATTTATCCACATTTTATCATTTTACAAATGATGGAACTCAATATTTCTATTCACTTTCAGTTCAAGACCACTAGTTCACTAATTACTAATTGACTTTAGAAAGTCAAAGCAATATACCATAACCACTATAACTTTCATCTATAATCCAATAATAATGTCAAAGTAGTATTTTGGGTGATTTATACAAGTGATAATTCACAACGATAATTCAAAAGAAAGAGAAACTCGTCTAACCACAAAGAAAGCTCCATATTCACGCTACCATCTTGTAACCACAATCTATACATTATAACCATTTGGTTCAACTAAACCATTACACCTACAACATGAAACAACTGAAAGGGTAAGCAAAAAATTTAGTGAGCATACAAGCAATTAAATACATAATTCACACTGAAACAACACTTAGCAAATAATAACATCATATATTTGATTAGGCACAAAACTACTGAGCAATTGTAGTGATTACTTTGAACACTATGCGAATTCGTGACCAATAGAAACAAGCACGCAAGGCATCATACCACATCGATATGCATACCAAGCTCAAGAAAAGCACGCAAGACACTATACCACATCGATATGCATGCCAAGCTCAACATCATTTAGTACCATGCTATGTATACTAAAGCAACAACACTACGCTAACTGCAGTTAGTGATCTGATCAACACTCAATCTCTACAAATTGCTCATTCCACATGATTCACGTAATTATCACATATCAAAAGGTTTTATTAACACCAATCAACAATCGGAAACAAAATAAAATACAACCAATAATCCACTTGATTGTAGGAACCTCTTGCACGGAAGCAATCCGAAACACAAAATCATTACCCATCTAACCCCCATATCACCCACCTTTGTTTTTAGGCAATTATACGGTTTAATCATCGATTAAGAACACCACGTATTTGATCACTTATTATATAACACATAAATATAACAACACCTTTAGCAACTAATACTCATCAAAATCAAATAATCATTATCATCAACTCATTACCCCTTGGGTCAACGCAATTTGACTTTTAGAGTGTATTTGGCAAAACTAGTTGGAGATGGAGCTGGAGATGGAGATGGAGATAGAGCTGGAAGTTAGAAGCTGGAGATGGAGCTTTTATTTGGGGCTGGAGCTGGAGCTTTTATTTTTTAATAAGTGTTTGGAAAACTAGCTGGAGATGGAGTTTATTGATGTAAAATGACATAAAAGGGCATAATATATTATAATTTTAAAATTTTAATAATTAGAAAAAGGGTAATGTAGTATTTTAATAAATAGGGGATGGGGATTCTCTAAATAAGCTAGTTTAACTAGTATCTAATTTAAGGGATTCTTTTTTAAAGAATCCTTCTTTTAACTTTCATGCTAAACAAGGCTTATCAATTTACAAGGGATTGAGATTCTTAAAATGAGAATATCAATCTCCTAGAATCCCCCATAATCCCCTCAAATATGGTTGCCAAACACACCCTTAGTCAAACCAATCACTATTTCATTTTCATATGTTACTACAAACTCTTCATAATATTTTTGGAGAAATGGAATTCTTTCGATGGTTCATTTTTCTGTAATCTTGATGGTCATCGACATCTTACAGTTCTTTTTTCTGTCATATTGATCTCGTCAATTTTGCCTGTGGAGCTTTGGACTTCTATTGATGGTTCATTTTCAGTCATGCTGTTAGTTGTGGTAATCCTTCAATTCCGTTTTAGGAGTTATTGTATGTTCGGATAATAGTGTTTTTGTTATATTTTTTCGAGTTCTCTCCCCTTGGGTCTTGTTTGGGATTGCATGAAAATCACCACGGAGTGAAAATCGGTAGCTCGGCCTCTGTTGGTGGGGGTTTTTCTCATGTCTCGGTGATTCTATAATTGGCTTGAGTATTTTCACCCCTTTTGCAATCTTAGTAGTTAAAGTCTCGGGATGAATCTAGAGTAATTTTGTGTTGTATTCTGGATTGTTTGTAGTTTGGGTTCTAGCTTCTTGCTAGTTCTCCCATTTAATATATATATTGATTTCTGCCGTTCAAAAAAAAAGCCTAAAATTTAACACCTTCAAATCATCATTTTATTTATGATTAGCACTTCAATATAACTTTGTAGTCACTCTTTTAAACCACAATTTCAATGAGTTATCATTAGTTTCATAAAATTAAGCATAACCCATTTTTAATAGTGAAGAACGCACCTCAAAACCATAACTCTTAAATTCAATTTAAACTAACACACCCTTGTTTAGGTGGAATTAACAATAATCATAATCATATCAATGTCAAATGTTCAAGTATTTGAATTATCATCTTTTATTCAATCAAATTGTCATACTAGTGTTTTAATAACACTTTTAATTCAACCTTAATCTAGTTATCACTAGTTTACAATAATTTTATCAATATCACCATAAGAGAACAACATAGGGTTCTTCACCTCTAACATGAAATTAGGCTAACAACTATCATTTATGAATTCAATTAACACCAATTTAACATATACAAGCACTATATTCGTGTGACACTCCTCCAATTTAGGTATTATTATACCACTAATTCCATGCATTTCTTACGTTGATTCCCTAGTTAACTTTTAAAATAAACTTTTGATGTGATATAAGTCTAGCGAGCCCAAAATTTTTGGACAAAAAGTATTACGAAAATGTATAATTATTTATAATTATAAATTAAAAGATACGAAACGATATCTGAATAATTCCGACAAAACAAATACAATCGTTGGTGATACAAAGCTTTGAAGGAACTCGAAAATATTTTTAATAATTATTATTTTGAAAATATTACGCGAACTGTCAGAAACGAAAAGAAAACAACATATTATACGTTTTTATAAAACATAGTGCACGCGAACAGAAACAAATACAAAACGTACCTAAAGGTCAAAAATAATAAAAGTATTATTTTTGTCGTTCATAACAAAGTATTTGGAGAAATACCTCAAAAATGATTTACGAATATTAAATGAAAATTTGCACATAATTGGACCCGTGCACAAAATTAACGGGTTAAATACCCAAACTAATACCCAAAAATAAAATATCTATCGACACAATGGTGCACCTCCATAGTTTCCATTTGAAAAACACGGCCCATATCATATTTTATATACTCCCTCCATTCTTAACTTAGTACACACATACACACCAACTCAAATAATTGAACCACCAACAATCTCTTTCTCTGTGAGTGCTGGAACTGAAGCAGAAGAAGAAGAAGAAGAAGAAGAAGAAGAAGAAGCAACTGTGGTTCCATTTTCTTCATCACCATCGTCATAATCATCATCTCCTTCACCATCAACTAACAATAACAATAACAAGATCATCTCTGTAACACCTTCATATTCATCATCAAGACATTATCATCATCTCATTTCGTCATCATCAACATCACGGAATCATCATCATCATCTCAACATCTCCATCTTTAAACCATAGTGAGATTCTTGAAACTCAAAATTCTCATACTTAAATTTTGTATGCTCTTTGATTTTAGTGATGTTAACTTACCATAATATGTTAATAATTCATGATTTTGATGAATGATTGAACAATAAGAGTGGATTTGGATTATGTAATTTTCTGTGTATATATAAACTGATACGAACAGAGCCTCTGTAAATGGGTGGATCCGGCAGATCCCAAGCTAAAACCCACACATTTTGCCTTTAAATTGAACGGATCCGATGGATCCACAAATGGAACCGGCGGATCCAAGTTTAAACAAAAGGGAAACCACGTGAAAACTACATGGATCTGGCGGATCACATTAGTGATCCGGTGGATCACTTGAATAATCTGGCGTATCCTTTGCATTATCCGTAGGATTCTATGTTCAAACCTATAAAACGCGTAAAAACCCATTAGATCTGGCGGATCAGTTTTGGATCTGGTGGATCCTTACTAAAATGGCACGGATCTGAAGGACTTGTAATGGATCCGGTGGATCCCAAAAAATTGAGGATGATCTGGCGGATCATCTATGGATTCGGTGGATCCTATGTCTAAAACAGAGACTGATCTTTTCAAGTTAAAATGGTACAAACGTTTAACGACTACACGATAATTTTTGGAAACTGATCAATTGTTACCCAAATGGAGTAAAATTGGAACGGATAAAAACATTTTGATACAAACTAAATTTGGGTATGTATATATAAACGACAACTATCTTTACATATACAAGTACAATGACTTATATATATATATATGTGTGTGTGTGTGTGTGTGTGTGTGTACGGACTTATATCAAGTGGATTATATATATATATATATATATATATATTGGGATTAAACGAGGTTATATTCGTAACTAATAAAACCATGTTTTTGAAACTAATCCGACAAACTATATACATGTATATGTATAATGACAAACCTTGTATATATGAATATACACGATGAAGAATCACATATACGAATATATATATTCAACTAATAAGTATATGTGTATATATACTAACATGCTTCGAATGAGCCAACGATAAACATAAATTGGGAAAATATTAATTATTTATAACGCATATCACCAACGACTTGTACAAATTTAAGAAACTAACAATTTCTTCAAAACAAACGAACTATTAACATAATTCAATGAATTATCAAGGTACTTATGTTTATACACCTATATCGTATAGGTTGACTACCTTTGGGCAACGTTACTCTTCTCCGCTAGCTATCACATCACCGCTACTACTACAGTGAGTTCACAGCCCTTTTTTCACTATTTTAATGCTTTTAAAACCTGGGGTGAAAAACATAGCAATCGTATGTACTACTGCATGCGATAGCTAATTTAAATATTGTATGTATTTACTTGAACTGTTTATGAAATGTTATTTCATACGATTACTTGAACTATTGTTTATGAAAAGTTGTTTTCATACCATGATGGGAATTAGACAACGAATCCTAGAACGGACCTAGGCTTACGATGTAGTGCATAAAAGTCCTTATGGCTACAGACTATAACCATTAGCTAGGTGACTCTGGCCACTGAGTATACGGATAGTACTATCGCCGTGACGACCCTCCTACAGTTTTGGAGCATATACTTACAGGTCCTATTTGGCAAACAACTACTGCTGGTCGTGGTTTGGTTATAGGGTTAGGTCACGTTGCTTTAGCTCGACAGGTTTAGCTCACCTCTCGAGGGATCACCGTCTAATTATTCCCACAAAACTATTATTTAGGAAGTGAGTTCCTACGAACGACTATTTTGGAAATGTTGATCTTTAGTTAGATTAACATGTGTTTCCTACTAGCAACGATTTGAGAAACGTTACTACTTGAATGGACTAACTTGTGTTTCCTACAAACTATCATTTTGGGAAATGTTATTTATCATTAAATAACTTGTGCTTCCTTCAAATTATTACTTTAGGAAATGTTTCTCTTAATTGATAAACTTGTGTTTTCTACACTACATACAAACCTGTGAATTCACTCAATAAATTTTGTTAACGATTTACTCTAGTTTTTCAGGGAATTAGCAGCGTAAGTAAGATCTGCATGCATATCAGGACGGATAACCCTGGAGTTATTAGGATGCCACTACTTTTGGGACACTTAGATTTCCTTTGTATAACTGCAATTACGTCAGTTATACCTACGAAATCTACTTTTGAAATTATATATTTATATAATATATTATTCCAAACGCTACTACTACTACTGTTGCAACTTTCTAAGTTGTAACCCCTTTGTAAAACTTGAGAATTAATGGCATCTTAATCTATTTCGTTTGGCAATAACCATATGCTCTGGATGTATGTATCTATTGGTTGTAGTACTCCTCGTAGCCCCGCCACGTCACTAAGTGTAACACCCCCAAATTTACTGTTTAGCGGAAGCATACATTGGGTGTTACTAATCAAATATCACAAGCACAAAGATATAATGAACGACCACTATATGCGTCGTTTTACATTTGTATTAATAAAAACCAAAGTTTACATCAAAAATAGAGTTACATTAGCTCGGTGGAAATTGAGAGATTTAAGTACATAATTAATCTATACAAAATATAATAATGCAGCTAAATCTCTGATTGTTTGCATGCTGACTCGAGCTAATTGATCTTGATTGTGCAATCTAACCTACTGCTGGTCACCTGTGATACATGCTAAAATGGGTCAGCGAAACGCTGGTGAGCTCACAGGTTTGTATGTCAACACATAATTGTATGAACCACAAGATTTATAATTGAATTTATAAAGCAATTAAGCAAAATAAAAGTTATACAGCCATGAGCACATAGTCTGAGCTTAACTTGAGTGTCAGGTCCAATTAAGGAAACCCAACTTGAATGCCTCCTATGAGTGCCTAATCCACACTCGTCTTCCTAAATGCTAATACGTCTGTTTGACCAGTTAGTGCGTGCTAACCCGAACGAGGATTGTCAATCCTATATGATATCATATACTAACATTCACGCTACAGATGTATTACCAGACTATGCTATGGAGGGCTTTAGTGATTAGTTGAAAACAACTCATGTAGTATTTGATTGATTTGTACTTGCGTTCAACTTGTAAAATAAAACGAGCAATAATATCACACCCCTGATTGAAAAGCAGTAAAATAGGGGCCATGAGACTCACCTGAGCCTTGAGCGATTAAATTAATAAACTTGAATTGATTAGCGGTGATTGATGTCCGAAGACTTGTAACCTGAGGGTGTCCAAGACACACAATGGTTATAACGTGAGTAGGCATCTCTAAATTACCGCGATTTGGTTGTTTGTTTAAGTCTTTGAAAATGTGTACGGCCCGTTGGTGCTTGTTTGTAACAATAATCCCACATTATTATTTTTGATGGTTTTGAAGTGTTATACCTAAAACTAAGTTCCAATGTATTATAGAAGTTGTGTCGCATTCGTGTTTGATGTTATACAAGTTTAACACTTTGTGTGAAAGTTTAGATGTAACACCGTTACGTGTGAACCTAGGGTAAGGGCGAAGCCCATTAATGACGGGGGTTCGGGGGCAGCGCCCCTGGTAGCGGGGTCCAAGGGGTGGCAGCCCCTGGCGGGGTCCAAGGGGCAGAGCCCCTGGCTGAGGTCGAGCTGGACTTGAATTTTTATTTCTACTAAATTGCTTTGGTGAAAAATGCACCTGGACTTGAATTTGGGCGAAATCGGGTGATAAAATTTTAGGTCTCGACACTTAGTAAAATTTGTGTTTTCTTGGTTCTGTTTCATGCGACACAAGGTCAGGTATGCGACACAAGAGCTTAGCGACACAAGGGTTGTGTCGCATAAGCTTTCGGTGCTAAATCAATAGCGACATAAGGGTTGTGTCGTATAGGGTATACGACACAAGGTGCGACATAATCGTTGTGTCGCAAAATCTACGACACAAGGGTTGATGCGACATAAAATGCGACGTCAATGGGTTTATGCGACACAACCTTGCGACACAAGGCTTGTGTCGCAAAGATGAACACCAGCCCAGAAACAGCGCCTGTCGCGCTTTTTCCGACCCAAATCACAAATCTAACTCATTTTTAGGCTGAAAAATCATGTTTTCTTCATACATTTGGACAATACTAAGTTGTGTAAACATTATAACACCGAAATAATACACCAAAATGAGTAGATCTAAATATTTAGAAAATTTCTTACAATTTCAAATCGAAGCTAGAGGAGGCCGAAAATGATGACGATGCTTTTGTAAATCTTGTTCCTTGCTTGATGGTGATTCCGAAAATATAACTTTTGTTGGTTGGTTTGCAAATCCGAAAATTGATGGAAGTTTTTGGGTTTGAGAGTGTTTTTGTGGTGTGTGTGTTTTTGTTGAAATGAAAATGAAAGAAAGAGGGAAAGAGGTGGGGTGTAGGTGAAAGCCTCACCTTTTTCAGTCCCCGCAATCGCGCTCCGTGCGGTGTTCGTTCTTCCGTTCGTTTAAACGTTAAATGTTTATTTTATACGTTTAAATATACGTTTTAAATACGAGTAATTACCCAATATCTTTGATGAAGTATTTTACCAAATACTTAATGGTTGCGTTATAAGGTATAACTTTAACTTGTTTCGATTTGTTTGCGCGTTTAATAATCTAATCGTGTAGTCCTTGTTTGTACGATACGAATTTGAATTGAAATATTATCTAAATAATATTTTGGATATAATTGCGTTATTAAATAATATTATATTATTTAATAAAATTTTCACCAACGTCCGTATTAATTGAATCGAATTGCATTCGATTTGAAACTCGTACGATTTAATCAAATCGCATACTTGTATATATATACTCATCAATATATATGTTGATACATTAATTAGCCTAACACAGAACTAATTACATGTATTAAAACTTGATTAGGCACTAACTACTAGTCCTAATTTGACGGGTGTCACACTAAGCTTCCGCAAACTACTCTCACTAATTGTAATTACCGTTTGGCGGGGTGTGACAGACTTGGTATTAGAGCCATTAGTTATAGCGAACTAGAGTTTTAGGTGACCTAAAAACTTAGAGACCTAGACTATAGCCTTGACTAGAACATTCATTGCATTCATACATACATTTTCATACATCTAACATACGATTGACACGTCACATGCGATTCTTTTGTCTCAGCATGTCGAGACAAGATCCGATATACGTTTATGCTTCGGATGAGGAGCCGACTGAGGACACCTATCATAGCGGTGCTAGTACAGGAGTTGAAAGCCCTTCTATTCACCCTAAAGCTATGTCAGATGTTACTAGCGACGCATATGTAGCACCTCCACCGACCGCACCTGTGGTCACACCTGTTGCTGCTCCTACTTACCACACGCATGTTAGGATCTACTTTTATGGAGACATGTCATATGGCTGTTGGACCTTCTAGAGGACCATTATTGAGGAGGACACCGAGGATGTATGTCCGAGATTTCCCCACTGGACCCTTAGCGCCGAGAGACAAGGCGCCGATGGTCGAGCCTACTGAACCACCTCAGGAAGTATCTAGGTTTGCTCATTTGGAGTGGATGACTCCTATGCTAGGACGGTGGAGATCACTAGAGGGTATTCCCTCTACGTTTGAGACTGGGGAGTCTTCACGATCACCAGCTCCACTTCCTACCACTGGAGAGCCTATAGAATTGACCCTCCCTACTTAGATTGCTGTGATTCGTACCTTGTTTCGCATTTCTGCTGGCAGGGGTACACATCTTATGGAGTTGTAGAGCGATGTCTCTCGTTTGGATGGAGACATGGCACATATGCATGAGAGTTGCCACTTCTTGCTGGGCAACATGGTTGCCGCCAGAGAGATTGCTGAGTCTGCATGTGCGCGTGTGAGGGTGCTAGAGAGACGTGCGAGAGTAGCAGGATTTGTGATTAGAGTTTGTGTATGATGGTCATGGCTAGGACGGCAGTAGGGATGTTTCTACCATATTTTCATTAGACCCATGTATGGCGGGTTGTGCCTGTAGTGCCGTGGATCACGAATCGCAACTAGAACTTGTACAACTTGTGCGGAATACAAGATATACAACAAAATAGGAATTAAAGAACAAGAAGTATTCAATCAAAACTGCTTTTGTATTTCACAAAAACACAGAGAGAAACTGTGTGAGTTATTACAAAAGACTTAGCTCAAAATGAACTAACAAAAGCCTATTTATAGACTTACTTCAATCCTTTGTGCGACAATACTTAAATGATTTAACCTGGTCAACTCCGACAATGCTATTGTCGGAGTGACCATTACATCCGACAATATACTAATCACGGAATCATTATTGTCACAACACCAAAACATTTAGACAGATTTACAGAACAAATAAAAATCAAGCTTTACACAACTTGATCCAACAAACTCCCCCTTGGATAATGCTTGATATCTTGAAACTTGAGCTTTATGTATATCCAGGCAGATTGCAACCAGCATGAACACCTTGAGCATAGCATACTTCAACTACTCGTTGAAACTTCAAGGCCATAGCTTCATCATCAAATGCATCATCATAAATAATCGGATTCACTAGTAGAGCTTCCAAATCATCTTTTGAGAGATTTATCAAACTCAAGGGATCGATCACATACACAATCATTTCCCGATTCCACATAATGTCTCCCTTGTAATCTCTGTCATAGCATCCAATTTCTGCTTCTCCCGTGCTCCCATTATACTTCCAATAGCTAACAAATTTTCAAAAATTAATTGGAAGTTTTTCAAGTGGAATTTTCCTTAGACATTTTACCCGTGGATAAGTAGTAATCACTTGTGGTTGATTGGAGATAGCTTCAATGTCGAAGTAATCCACAGTTCTTTTTGGAAACGTCTCTTTGACCCACGTGTATTTTCCTTTATTGCACTCACGAGATAGTACTTCAGTCATCCAATCCACCAGACCATTTTTAGAATGATTGATAATGTCAATTGAAGCGATATGATTGACTTCACATTTTGGAAGTTTTTCAAGTGCTTTAAAAGTTGGATAAAAATATTGAAGCCTGATAAGCATCAGATATATAGTATATATTATAGTAATTTATCCCTATATTTATATATATTTTATGCATTTATATGATTTTAGGTACTTATTTTGTTAATATTTTCAGAAATATATTTTAATTAAAGATTGAAGAAAAATGAACGAAAATAAGACCGAAACTGAAGTAATTAAAGCAATTGAAGAAAAGGAAGATCTAAACCTTAAGAAATGAAGACTAAAAAGATAATATTGAAGATTTGGGCCAAGAAAACAAGTAAATTCGTTTAAAGGAGAAAAAGAGGCCCAATGTGAAGCCCAAGCTGATTTTGGAAGATTCTAGAAAATAAGCCCAACCGGCGGTTGGGGCTAAAAGGTTCAAACGGTGGAAGAACGCAGAGTTGGAGTATTACTCAAATAACTCCAACTGGCGGTTGGAGGCTCCAACCGGCGGTTGGAGGGTCGGCCAGGAAAAGTATAAATAGAGGCTTGATTTAAGTTATACCAAAAACGATTCTAAGAATACAAAGTCAAAAGTTAAGGTTTTAGGTCGACTTTAGGTGCAAATTTGGAGGCTAAGGAGCTAGGGTTTAAAGGTTTTCAATCCTAGGAAAAGCTAGTTTGTCAATTGGTTCGGTTTTTTTATCCTTGTAGTTTCACTAACCTTTTGGGTTACTATGGATATTGTTTATTTGAATTAATTGCTTATTAGATTTTCATTATGAATGTTTAAATGTATGTTTATTATGTTTATTATATGAATTATATGTTTATGTTGGAACTATATTATTGAATATTATTATGCAAGAATTATGTGTTATATTATGTTAATAATCATAATTAACTGATTTATAGATAAACTGCAATAACCTTTTGGGTTTTTAAATTAAGTGATTATGTTTTATTAGATGTTAAATAGCATTATGATTCAACCGACCCTAGAATTGCATGAATAATATGTTGATAGATCTTAATAAATAGTGATACTTACATAACCTTTGATGGTATTGCTATATGAGAATTGTCATAACCTTTGAGATTTTCTACATTACTAAATCACAATAATAATAGCCAACACGCAAATAGACATAAGTTGATATAATAAGTTTAACAAATAATAGTCTAAATAGTCATAATCTTCTATCCAATTGAGTATTCTTAAGTTGTTCCTTAAAACTTATTTATTGAGAATCGGTATCAATTATAAATATGTTCGATCGGAACTAAAACGTCCCCTCTATCTTGTATATTATTGTTAAGTTTGTATATTGACTGTAATAATTGTAATTAGGATAAATAAATAGTTAGTTATAGATTAACTCACGTTCCCTGTGTTCGAATCTGAACTTACTTATAAAACTATATTCTATGATCAGGATAACACTTGCCTAAATTGTGTGATAGTATTATTTAGTATTTCCTTAATTAAAACTTGTGATTATAATTGCCTATACTTAGCACACATCAAGTTTTTTGGCGCCGCTGCCGGGGAGCGGTGTATTTTATTTTAAAACTAACTATTTCCCTGTAAAACAATTATATTTTTTTTTCTAATGTGTTGCAAAATCAATAAGAAATATTGGCTCACCCATTGAGAATACTAACAAAAACAAAGGTATAAGGAGAGTTCAGCCCTACCTCATTGATTTATCATATAAGAGGAAAGGTGCTTCTCGAAGGAAATAGGTTTTTAACATGCTTCGCGCTGACCTGTTTCTCCGCTTTTGTGTACTATCAATGGAGCTACCGAGATCTTTTGATTAGCAATGTATAAGAAATTAATATAATTATTCACTTTAGATAAAATAGGATTAGATAAGTAATCTAAACTATGTGCTATTTTATGTGCAAAGAGAAATTTAACTGTTATTAAGAAATAGAGTCGATGCAAGTGGACTTTGGAAGTGATAATGAGAATTTTACAGATATAGAGATAGACGACCATTCTTTTGAACAAAACAAGAAAATCAAGCTAACAACTGGAGACGAGTGTTTTGAACATCCTCCTGTGATTTCAACCAAGGATGACATGTTTTACTACTTAGATGACCATGAGGATGAGATTAGATTTGTTATGGAACTCGTACGTAGGTCTACTTTAGAATATACGGATTATCAAAAAGCTTTTTGATAAAGAAGATGGAAGAACAATTCACTGCTTGGGTTATATCTAATGAAACCAGAGATACAGATGATTTTATCAACTATGTGAATGAGCTGAAATATGATATTGTGAGTGAAGATGTAGATCCAACTTTTTGTGAAGAGCAGTTGTTGAAGTACACTTATGTGTATAAGACATTTGAGAAATCTTTGTTTCCTTATTCTGAGAAGCAAAGAGAAATGTTAAGAGCACTGAAGGAAATAATAGAGTATACCACTGGAAACTTGAGCAATATGGCTGACATCTACTTGCTAAGGAACTTTCAAGACTTCTTCAATTCGATAAAGGCAAGAGAACACATTGATTCTGGGAGATTCTTCATAGATTGTACAGTGGAATTCTACATTCAAGACATTATTGATGAATTTTACTATGGAGAATGTGATGAAGTTACACGTACAATTCCTGAGTACTTTTCTGATGAACCAATGGCAAACTTGATCACTTATGCTAAGAAGGAGTTGCAACTAGCTTACCCTGGAGTTCACTATAATCAAAGAAATAACCTTTTTCATTTAGGACTATCAGAGGTTTATTATCATTTAGTAGATACTTTTAGGTATTCTGGGTTAACAACAGATCATCAAGAAGGATACTATAATAGGATCTTAAGGGATATAGGAACAGCAGTGAGAACCCACATCACATATGATTATCATGATATACATTTAGGGTTCTATGGGTTATTAGATTCGTTAAGGCACAATCATGTAGAACGCGAAACGAAAATTGAAGACAACTACTTGTGCACCGACGAAGATGGTAGAATAGCTAAAAAGGTGAAAAGAATAGCTGCCATGCTCATAGAAACTGAGAACGCTGAAAGAATTCATCATGAGAGTTTCTCTGAATTTGCTTCACCAATACCCGTGTTAGCTAATAAAATCTATGTGCATTTTCGAAGGATTTATCCTGAGAATTTTGGAAAACCTATCTATGGGAATTAGGATTGAAGACCAACAAAATCACTTCTGAAGATCATTTGCAACTTTTTCATTCTTAATAGCTAGTTATATTTTTCTGTTTTCTATTTTTAGGATTTGAATTTTATTTGAATAATTGGAATTTATTGTTAATTTCGTGCCTTATTAATATAAAGTTTATTGCTTTCGGATTTATATGTTTATCTCTTCTTTATTTGTATTAGCTACACAAATATTAGAAAGCTAAGTATTTAGAATTGATTTTTACACGAGTTGCAATAGTGATAAGAGTTTGATTAAAAATACTTAATACTATAAATTTTGAATGTATGCTTAACATTGATTACAAAATTGCAGGTATATTAAATTTAATATTTTGGTGACAAATAGATTGAAATAATGTATTTGAAATTCGATAAAGTCGACAATTGAATTTTCAAACAGTGAATGAGTCGACACAATCACTGATTATAAATTTATGTATACCAAAATAGGTTTATATATATCTATTGCTCGTAACAACTAACAGCAATGCAGGTATTTATATTAATTGGAGGAACGAAATGGTAGGTCTTCTTTTCAAATACATTTACTTTCTTCAAATAAGATACAAAAAGTATATAGTTAATGTAACAATATTGTACATTGCATTTATAAGAATACTACTTTTAAAATATGTTAAAAAATACGTATAAATAAAGTATTGTTAGTTAATAATATTGTATATTGAAATTGCATTTAAAATATGTATTAATAGAAAATGGGCTAAAAGGAATTAATTAAAAATTTAAACCCAATTAAAATTTCTGGCCGAATGGCCTGAGCCCAATTTTTGAACCAACCGGCGGTTGGGGAAAAATCCAACCGGCGGTTGGGCTCTTTTCCGCTTAAACCAGAAACCTCTCGGTTTCTGCCATTTACACACCCAAAAACACACACATTTTACACACACGTACGAACATCACATTATCATCATCATCTCATACCATTTTCACGTTTTTCATATCAAAGGTATGATTTCTAACTCGTGTTTATTATTTCTCGCATTTTAATTTCGTAATATTTATTATTATTATGTTATTTGCGAATTGTGGATTGAGTTTGATAGTTTAAATGATTAGGAATACTTAGAAATTAGTTAGGATAGCTAAGTTGTGATTTTTACGGATTGATTGCGGATTGTTGCGGATTGATTAGGATTAGGGCTAAATTTTAGTTAGTTATTTGAATAAATGATAAAAACTACATTTTTGATTAAATTATAATTATAAATAAAATTCGGCTATATGATGATTTTTGTATACTTTATGACTAGATATATTCAAAACGATAATATTACAAATTTCTTAAAATTAAAATTATAAAAATTTTTCTTAAACACAACATTATTAAAATAACAAACAAATATACTATTTAAAATTTTACGTTAGAAAAACGATTATTTCAAACTTTTGACAAAATAAATAAATTTAATATATAATTATAAGAGTTTTTTTAGATAAAATATATCTTTAGACTCTATATATGTTTAAAAATAATGAAAAATATAAGATTATAACTATACACCGATTAGTTGAAATACATAAGTCTCCAAAATTAAAAATTTAGTTACAAACCATTTTTTTAATAATATTTATTATGAAATGTTCATTTATTTGATTCGATATTATATTTCGAAATAAAAACATATATTATGCTTCGTTTATTAGATATAATTAACAGGTGGCTATCAAATATTAAGCAGAAATGCTGCCCAAATTTCTAATTTTTAGAAAGTTTTAATATTTATTTTACAGATTTGGCTACGAGACGACAGAGAGGACTTTCACTGTTAGCCAGAGATGACTTCCAGTTACATACATTTTTGAGATTTGAGCATGAGTCTATCACTCAGGAGCGCAGGACAGAGTACGCTGACAGATTACTGGAGTTGGTGGCTCAGCCTGTTGAGGTTCCAGAGGTACTAGATTGGTCTCTCATGGAGAAAGTTATTGACCCTCGCCAGGACGGGGAGACTGGAGATGTTACTCTGAGGAGGCTGATGACTCAGAGTTATATTTTACCATCAAGTGATGTTGGTTTTGTATCACAGGCTTGGTTTCGTTTATTTCAGATTCAGGAGGTTATCTATAGAGAGCTTGTTATTGAGTTTTATACCACCCTTAGGTTTGATTCCACGTCTAGACAGTTTGACCAGCCCTCGATTTCTTTTTGCTTAGGAGGTCAGCCTAGGACGATGAGTTTGATTGAGTTTAGTATTGCTGTGAGGCTCTATACATTAGATGAGCTCCACAACTCATTTTTTATGGATCATTTGACTGCGGGTATGGTGGGTCAGTATTCATCTGTGGAGATAGCTGCTTATTGGAGGGATTTAGCGATTGTTGATTATGGGGAGAGAGCACCTTCTGACATTCACATGAGGAGTCTTGTTCATAGGTTATTGCATAGGTTGTTGTCATCTTCTATTTGTGGCAGGCATACGGGACCTGAGAAGGTCTACCAGCCTGATTTCTTTTTCTTGCACACTATGATTCAGGGGACACTGATCAATGTTCCCTGGAAATTAGTGCATTGGATGACGACAGGTGCCACTGGGTATAAGTCGACCAGTAGTATATGTGGAGGACAGTATGTCACTAGGATTGCTAGATATTATGGTTTGACTGCTGCTGATTTTTTGACTTGCACACCCGTTACCCCTGGGATGTCCTTGCTAGGAGAGGACAAGTTGATTGAGCTAGGGATTATTCAGGTTGGTGTACAGGAGGGGATTTTGTTATGGCCACCTGAGGTTGCACCAGGACAGCAGCCGGTCCATAGAGCCAGATTGAGAGGACCACCTGTTCCACTACCGTTAGTTCCTGAGATCCCAGTACCTGAGGTTAAGTTACCAGCAGGTAGAGGTAGAGCTCATGGTAGAGGGCGTGGCAGGGGTGATATGTTAGAGGATATTCAGCAGAGGTTAGCGAGGATGGAGATTGCTCATGGTAGGAGATTTGATATTATTGATCATCGGTTTACCAGGTTTGAGCAGCGATTTGATAGATTTGAGAGGGAGAGTTATCACCGATCTGATTATCAGAACGAGTTACTGCAGCAGCTATTACGAGAGAGGTCTATTCAGTACCAGCCATATGTTCCTTCATTCTTTGATGCTGGAGCTGGACCTTCGAGGCATTCTGGGCAGGATGATTCAGATGATGATTAGTTTCTGTTTGATACATTTGATATACATTTTGGATGACTGTATTTATTATTACTATCATTAGTACTTATTATTATTATTATTGTGCTAATTTGGTTGTTTTATTTTTATAGCACAAGACTGGCAGTAAGTTCAACACTTTCTTTCATACAGTCTATTTTATTAATGAACTTTGTGGGTATGTTCCCTGGAAACCCTCACGAGACTATAACTCATCCACTCGGGACACCGAGGGGTTTAAAGGCTTATTGCATATGCTAAATGCAATCGTGATTAACTACTAAAGTGTGGATGTTGTATATTATTTTTCAAGAGATCAAGAAATCAACCAATCAGAATTTTCTTAGCCAATGATGAATTTTTGAAGATTCAGTCAGGGGAGTTTTTCTGTTCTATTTTGCTTTTCCTTTACTCACTTTTGTTTATCATTTTTATACAATGAGGGCATTGTATAATTTAAGTGTGGGGATAGAGTTCGTAAGAAAAAGAATTTCTTTAACTAATTAATTATTTAAGTTTCTCTTGTTCTTAATTTTTACTAAAATTTAAAATTTTAAGTGTATAATTGAGTATTTATTAATTAGAATACTTTTGTTAAAAATTTGTTTTGTATTTAAAAGTTTAGACTTTAATATGGATTAACTGTTTTGTATATATAACGTAAAGCTATTTAATAAATAAGTGATATATAGTTACATGATATGATGTATTAATAGGCAATCTATATGAAGATTTCTGAATTTTAAGAAATTAATTTAAATAACTTGTTTATTATTTTATGGTACATAATATGATATATGACATAAAAGTCTTAATTCTTAGATTTATCATGCGATAATTTTATATATCTTCATATTTATATAAAAACATTTGGGAGTCTACTAATTGTTTCCTCTGTTGTACGTAAGTACAGACCTGGTCTCTAATTAGTATTCTTAAAGAAAGTAGAAGAAAGAGAAAATTCTTTCCGAAAAAAAATATATAAATAAAAATCAAACTATGTCGCTTTGTTGTACGGCTGTACAGACCTATCACCGCTGGTTTGATTTAAAAATTTACTGTACCTGAATCAAGTTATGTCGCTCTGTTGCATGTAAATGCAGACCTATCACCAATGTCTTGATTCTTAAAAATGAATTTTATATATATATTTGGAATATAAAAGTAAATTGCATGATGAAGTTTAAGAGTATATCATATATGGAAATCATAAGTAATACACATAATAATAATAAAGATGTATTCAGAAGTATAAATATAGATTGTTTAAAATGGATAAATATATTAGTAACCATTCATGGACTTTATATTACACGAATAATAATAATTTTTATTTGTACATTATAGTTATCCATGTTAATTAAATTGTTTAAATTTTTTAAATTATAAAACAGGTTTTTAGTTTTGGTATTTTGATTATTAAATATTAAGTTGATGCTTATTTTTGAATTTTATTCAGTATTCTACTTGAGGACAAGCAGAACTTAAGTGTGGGGATATTTGATAAGCATCAAATATATAGTATATTCTATAGTAATTTATCCCTATATTTATATATATTTTATGCATTTATATGATTTTAGGTACTTATTTTGTTAATATTTGCAAAAATATATTTTAAAATTGAAGATTGAAGAAAAAGAAACGAAAATAAGACCGAAACTGAAGTAATTAAAGCAATTGAAGGAAAGGAAGATCTAAACCTTAAGAAATGAAGACTAAAAAGATAATATTGAAGATTTGGGCCAAGAAAACAAGTAAATTCGTTTAAAGGAGAAAAAGAGGCCCAATGTGAAGCCCAAGCCGATTTTGGAAGATTCTGGAAAATAAGCCCAACCGGCGGTTGGATTGCCCAACCGGCGGTTGGGGCTAAAAGGTTCAAACGGTGGAAGAACGCAGAGTTGGAGTATTACTCAAATAACTCCAACCGGCGGTTGGAGGCTCCAACCGGCGGTTGGAGGGTAGGCCAGAAAAACTATAAATAGAGGCTTGATATAAGTTATACCAAAAACGATTCTAAGAATACAAAGTCGAAAGTTAAGGTTTTAGGTCGACTTTAGGTGCGAATTTGGAGGCTAAGGAGCTAGGGTTAAAAGGTTTTCAATCCTAGGAAAAGCTAGTTCGTCAATTGGTTCAGTTTTTTTATCCTTGTAGCTTCACTAACCTTTTGGGTTACTATGGATATTGTTTATTTGAATTAATTGCTTATTAGATTTTCATTATGAATGTTTAAATGTATGTTTATTATATTTATTATATGAATTATATGTTTATGTTGGAACTATATTATTGAATATTATTATGCAAGAATTATGTGTTATATTATGTTAATAATCATAATTAACTGATTTATAGATAAACTGCAATAATATTTTGGGTTTTTAAATTAAGTGATTATGTTTTATTAGATGTTAAATAGCATTATGATTCAACCGACCCTGTAATTGCATGAATTATATGTTGATAGATCTTAATAAATAGTGATACTTACATAACCTTTGATGGTATTGCTATATGAGAATTGTCATAACCTTTGAGATTTTCTACATTAGTAAATCACAATAATAATAGCCAACACGCAAATAGACATAAGTTGATATAGTAAGTTTAATAAATAATAGTTTAAATAGTCATAATCTTCTATCCAATTGAGTATTCTTAAGTTGTTCCTTAAAACTTATTTATTGAGAATCGGTATCAATTATAAATATGTTCGATCGGAACTAAAACGTCCCCTCTATCTTGTATATTATTGTTAAGTTTGTATATTGACTGTAATAATTGTAATTAGGATAAATAAATAGTTAGTTATATATTAACTCACGTTCCTTGTGTTCGAATGTGGACTTACTTATAAAACTATATTCTATGATCAGGATAACACTTGCCTGAATTGTGTGATAGTATTATTTAGTATTTCCTTAATTAAAACTTGTGATTATAATTGCTTATACTTAGCACACATCAAAGCCCATATGTTCTCTTGATGATAAACACTTTGTTATCATTATCATACTTCCATCGAATAATCCTTCCAACACACTCATGTCTTGGAATTATAAAGAACTTTCAGGTCTTTATTTTCGCAGGCTCAGGTTGTTTAGAAAACCACCATGGAAAATTTTGTTCAGATTCTTTCTCTTCGTCTGAATCAACCCAAAATCCTTCTTGAGTACCCATATCAGACTGAACTTTTTCTGGGTGAAGTTCATCTTTAGAATCTTCCCAGTCTTCAACATGAACATTATCAAAATCTGGCTCAAACCCTGGAGGAAATTTTGGATCATCAAACTCATCAAAATCATACTCTCCATTATTACACAACTCCACAAAAGGAACCAAATCTTCAATGATAACATTCAAAGGAGTAGGACATAGAATCTCTTCTTCTTCAACACTATCTGATAACTCTTCTTTATAAAATCTGCATGAAGATTCTCCAAGCTCAAACATAGAAGTTTCACCAAAATCATCAAACATATTTCCAAGGTATAAAGCATTTAATTCTTCTTCACCAAGATCATCAAATTCCATATTTTCAAAACTTGGTTCGGGAGTCAAAACCATAGCAGGAGGAGGAACAAAACTGATTGGGTCAACATACAAGGGTTCTTCCATATCATCATTTTGAACCAGTACCATTGCTTGAGAAAAATTTTCCTGATCACCATTACCATCATTTCCACCAGTATCATCAGAATCACTACCATCATTTCCACTAGTATCATCAGAATCACCGGATCTTCCAACATTTTCTTCAACATCATCATGAAATCCTTCATTACCTGTGTTATTTAATACAACATTTCCAACATCATCATGAAATCCTTCATTACCTGTGTTATTTAATCCAGCATTTCCTTGATCATCATCATTATTCTGATCATTTGGATTATCATCAACATCATGCACATTCTCCCCCTGATCACCTAATTTTTCTTTCAGAAGAAAGATTTCTTGTTCAAGTGATTCAATCCTTAAAGTCTGAGAATTAATTTGTTGACCTTGATTGGCAATAAGAACATCCTGAGTGCCAATTCATTGCAAAGCATGAAATAAATCATCTCTCAACTTATCCACCAGAGTCAATAAAGGATTCACAGCTCATTAAAGAGAAGCATCAAGAGCTGCCATACTCACAGTAGGAGTAGCTGTTGTAGATGAAGTTCCATCAGTTGCAGAAGATGAAGAAACATGTATTGATGAAGTAATAGGAATAGAAGTAGAAATATCAGGTTCAGAAGAAGTGACAGGCATAGATATAGAAGAAGAAATTGTTGATGAAGACATAAGCAGAGAAACAGAAGAAGGCATTGCTGAAGAAGATACAGGCAAAGATTCAGAAGAAAACATTGCTGAAGAAGTCACTGGGAATGAAGAAGAAGAAGATCCAGTTTCAGAAGAAAAAGTTCTATTTACAATCAACTTCCTTCTTTGAGTATGTCAAGGCTCAGGTATATACTCAGGATCCTGGGCCTCTTCTCTTTGTCATCTCAAATCTTGTCTTTCCTTCTCTATATGTTCTTCAGTCTGCCTTTGAGAAGCTAATGATTCTACAAAAGTCTTAGGACGAATAGGTTACTCATCCTCAGAAATAGATGATTCAATCTCAACAAGATTATCAAGATTTTGTTGAACAACATCATCAATCTCATGAACTATTGGAGGTTCATCTTCCTCTTGAACTGACTCCCCCTCAGATGAAACTTCCTCACTATCATCATCAGATTCCATTTGAATGTCTATCTGAGGTGGAGGAAAATCTTCATCAATAATATGTCCAAAGAGATCAAAAGTTGGTGGTGTAGCTTTACCACGATAACTATTACAATCAGCAAACACCCTTTTTGGAATCGGAGTACAATGCAAAATCTCTCCATGGTATGTAATTCCTTGAATATGTTGATCAAAAATCAGATGGAGGAATCGTGGATACATGAAAAGTCCATCTTCGTTGATGTTCCCAACTAAATTCTCAAAAATATATCTCGAAAAGTTATATGGAATGTTGAGTACCAAAGCTGTCATTAAACCAGCTAAGTGGTAACTCATTGCATCAAATCCAGCTTTTCTTGGAGATATACAACCAATCAAAGTATGAGCCAGAAATTTCCAATGTGGACAAAAATGATTCTTCATAATTTGAACATCTCGTGGTCCTTTAGTACAACCCATTTGTTGAAGACAATCATCAATAATATTTTGTGGAATATTATTTAAAGCATTTACATCATCACCTAATTGCAAAGTGTGTCTAATCAATTCCTCAGTGAGTACAAGTGGTCTTCCATCAACTTTGTGGCTGTGATACAAAAAGGTTGAACATCCATGTGATATTCAGCAGTTATCCAAAAATCAGTCATATGATCTTCATAGATATTTTCCACTTGAACTGTCAAAGCATGAGAAATCCTTGATCGTAATAAAAACCTAACCATGGGAAAGAATTTCCTGGTTTCAGTTTTATCCGGTGCCTCAAGTAAATAAGTTGTTGCATTGTGACGTTTCTCAAAAATTACTGCCTTCCTAATCACATCAGGTTGTGCTACAGCAATAGGATCGGGTTCTGCCATGATATATAAATACAAGCTGCACAAAGTATATGTTAAGCAAAAGACCTAAACATACTTTGAAAAAGTTTCAAAAATCTGAAAATTTCTAAGTGTTGAAAGTATGCGACAATAATCACTTGAGCACTATTCATGCGACAATCACATTTTTATACGACAATAGTTATTTAAAAGAATACACACACAAAGATATCCGTGAATAACATTGTCGGAGTACTATTCATGTGTGAATAAGTACTGTTCAGGCGATAATAATGGATTGTCGTAACAAGTGGTCAAACAAGTCAAAGTCAACAAAGTCAAATTCACGGAACACTGTTCATGCGTGAATAAGCTATTCACGCATCAAAACCCTAATTCACTATTCATCCGACAATGGTTATTGTCAGACGATTCCTAGGGCACTGTTCATGAACAGTGTTTTTCGCACAAAATCAATGATTAAAACTTATTTACAAGGAGATAAAGAGGGAAAATTATACCAATCGATGCGGATTGAGAAGGCGTACACTTCTATTGGAACAAAATCGAGTGAATCGTAGCACACAGAAAGTAATTGACGAAAAACTCAACCGGCAGCGTATTGTCGGAGGAATGTATTGTCGGAGTAAAAGGTTTTTTTCGGATAAAATGAAAGAGTGAGAAAAAAATTTCAAATTTTGAAATACTTATACAGTCATTTTTATTTTATAATCCGTGAATAAGATCCGACATATATAAATCCAAAAATAACTTTTAATGAAACATTTTCAATCAAATCAAATTTACTTTGGATAAAATGCTAAACTATTATAAACTAAATTTTTTTTTAAAAAAATGGAAAAATCTTTAAACTAGATATTTACAAACTAACATAACAGAATAAAAGCAAAATATTTTTGTTGGGATAATTCTCATGAGTTGGGATCATATTGGGATAAATGAATGTATTTATTTTTCTTGTTTAGAAATGAAAGTCTATTTTGATTGTTAGTATTTTTAACCTCTTTAAATTTACTAAGCATTAATAAAGCATACTTTCTAAGAATCATTCTACATGTGATTATTGGTATTATTGCTCTCTTAAACACTCCTGCATTTAAATATCTTTAATTCTTTTATTATTAGCATGCATATTACTTTATATAATCTAAATAGTAATATACTTTTAAGTTCATAATATATTAGTATTTTCATATAAAGAGTGAGAATATGATGATATCTTTTGAAGTACACACATATGTTGGAATGACACTTAGTCACATATGTCATACCCCGGGTTGGACTTATAAACTGTATCACAAGTCTATACATCGTATAACAAAGTGATAGAGTTTATTTTGATTAGATATATGAAACTTTGGAATATTTGCAATCCGTTTATAAAATTATACCAACTAAGGTATGTACTCAGTACAACAAATAGTCAATATATTTCCCCAGATATCATAATATTAAGACCCTAAATCATGAATCATAATATACTATGTAGGTTCCTTGTTTTCGGACCAAATCGAGTAGTTTAACTTGTGTGTTAGAGCGGAAATCAAACACACCAAGATATGCAAGATTAACACAATAAATAACCAAAACACAAAGGTGTATGTTTATATATAATGAACTAGCAACAATACATACACTTGGACAAACACACAAACATCAAAATAACACAACCTAGTGAATTTTCTATGAAATACAGAAGTGTTATCTATGAAATACAACCTAGTGAAGCATGGCGTAATTGTTTACAATTGGTATCAGAGCCACATACTCTTGAGTTGTGGTTTCGAGTTAGTTTTTGCAAGATTTTGGTTTAAAAGTGATATTTTTAATTTTTGTGTTCTTGGTGTTCTTGGTCAAAAAGCTCAATTTTTAGCCTATTTTGGTGTTTAATCTTCAAAGAAAGGTGTTTGTCAAACCTTTAGATTTGGTAGATCAAAAGTTGGTGATTTTGTCTCTTAAAATATTGGGTTTTAGAACTGATAGGAAGCATGTCGTAATTGTTTATTATTTGTATGGAAAGTTGAAATTTTTTTGTGGGCTCTAGGTTGTCTGCTTGTGCCCTTTTGCGACACAAGGCTTGTGTCGTATATACTGTTTATACGACACAAACATACGACATTAAATTTTCTACGACACAAAGTGCGACAGAAACATACGACACAAATTATTTTGACTTTGACTAGTCTGTGACACAAGTTGCGACATAATCCATGACATAACAGTTGTGTCGCATTTTTGTCTTCTGTCTGATTAAGTTCTGCGACACAACACTTGTGTTGTATTGATACTTTACAACACAACACTGTGTCGCATAATTCCAGACTTAGACAAAAATCAGTTTGTTTGTTGTGTTTTTCTTGATTCTGTTTGCAGATTGTCAACATGTCCCTTCAAAGCGTTGATGCAGTTTTACAACATAATGCTACGATCAGTAGTGCAAATAAACCTCCTTATTTTGCACCGGGTTTGGAATTTCGAGCATGGAAACAACGTTTTATGTCGTTTGTTTTATTCACTGATCCTGATATGGAGTTGGCTCTTCTTGAACGATATGAAGCGCCTGTTGCTCTTGGAGAACACATGGGTGTTCCTCCACCAAAACCCGTTCGTTCATACACTCCCGAAGAACGAAAAGCATGGGAAATTGAACGCAAAGCTCATTTTGCTATTACTATGTCACTTTCAACTGACGTTTTGGATATGTTTCCACAAACAATCGCTTTTGATCTTTGGATTGCAATTGAGAAGAGATTTTGTGGTAACACTGAATACATCGAGAGCAAATTGGAATTAATCAAAACTCAATTTGATTATTTCTATATCCAGAAAAAATGAGACAGTCAGAGACATGCTTTGCAGATTTACACGCACAGTAAACAAACTGCAAGCTGGAGGATATAATCTAAAAAATTCTGAGATTAACAAAAAGGCTTTAGCTGCTCTACCGCCAAGTTGGGAAACACGAGTTTTGTTATTAGAAAGTGATCCAAAAACAATGCAATTGTCTCTGGATGATCTTGTTGGAAAACTTGAAGCTGGTGCATTGGATATTCAAAAGAAGGAAACAAGATCTATTGCTCGTGCATCAGAATCAAGTAATAGTGGAACAGCTTTCATTAAAGCTGAGCCAAATTCTCAGAGATCCTCTTCTTACTGTAATCCTACTGTAGGAACTTTTTCAGCCTTGCCAACTTATAATGCTTCTTCAAGCAAAACATGTTCATCATCATCTGTTCCTTCTTCAGCAACCACAGATGAACATGCAGCAATGTTTACTGCCTTCCTGTCATCATATGAAGACTTTCTTTCTAAAAGAGTCAGTACATTGGAGCTGACTGATAAGGACTTCAATCAGGTTGATCCCGATGAGTTAGAAAGGATTGACATTAGATGGAATATGGCTATGCTCACTCGCAGAGCCAAAAACTATCTAAGAAGAACTGGAAAGAGATCTCTTGAAGATGCAACTGATCGAACACCAATGGGATTCAATAAAAGTAAAATCAAGTGCTATAAGTGTCAGAATCTTGGACACTTTGCCCGCGAATGTGAGAAAGGCCGACAACCTGCTACAGGTTTCACAAAACCATCTGTTGCTCCAAAACAGATTGAACATACTACTGCTAAGGCTGCATTGTTGATTGAGGATGGAGATGCTTATGA
The DNA here is from genome assembly GCA_963422505.1 of Pseudognaphalium luteoalbum. Classification (NCBI taxonomy): domain Eukaryota; kingdom Viridiplantae; phylum Streptophyta; class Magnoliopsida; order Asterales; family Asteraceae; genus Pseudognaphalium; species Pseudognaphalium luteoalbum. The sequence continues at coordinate 66,213,748 of OY730195.1, forward strand.
TTTTTCTGCATTTGAAGATCACGAGCAATGCTTCATGGCCATCAACAATGAGGTACAATTTTCTCCATTTACTTGTAACTCATGTATTAGTTTAACTGGTAAAGTAAATGGGCTTATGGAACATAATGATAACCTGAAGTAAGATATCTTGAATTTGATGGAGGCAAATAAAGTGTTGAAAACTAATGAGAAACTCTTTGATAGTAACATTAATCAACTCATTGAAGATAAAAAGGAGCTGAAAGCTCTAATTTTCAGCAATCAGGATGAAATTGACAGTTACTTAAAAATGATTTCTCATTTAAAACAAGAATTGGCTATCTCCGAAGCCAAAGTTGTTGATTACAAATGAAACTCAAGAATATCAACACTTCAGCCATGGTCTTTACTGAGATCCTACAGACGGGTAGGACTAATTCTAAAGATAAGTCCGGTTATGGTTATCATCATCAACCGCCTCCGTCTTTAGATGTGAATTTGGTTAGACCGTATAAAGATGAAATTAAAGATTTTGTACCTACTGCATTAGTAGATGCAAAGCCCATTGAAATATCAGTTAATGAATCTGTTGTTAAGCGTGTAGATATGCCTGTAACTGAACCTGTTAGTTTGCCTACTTTTAAGTTGCCTAAATTCTATCAAACTAACATAGAGATCAATCATGATAAGAAGAAAACTAAGATAACTAAGGTTGAACCAGTGAAGCCTTTTGAACCTGTTAAGTTTACCTCCTCGGGAATTGTCCAGTTAACCCCCTTTGGTAGTTTTCAGCCTGCTCCCTTAAAAACTACTAAAAAGGAGGTCGAGGTTCCTTCTAAGAGTGTGTCTCAATGTGAAAAGAAAAACATTAAGCCTGATCATCACACTATTACTTCTGAGATAAATGATGAAACTTTTCAAAGGAATGCTAATGCTCAGGCTGAACTTAAAAAGAAAGATTTAAAGAATACTAATGATAACTCAATCAAGAATTCTGTCAAATCTTCTGTTTCACATTCTGAGGCATCCACTTCAACATACTCTCATAAGTTGTCTGTCTCACCTCAATTCTTAGGCAGTAACGATCAAACCTTTAAGGAAAGACGATTATGTTTCTACTGCAAGAAACAAGGTCACTTGATTAATCAATGCCCGTTGCTTTCGAGAAAGAAGTTGTCAAAAGGTGTTCCCAAAAATTCTATTTACAAAAATTCATCTGCTAAATCATTTTCAAAGAAGGATTCACTTTCTTATACTTCTATCCCGAAAGTTAATGCTGCTAGGCCTAGTAAACCTCAGGTTAAACAGCCTGACAATGTTAACAAGCAACCCACTATTGTTCCTGTGAAAATTTGGAGACCAAAAGAGTCATCAAATGACTCATCATCAAGTAATACTGCATCAGGAAGTGCATCTGATTTCTTGAAAAACAAAGTTTTAACTGATGTAGTTATTATTGATGAGGTCTCTGGAGTACCCAAGTCTGTAAAGGCCCGGGTCTCCGTTTCTAACTAACTCTCTCCTCATGTTGTGCTGTAGCAGTCAGGTCATATACAAAGTAGTAAATGGTATGTGGATAGTGGCTGCTTACGGCACATGACCGGTGACATGTCTCTTCTGTCAAACGTCAAACCATATCGCGGAGGACATGTTGCTTTTGCAGGAGATGCAGGTGGTAACATAACGGGACAGGGTACTCTTTCTAATGGGAAAGTGAGTTTTGATAAAGTAAACTATGTCGAGGAACTGCAACACAATCTGATAAGTGTTTCTCAAGTCTGCGACAAGAAGTTCACTACTGCATTTACAAATGTTGAATGCTTAATTTTGAAACCGGGATTTGTTATTCCCGAGGAATGGGTGTTACTGAGAGCACCCCGTGTACGCAACTCGTACATTTTGGATATGCAAACTGTGACTACCAAGGAGCATACTTGTTTGCTATCAAAAGCATCTTCTAAAGATTCACTGCTTTGGCACAGACGTATGGGACACATTCATTTTCGCAGAATGAATTATCTTGTCAATAATGATCTTGTGTTAGGTGTGCCCAAAAAGTCATTCGAAATAGATAATGAATGCGTTTCGTGTCTCAAAGGGAAACAACACAAGAAGTTCCATAAGTCTAAGCAGGTGAGCTCTATTGAATCTCCATTGGAGTTGCTTCACATGGATTTGTTCGGTCCTGTGAATAAGAAAAGTATTGGAGGAAAATCATACTGTCTGGTTGTTACTGATGATTACTCAAGGTTTTCTTGGGTATATTTCTTGGCTGGAAAGGATGAAATGGCTGATACTTTAACCTACTTGTTCGACAGATTAGAAAACCTGTGTAACCTAAAAATCAAGAAACTGCGTAGCGATAATGGAACAGAATTCAAGAACAGAACCTTGGAAATGTATTGTCTTCGAAAAGGAATCTTTCACCAGTTTAGTGCTGCTCGTACTCCTCAGCAAAATGGTGTCGCTGAAAGAAAGAATAGGACAATCATTGAAACAGCAAGAACCATGCTGTCTGATGCGCATCTACCTACCACGTTTTGGGCAGAAGCTGTTAATACTGCGTGCTACGTGTTGAATCGAGTTTCGATGGTTAAGAAATGAAACAAAACATGTTATGAATTGCTGAATAATCGCAAACCAAATTTGAAGTTTCTTGAGCCTTTCGGGTGTCCTTGCACAATCTCAATTACTAAGGACTCGGTAGGCAAATTTGATGAAAAAGCTGTCGATGGCCTATTTTTGGGATATTCTGTGAACTCGCCGAATAAACGAGTCTTCAACAAGTCCACTGGGAGAATAGAGGAACATTTTGAAGTAAGGTTTATGAAATATACTGATTCTCCAAAAGGCAAGGGACCTGAGTCCTTGTTTGAGTATGATACGTTGGTAGACTCATTCAATCTTCCCAAATTTAGTGAAGAAGATCAGGTAGTGTCTCTACTTCATGGCTTGGATCTTACTTTCGACTTAGTTTCCAAGTCTAGAGTAGTACCTCCTGAGAATATTGTCAATGATGATAATTCCTCCGATGTTGATCATGTGGCTTCTAAATCTAATCCTCAAACTGAAACCGATATTATCTTTCCACTTGAAACTGAGAACATTGTCACTGATAGCTCAGTTGCAATTGAAAATTCAGAAGGTGTTCTTTCAAATTTGGATCCGATCATTGTGCCTGATCAGATCCCTCAGCTTAGAATTCATTCTTCTCACCCCACTGAAAATATCATCGGTGAGCTTCAACAAGGTGTTTTAACCAGGGGTCAGGTAGCTGCTAACGAAATCCGTGAAGAATCATCAACTGCCTCTTTTGCCTACATTGAAGAAGAAATGGAAGAATGCTTCTTATCTCAGCTTGAACCAAAGAAAATAGACGAAGCTTTGAAAGACCCATACTTGGTTGAGGCTATGCAGGAAGAATTGAATCAATTCAAAAAACTTGATGTCTGGAATTTGGTTCCTTTACCCAAAGGTGTTGATCCAATTGGAACTCGCTGGGTATATCGCGTGAAAAAGGATGACAGAGGTGTAGTTATTCGGAATAAAGCTCGGTTGGTTGTTCAAGGTTTTACTTAGATTGAGGGTTTAGACTATGATGATGTGTTTGCACCAGTTGCAAGATTGGAATCCATTCACATCTTTCTAGCTTATGCGTCATTCAAAGGCTTTCGGGTCTACCAACTAGATGTCAAGAGCGCATTTCTGTATGGAGAAGTTCTAAAGGATGTGTATGTAATGCAACCTCCCGGTTTTGAAGATCAAAATCATCCTGACTATGTTTGCAAGTTAGGCAAGGCTCTATATGGTCTTCATCAAGCTCCGCGAGCTTGGTATGCGAGGTTGGCAAATCATCTCTTGAGAAATGGCTTCTCTCGGGGCCAAATTGATAGCACTCTCTTCATAAAAAGGGTTGGAGAAGATTTGTTACTTGTGCAGGTCTATGTGGATGACATTATATTTGGTTCAACAAATGATTCTTTGTGCAGAGACTTCGAGAAGATTATGAAGTCCGAGTTTGAGATGAGTGCCATGGGGAAACTTAAGTTCTTTCTAGGTGTACAGGTTGAGCAGTCTGATAAAGGTCTTTACATTCATCAGTCCAAATATGTGATTGATATGTTGACTCGGTATGAACTCCATGACTGTAAGCCATATGGTACTTCTATAGAAACATATCACAAGCTCGGACCTGCTGAACACGAAGAGGACTGCAAGGAGCGGGATTATCGTTCTATGATAGGATCGCTGATGTATCTCACTGCATCCAGACCAGATATTGTGTTTGCTGTGTCTATCTGTTCCAGGTTTCTCACATGAAGGCTGTGAAGCGAATTTTTGGTTACCTCAAATATAGACCATCACTTGGTCTATGGTACTCAAATGAGAAAAATTTCTCTCTCACTGCCTATTCTGATTCTGATTATGGCGGCTGCAATTCGGATAAGAGTCAACTACAGGAGGTTGCCAATATCTCGGCTCTCGATTGGTGTCTTGGCAGTGTAAAAAACAAACCACTGTTTCCACCTCAATAGCGGAAGCTGAATACATTGCTGCTGCAAGCTGTTGCTCCCAGATTTTGTGGATTCAACACCAATTGCGTGATTATGGGTTACTTCTTACCTTGACTCCAATTCATATTGATAATACTGCTGCTATATCTATTATTCACAATCCCGTTCAACACTCTAAGACCAAGCACATAGAGATTAGGTTTCACTTCATACGAGATTGTTATGAGAAACACTTGATTGACCTTATTCACATAGATACCCTTATGCAAAAGGCCGATTTATTCACAAAAGCATTTTCGCGTGCTTGTTTCGACGAACTTGTAGATATGATAGGGATGATTTCCCTTGATCTCAAGAAATGATTTGTGACTTGATATATGTACAGTTTATTTATTAAAAAAAAAAAAAAATCACAACAGCCACTCTTTATACCTTTTAGTATTAAAGAAATGCACCGCTGCTACATTCTAAAATAGATGTTGAAGTTGTGTCTGTAAACAACTTGGGATATGATAGTACATCGAGTGACATGCATAAAATGGAATTTTAAGGTTTATCTTGGATGTGTCAGTAGATTTATCTGACGTGTTGAAAACAGTTTTTATAAACATTGTCTTCATCATACGATATATTAGTAGGCCTGTTATGCAAAACTTTTTGAGACTTCTTAAGAAGCCTAATAATTAATTGTCTATTTCAAGTGATACAACATCATTAGATGTATGACAAATGTCTTAATTTCTTACTTATACTAGACATGTGTTCGTTGAAAGAAGTTTATTTGATATCATTTGGGGGTATATATTGACAGTCTCCTCTATTATACGTAAGTATAGACCTGGTTTCTGTTTATATATACTTAAAAATTAAGCAAACACAAGTCAAAGTACTTGAAAAGTCTTTAAAATTAAGATACCTTACAAGGTCGCCAAAATGGTTTGACCAAGTCCGGTTTTGCTTAAACCTGAATCAAGCTATGTCGCTCTGTTGTACGCAAGTACAGACCTGTCACCGCTGACTTGATTCTTAAATTTGATTTTCTAATATTCTCTCTGTAAATGGAAACATGGTCTATGTCTTAAGTTAAGATGTATATCTATGGTGGGGACCACAGCGAAATATACATGTGAATAATAATAAAAAAATTAGCTCCTAGATGTGCGTATAACATGTTTAAAGTGGACAATTATATTAATAATCGTTTTGAAATAATTTTTATAAAAACTGTTTCTAACATGTCAAGTAAATTTAAAGAGGACAAATATACTGATGATCGAAATAACACTTACTATTCCTAATAATTGCATGTTATTTCGATATGATCCCTAATCAGAATTCTCAACTCCGTCACCAAAACTTTTATCGTTTTTACGCTTTTAGTTGTCCTTGTCTATTTTTTCTTTTATGATTATATTTATATTTAGTTTTATCCTTTTAATGTTATGTAAAATTTATTTATTTACTTTAGTCACAAATCATCTTCTATGCGAAAATTCTCCAATCAAAATCACAATCGGGTTTGACCTCAAATATTTTTTTGTCTTCAAAATCTGCGATGTGTTCTATACGACACAAGCATTGTGTCGTATTCCAACTATACGACACAAGTATTATGTCGTATATTATGTCGTGTATTATGTCGTATATTATGTCGTATATTATGTCGTGTATTATGTCGTATATTATGTCGAATATTATGTCGTATATTATGTCGTATGTGGGTCCGGGTATAACACTTTAACCCATACGACATAATCATTTACGTTTTATTCACGACACACGTTATACGACACAAAGGTGATTTTGCGACATAATCATTTTTCCATTCGGATTCGTATTTTCGAAGCTTTTTCGCTGCGATTCGTTGTTCAATTCTTGTTCCTCACCCCTTTGCGCACCTTTAGGTATGATCCATTCATGTTTTTATCGGTTATTTAGCCTTAGATTGGTTAGTGCACATTTACACTTTTAGGGTTACGGTTTTACCCAAATTATTTAGGGTTTAGGGGCTTCTAGGGTTAGGCACCTGTATATTATTGATCCCCTATTGATTGCGAACCCTAGGGTATGCGTAGATTTTGAAAACCCCAATTTTTCTCATCGCACAAATCTGGGTTGGGATGGTGTTCATCTTTGCAACACAACATACGACACAGTCATTGTGTCGTATAGGATAGAGTCTTTTATGTCATAGTTTTATAATTTCTTATGTCGTATTTTAATACGACACAACATACGACACATGCCTTATGTCGTACCAATGTTATACGACAAAATCTACGACACAATAGCTATGTCGCATCTGAGATTAATTTCTCAAAAATTGCTAAATGCAAGGGAAATGTTGTCCGTGTGACATGTGTCATACGACACAACACTTGTGTCGTATTTTCATTCTACGACACAATCCTTGTGTCGTATTGCTGTAGTGCGACATAACTCTTGTGTCGCATTTATTTTTTTTTGGTACTAACGCTAACGCTTTTCGAGCTTTTTTGTATTATTGTTATCTTTTGCAGTAATGGCTGAACAACATGCTGCTCAACCTGCCGAGATCGATGTCACAAAATATTTCTGGGAACCGCGTCACAATATCGTGGCATTCTTGAACTCCACTGTTGAGTCTTCGCGCCCGTATCGTCCCATGATAGCCTTTCTTCGTCGCTCCCGAATTTACAAGGCAATCACTGCTGACACTAGGATCTTAACAAATCATATTACCGAGTTTTGGGACAACGCGGTCGTCAACAGAGATGAACAGGATCCTCGTATCATCTCTAGGGTTTGTGGCCACCAAGTTATCTTCTCCGAGCAGCTTATTTAGGATTTCTTTGAGTTTGGTGACAATTCTGACATGATCATTCAGTTCAGTGCTGCTGCAATCGCCGAAGGCATGAGATCAATTGGATATCAAGATATTCCTGTTGATCAATACAAGAAGACCTACATGATGAAGGTTTGGAGATATCTGGCACACATTGTGATCGTGTGTTTGTCTAGTCGCAGAGCAGGCCTTGAAGGGATGAGATATTCGACTGCCTCTGCTATTCTTGCTTTGATCTACAACAAACCCTTTAACTTCTCAGGTTACATCTTCAGGGGTTTTGTGAAAAACGCTTTGGATACAGAAGAAAAATGGGATGTGTATCCTCGGTTTACTCAGTTGTTGCTCAACCTTCTGCACCCAGATCTTCCTGTGACTCCTTCATTCACTTTTAAGCAAACGCCGATGAACACCAGAATTTACATCACTTGTGCTTCTTTTGCCAAGCAGGGACAGGCACCGGATCGTGAGGTTGCTCTGTTCGGTCACATAGTGGATCCTGCGTATGTTGCTCCTCCAGGTGAACAATTCGTTGCACCGAGACCTGAACATCCAGTCCAACAACCTCCAGTCCAACAACCTCCAGTTCAACTACCGCCGGTTCAACCAAATCTCGTGGATCCGGAGTTAGTGGATCTTGATCGTGAGATTGATGCTTATCAGCAACCTTCTCCACGCCCTGAATCCTCCAGCCACAGAAAAAGGGCTCGAGACACTTCTGATTCTTCTGATCTGACTCCTTCGGTCACACGTTCTCGCCCTTCCACCTCTACATCTTCTGAGCTCCCAAGAACTGAAACTCCGATCACCCCTCATCCAACAGTCATTCAAGAGCTCTTGAGCAGGATTGATCGAATGCAGCATGATATGGCCGCTCAGGCAGAAAAATTTGAAGCTCAGGATGCCAGGATCTCCCGTATTGAAAAAGAAAATGCAGAACTGATATCAATGGTTTTGAAGCTGGAAACCCAAGCTATTTCTTCGGGGGAGAAAGGCCCACCGGCCTTAGAATCAACACCTAGGGTTTCCGCCAAGGGCGATGAAAATGTAAATTCTGATAATGTAATTGATTCTACTATTAATGAAACAACTCTTGTTTTGGATTATATTATTGAGCAACCAGGGCAACCAAAACCGCTAGCTGTAGATTACACCTATTGTAATTTGACATACCTTCAAGCTGTGGTCAACGCAGGCGGTCATGCTCCTGAAGAACCTTTTGACTTTGAAACTGTTAATAATGATGATGAAGTTAATATTGAACAAGAAGAGCTTGAACCAGATGAAGAATATACCGATTGTCCAGCTTACCCACAAGAGGGTAATGTTGTATCTGATTCTTCAGATGATGAGTCAGAGCCTGCATTTAAGTACGTACCAGAATCTACTTCTCAAGCAGCTCCTGCTCAAGAATCGTCTAAGCCTGCCGGCTCTTCACAAGAAAAATCAGTCCCTGTTCGTGAATCGATAAATTATAATGACATTTTCCCACAGGATACATATGAATATGTTCCTTCTGACAAAGAAATGTCCATCAGGGATAACTGGTTTCCCAAAGGAAAAAATCCCTAACCTGTTCCTGTTACATGCAAGAAATACAAGGTTGGCGGTGATTATTCAGGTCTTATAAAAAGTTGAAAAGTTAGCAAAGGGAGGTTTATGATCAAGAGACTTGACGGTATTCAATATTTTCATCGGTCTATGAAGAAACTGAGTACGTTGCCGAAGCATGACATTGTTCATCTCACTCAGCTTCAGTTGATAAATCCTTACAAAGACGGAATTGCAAATGCTATTCAAAAGATCATGCGTGAAGAAATTCGACTGAAGAAATATCATTATGTCAAACCGATACTGGGTACAAGGTATACATTCAAGAAAAAGCTCGATTCAAAGACCAAGCAGCCAATCGTAAAGGTTCACTATCCTCCTGCTGAATGTCTGCGTGTGTAACACCCGCCAAATTAGGACTAGAAATTAGTGCCTAATTCTCTGTTAATACATGTAATTAGTTCTGTGTTAGGCTAATTGATGTATCAAATTATATATTGTTGAATATATATACAAAAATGCGATTTGTGTAAATCGTACGCAAACTAAATCGAATGTATTTCGGTTCAAGTAAAATACGGACGTTGGTGATTAATTTTATTGATTAATATAAAAATTATATATTGACAATAACATACCAAAAATATTATTTTGATAATATTTCGAGTTCACTTCGTATCATATTATAAGAGTCTACGCGACTTAGACATAAAACGCGCAACAAACGAGACCAATTGGACTATTAAATAAATGGTAAAAATACTTGAAAAGTTTATTTAATTAACCTCTGTCTCCTTTAAAAACTTACACTTTAAAATAATTAAAATAATTATTTAACGATTAACGATCGGGAAAACGAACACCGCGCGGAGCGCGAATGCACGGAGCTAAAAGTGGAGACCCACACATGGGTGGGTCCCCACCCAAAAATCTGCCTAAAGGGTGAGGTCATCACCTCCCCACCCTCACTTTACTCTTTCTTCTTCTCTTTCTTCTCCCCTTTTCTCTCCACAACAACACCACCACCATTTCTACCACCACCTTCCACCACAAAATAACACCATAAAAACACCTCAAATCACCACGCTCATTTGGAGAAAAAGAAGCATCTCGCAAGGATCTACACTTCTATCTTTCCGGAATCCCGATTCATCGCGTTGTAAGTTTCCGACAAAATCCCGAAACCTTTCGATTTCGAGTATTTTTGAGTTCTAGTTGTTTCTTTGAGCTTAAAATGTCCAAATATGGGTTGGGTAAAAGTTTCAGGTCGAACGGTGGCCGGAAAACACCTTTTTGGCGAAAATTCCGGCCAACAGCCCGTAGTGTCGCAGAGGCTCCAGGCCATCTGCGACACTAGGCTTAGTGTCGCATGAATCACCCTAGTGTCGCATAGTGCGACACTAGTAATAGTGTCGCATAAGTTCCTAGTGTCGCATATAGCGACACAAGCGTTAGTGTCGCATAATCTGTTAATGTCGCATGATGCGACACTAGCCGTAGTGTCGCAGGATTCGTAATGTCGCAGAAACCTTTGTGTCGCATAAATCACTAGTGTCGCATGTAGCGACACTAGCCCAGTGTCGCATGAGTCAGAAAACACAAATTTTACCAAGTGTCGAGACCTAAAATTTTATCACCCGATTTCACCCAAATTAAAGGCCAGATGCGTTTTTCACCAAAGCTCGACCCCAGCCAGGGGCTCTGCCCCTTGGACCCCGCCAGGGGCTGCCGCCCCTTGGACCCCGCTACCAGGGGCGCTGCCCCCGGACCCCCGTACTTAGATTCCGTAAGCGCGTTTCTCACCAAGTGTTGAACTTGCACAATTTCAAATACTCGTGCGATACGACTTCTATAACACGTTGAAACACACTATTCAAGTATAACGTTCGAGACCAAAATTATAATAATGAGATTTTTATTACAAACAATCACCAACGGGCCGTACACATAATTTCAAACAATCGAACAAGTAACCGAATCGTAGTAATTTGGACATTATAAGTTGAACGAACAACTACAAGGTAGTCTTGATAGATACCTTCGCATACTTATAACCATCGCGTGTCGTGGACACCCTCAGGTTACAAGTCTTTGGACTTCAATACTCGGCTAATCAATTCCAGTTTATTGTTATAAACTCTAAAGGCTCAGGTGAGTCTTACAGCCCCACTTTTTACTGTTTTACTATTGGGGTGAGATATATTGCTTGCTTTTATGAACACAAGTACTGAATTACATATTTACCAAACGGAATTGCATGAGTTTTCTCACCATTTATTTGGGGAAGTCCCTCCATCATATATCGTTAGTTATGGACTTAAGCGCGAACACTAGTTAATGGATCCATTAGGGAAATGACCCTCCCCGCCCGGGGTAGTAGCGCTACCACGAACTGTACTGTATAAACGGGCGACTATCATTCGTTACTCAGCTTGCTCAGGTTCGAGCATGTCTCGGGGGCAAATTACTACTTACGGGTTAAGCTTCGATTATGAGCCTCATGGCAACGGTAAAACTTATTTACTTACATTTGCTGGATTGCAAATACTTGATTTACGCCTGCGGGCCTTACTGACGAAATCTTGTGTTCATATACCAATACTATTTATAAACCTGTGAGATTCACCAACATTCGTGTTGACCTGTTTTAGCTTATATCTCAGGTACACATACGGAGTAGGATCCCTTCCGAGTACTAGCTAGAGTCGCATGATTTCTACAATTGCATTTAACGGAGATTCTTAGCATCATCTTTTGTATTTATTATGATTATGTAATAGAATCTCCCGCTATACGCGTGGACCCTAGGGAACCTCATTTTGTAACAAAAACAGTATGTTTTCAAACCCTATTTCGTAATGGTATGTAACTAATTATTACAAACGTCTCATTTAGAAGTCGTTTGCTATACTTTTGTGCTGTGATATTTGATTAGTAGCACCCCAAAGCTTGCTTCCGCTGAACGGTGATTTTGGGGGTTTTACAGCGTGAAATCGCTCTGGAAATGGTTCCATTCAATCTTCTAAAGCGTTTTCAGTACTGGGAACTGGATGGTCACACTGGCAAAGCCGTTCTTGTTTATGTGCTAGATTCAGTGCCATAGACTGGATCTAGTTCATTGTGGGGTCTACAAAAGGCTGAATTCAGAATATTTGACCCAATGAGCCTGATAAATCTGTCTAGAGATGATATGAAGAAGCTATTTGACAATCGGATTCGCTACAACCCAGGAAACGAGTTCAATACAGTATTAGCGAAGCAATTTCAGAAAATCATTGATATATGCTTCATTTTTGGCATACATGCTGGCGGAAAGTTTCCACCCGGATGGGTTTGATGTTCAGGCGTTTGAAGATCTGTTGTTTTGAAGACTGAAGCCAATCGAAGAATTCTTGAAGACCAAGCTGAAGACACGGGGGAGTTTGTTGGTACATCTATGTGTGTCTGTCAGTTGGTCTCAGTCTGTAATCGTGTCGATATTGTAATTACGTATTGAATAGTTTTAGACTTAGTTTAATTACAATTTTTGTAATCATGCGACACAAGGATTGTGTCGTAGAATCATTCTATGTGACACAATTATTGTGTCGTAGAATCAGTCTATGCGACACAAGGATTGTGTCGCAGAATGTCTGGATTAGACTATAAATAGAAGCTCGCCAGCTTCTGTTTTGGTAAGACTTTCACACACATAACACTTCTGTATTTCATAGAAAATTCACTAGGTTGTGTTATTTTGATCTTTGTGTGTTTGTCCAAGTGTATGTATTGTTGCTAGTTCATTATATATAAACATACACCTTTGTGTTTTGGTTATTTATTGTGTTAATCTTGCATATCTTGGTGTGTTTGATTTCCGCTCTAACACACAAGTTAAACTACTCGATTTGGTCCGAAAACAAGGAACCTACATACTAATCCTTCAAAATTTAAGACATTTATTATCATTTTGATAACCTTTGATCATTTTGATTAGACCTTTGATTGTCATATATTATTTTTTGGATTATGTAAAATAATATGCATATATGGTTAAAATTTCTTAGACTAGATACTTTAAATGCAAAAATGCCTACCAATATATCACATATAAAATTAATTAGTAGAAAATTTGGTTTAAAAATGCTATGTAAACCTACTAACACATCAAATATAGTACTTATCATTTCTTTTACGTATTATTTATTAATACATTTCCCAATATACTATCATTTCCCAACTTTTTACACAAAATCTCCCCCGATTTTTATTTTTTTAAATGTTTTTGGTTTTTTTATTTTTATAAAAGAAAGCAAGCAAACAAAAAACAGAAAATATAATCTTAAAGATCCAAAGTTTACTTAATTTGATCCAAATGTTTCATGCCGAGCATCGAAATGAGTTCCTCAAAACGTGATTTGAAAAAAGCTTTGGTAAACAAATCAGCTCTTTGTTTCAATGTATCAACATGAACCAAAATGATCAAGTTTTTCTCATAGCAATCCCGGATGAAGTGAAAACGTATTTCAATATGTTTAGTTTTTGAGTGTTGAACGGGATTACGTATGATACTTATGGCTGCAGTATTGTCAATATCTAAAGGAGTTTTGGTAAGAAGTAAACCATAATCTTGAAGTTGTTGTTGAATCCAGAGGATTTGCGAACAACAACTGGCAGCAACAATATATTCTGCCTCCGCAGTAGAGGTAGAAACCGTGTTTTGTTTCTTGCATTGCTAGGTCATGAGTCAATCTCCCAAAAATTGACATCCTCCTGATGTTGATTTGAAGTCAATACCACATCCGCCATAGTCAGAATCAGAGTATGCTGAAAGTGTAAAATCTCCATCATTCGAGTACCAAATGCCTAAATCAGGCTTGCCCTTCAAATATCTAAAGATTCTCTGTACAGCCCTCAAATGTGAGACATTGGGATTTGCTTGATACCGCGAACAAATAGACACAGCAAACATGATATCAGGTCTTGAAGCAGTTAAGTACATGAGAGAACCAATCATTGACCGATATTCCTTTTGATCGGTTGGTGTGTCATCAAGAGCAGGTCCAATTTTTTCAACGAGATCAATGGGAGTTGAAATAGATTTGGCATCCAACATTGTAAATTTCTATAAGATGTCGTGAACATACTTCGATTGATGTATGAAAATGCCCTTGTCTAGTTGCTGAACTTGCAAACCTAGAAAGAAAGACATCTCCCCCATTGAACTCATTTCAAACTTAGACTTCATGATATGCTCGAATTCTTTGCACAATCTGTCATTCGTAGACCCAAATATAATGTCGTCCACATATACTTGAATGAGTAGCAAATTACCTTTTGTTTTCCGAATGAATAGTGTACTATTAATTTGACCTCTCAAAAACCCATTAGCGAGAAGATGTTGAGATAAAGTCTCATACCAAGTTCGAGGAGCTTGATGTAACCCGTATAAGGCTTTATCCAACCGAAACACATAATTTGGGAATTTAGGATCTTCAAAACTCGGTGGTTGTTTTACAAACACTTCTTCATGCACTTTCCCATACAAAATGAACACTTGACATCTAACTGATATACTTTGAAATTCATGAAAGAAGCATATGCTAGAAAAATCCGAATGGATTCAAGTCTAGCAACTGGAGCAAAAAACCTCGTGATAATCCAAACCTTCAATTTGAGTGAATCCTTGAACCACTAATCTTGCTTTATTACGAACCACAATTCCTCGATCATCTTTCTTATTTCTGAAAACCCAACGCGTGCCAATTGGATGAATATCCTTGGGAGGTTTCACCAATGTCCAAACTTACAATTTTACAAACTGCTGCAATTCTTCTTGCATTACTTGAACCCAAGAAGAGTCTGACAAAGCTATCTGAACATTCTTTGGTTCAATCTGTGATAAGAAACAAGTAGAAGACTTGTGTTGATGTCGAGTTTTGATCCCATCAGAAACATCTCCAATCACATTTGTGAGTGGATATTTATGCTCAAAATTACCCGCAAAGTAGGAACAGATTCAACATTCAAGTTGGTTCCTAAATGTGAATCCTCAGGATTACTTACTACTTCATCACTAGAATCATCATGAGTTGAATCTTCTAGTTCAGTAGAAGGTTCCTGAAAATCTTCAGTATCATCAGGATTTGAAGTTGTGCCATTTTCATCATTTGTCATAGGTTGAGAAGGTTCGTGAGCAATAGATTCTTCAGTTGATTGTGGAGGAGAAAGATTAGAAGTAGATACTGGTGTGACAGGAGTAAGAAGCGGCTCAGTGGGAGAAGAAAGAACCAGAATAACAAAATCATTAGAATCCTCAACAGGAGATGACACATCATGTTGAAAAGGAGCAAGAGAATTAAAGAACGAGTCATAGTCAAATAACCATTTTGGACCGATCCCATCGGATGGAGAAGAATACCGTAAAAATTCAACCTCATAGCATTCTTCTATTCGATGTGATGCCGTGTTATAAACTCTTTTGTTTTGAGAATTTGCTGAGTAACCTAAGAAAAACCTAGATTCAGATTTCTTAGCAAATTTTGAAAGACGATCCTTAGTTTTCATCAACAAACATGGGCATCCAAAAGGTTCCAGAAAGTGAATATTCGGCTTCCGATTATTCAATAACTCATAGCTCATTTTCTTCTTGTCTTTGACCACAAGAACTTTATTTAACACGAAACAAGCCGTATTAACTGCTTCTGCCCAAAAAGTTGTTGGTAATTTTGCGTCCGAAAGCATAGTTCTTGCAGCTTCGATCAATGTTCTGTTCTTTCTTTCAGCAACTCCATTTTGCTGTGGTGTTCGAGAAGCACTGAATTGTTATGAAATACCATGTTGAAGACAGAACATTTCCATGATGTAGTTCTTAAATTCCGTTCCATTATCACTTCTTAACCTCTTTACTTTCAACGAAAATAAAGTCTCTAATCGTAAAATCAGATACTTAATTTTCTCAGCCATCTCATCTTTGGTACTTAGAAAGTAAACCCATGAAAATCTTGAGTAATCATCAGTGATTATCAAGCGATAGGATTTACCACCAATACTCCTCACACTAACTGGGTCAAACAAATCCATATGGAGAAGTTCCAATGGAGTGTTATTGAATTCACCAACTTAGGTTTATGAGACTTTTTAGTTTGTTTTCCCTTTTTACAGGAAATACAATGATCATTTAGTGAAAAAGTCTGTTTAGGAACTCCAATCACTAAATCATATTTGACTAAAAAGTTCATTTTCCTAAAGTAGATATGACCCATCCTTCTGTGCCATAAAACTGAGTCCTTCTCTGATGCTTTTGACAACAAACAAGTATGCTCCATTGTAGGAGTTATAGAACGCATATCTAGGATATACATATCTTTAACCCTAGGAGCCCTCAGAAGAATCCATTCTTCTGGCACAACAAATCATGGTTTGAGAATCAAACATTCTTCATCATTGAACCATGTTGACAACTTTTTATCACACACTTGTGAAACACTAAGTAAATTATGTTGAAGTTGTTCAACATAATTCACTTTGTCAAAACTTATTTCACCATTCGTAACAGTTCCTTCGCCTGAAATCATTCCTCCTTAATCTCCCGCAAAAGCAACAAACCCTCCATTTTTTATTTTAACATCTTCAAGTAAGGAGAGATTCCCGGTCATATGTCTTGAGCAGCCACTATCAATGTACCACACATTATCGATAGTTCGGGATGACTGCAAGACATTTGATGGAAACAATTAGTTGCTAATGGAGACCCAAGCCTTGGAGGCTTTGGTTCGTCCAGTGATTTCATCTAGGATGAAAACGTCAATTTCTTTGAAATCCTTTTTGAAATCTTTTGAGTGATTAATTGACGCATCATAAGATGATGATTTCTTCTTGGAAGAAACAAAAGTATTAACTCTCGGTTTTTGTGGATTTTCGTGAAGTGCTTTTGAAACATTTTCGTTCTTTGAAAATTTATCTTGCTTCAAATGTTCTCTCGAATGTTTTCTAGCAAGTTTATGACAATCATTCAAAAGATGTCCACGAATTCCACAATAGAAACAACTTCGTGTTTCATACTTTCTTCGAGAATGAAAACTTTTATGAGAACCATGATATGAAGTTTTACTTGTAGAAGCATCACATTTAGAATATGAACTTTTACTAGTAGAAGCTTCACATTTTGAAGATTCAGGTTTGAAAGCATGATATTGACCTTTTGTTGATGAAGAAGATGATTGTGATTTGTTTGGGGAAGAAGTTCTTTTCAAAATCTTGGTAACTTGTTTTGGAATTTTACAAGCTTTAGATTTTTCTTTATAATTTTGACACTTCTTATTCTTTTCACAATCGTCACAATCATTGTTCTTCATCTTTGAAGATTGATGAGAAAAATTTGGTGAATTGTTTTCTTGTGGTGATTCAGAACTCTCATTAGAAGAAACCTTTTGAGTTGCTTCCACTTGAGGTTTTGAATCATCAACTTTTCCCTTCCCATACACAAACTCAGAATCAGATTCATCTTTAACTGGCAATTGAAAATAAGATTTTGGTGGTGGAACAAAATGATATCCAATTCCAACGTTAGAATTTGCTTTTGATGCTTTGGTTTTTGCATTTAAATCATTTTGATATCCAATACCAAATAATTTGGTATCTAAACGCTGTTTATGGATAATTTCATCAAAAACCACTGCTGATGTAGAAACATTCAACAATTGTCTTTCAAGATCTAAAATTTTAGAATCAGCTTCAGATTTTTCTTGTTTAAGTAAATCCATCTCAACCAAATAACTGTTTATGATGGATTGCTGATTTAAAATTTTAGCTTTCAAATCATGAGTCTCAACATCAGTTGACTCAAAACGTTTATTTAAAAGCTTGTTTTTTTCCACCAACTCCTTATTTTGATTTTTAATTAATTCAATGTCAGTTAAAAACTGTTGATTTTAAGTTTTGTAAAGACTGAGTTAATCACTCAAGTCAGTACATTTTGAACAAATTTGTTCAAATGAAGAAGAATCAACCTCATAGATATTTTCCATGAAAGCTTGGTTATGAGAGTATTCCTCCACATGCACACTCCAATCATAGAATTCATCTACTGTTGAAACTAGTGCTAATGATTTAGAAGCAGGAGATGTATCTTTTCCAGAAGATTGTGGTTGAGCAGAAGAAGAATAGGTTTTGGATGTAGAAGGCTTGGTGAAACCAGATCTAGTGCTTTGCTTTTCTCACATTCCTGAGCAAAGTGTCCTAAATTCTGACAGTTGTAACACCGAACCTTCGATTTATCAAATCCTGGTTTACCCCCAACTTGCTTTTTCCAGTTCTTTGAAGAAACTTTTTAACTTTTCTTGTTAACATAGCAAGATTCCATTGGAGGTCCATTTCATCAAGATCGTCAGGATGTAACTGATCATAATCCTCTTCTGTCAAGTCTACATTACCAACCTTTCCGGAAATAAACACTTCATATGATGAAAGAAAAGTTGTGACAACATTTGCATGATCTTCGGTAATCTTTGAAACATGTTGGTTGGAATTTTTTTTTTTGATGACTGGTAGCTGAAGCACTTCCATATCCATAAAATCCATAACCAGAATATCCACCTGTGACTCCACTAGAATTCCCACCATTGAATGTCTCTGAACCAGAGAACAATGCTGTTGTTTCTGAAGTTTTCTTAGAGCCGAATTGAGAATATTGCATCATCTTCCCAGTCTCCTTTTTCTGTAAAGAAACATCATATACTTGCAACTTGTTGATCAAATCTTCATATGCATATTCACCCAATGATTCATCTTCCATCAAAATGTTAGCCTTAATATCCCACCTTGAAGGTAAAGCTTCAATCAATTTCTCATTGACTTCAAGACATTCAAAAATCAAACCATGTCTTTTGAGCTCACTGATTAACAGGGAATATCGGAAAATTAAGTCATTAAAAGATTCATTTGGCATGCATGTGAATACATCCCATTGTTTCTTTAACAAGTCACGTTTACTTTTCTTCAACTTGTCGTTACCAGCAAAACGTTTCTCCATTGTTTTATAGAGCTCATATGCCGTATTCAAATCTTTCCATCCAGCAAGAACATCACTAGGAAGACTCATAGAGATAACCGACTTAGCTTTCTTGTCCCGATCATGTTCTTTCCTTTCATCAGAAGTCATCATTTTGAGTGACTTAGGAGGAGGATTATTATCCCAATAAATTCCTTCAGCTCTAGGATGAATGTATTGCTCCAAGATAGGAATCATTAGATCCGGATCATATAGAGCAATAAACGACTCAAACCGATACCGCCAATCATCATAATCATTTTGACATAAAAACTTTGGTGGTTTGCTTGTAGTTCCAGTCTGCTAATTCACATGAGCCATTGTAAACACTTAGAAAAATCCGAGAATACCAACGTCCGAGAATAAGAAAATCCGAGAATAATAGCTTCCGAGAATAACAAAACACTCCGACAATAACACTCCGAGAATAACAAACACTCCGTCAATATCAATTGTCTGTGAATAACACTCCGTCAATAACAAACACTCCGTCAAAAACAAACACTGTTTATACGATAATAATACAGTCAGTCCGTCAATGAGTATCCGACAATGAGAGTCCGAGAATACAAGTCCGTCAATAATCAACTACTGTTCATGCGACAATAGCTTATTGTCGGATCACTAATCATGCAAATGCAATCACGGAGAAAATGGTTATCACTATTGTCGGAATTACTTATTCATGCATGAAATTTCCAGAAATGAAAAAGTGTTGTAAAATCTTCAATTTTAGCTTGTTTTTGCTAAAATTTGTATCACTGAGCTCAGAATTCAATTTCTGATACTCGTATCTACTCAATTTGATCTTTTACCGTCAAATTTAGGATTTCGTACAATTTGACGATAAGTACGTAAACAATCAAAAGATCAAAATAAGAGAATCAGATCAAATTCAGATGAATTATGATCACAGAATCACGTACAGCAATAATCATCTTCTAATTTTGATAAAGCTCTTCAAATCCGAAGCAATTTGAAATCAGAAGATATCTTAATTCGTCCAAATCAATCAAACATTCGTCAAACAGCAACAAAATGCTCAAACTGAATCTTCCGAGTCCTTCGATTCAATCAAATACCTCAAAATCAATCTCTAATTCAATCAAACAGTCCTAATTCTATTCGTATAGCTCTGATACCACTTTGTAGTGCCATGGATCACGAATCACAACTAGAACTTGTACAACTTGTGCGGAATACAAGATATACAACAAAATAGGAATTAAAGAACAAGAAGTATTCAATCAAAACTGCTTTTGTATTTCACGAAAACACAGAGAGAAACTGTGTGAATTATTACAAAAGACTTAGCTCAAAATGAACTAACAAAAGCCTATTTATAGACTTACTTCAATCCTTTATGCGACAATACTTAAATGATTTGACCTGGTTAATTCTGACAATGCTATTATCGGAGTGTCCATTACATCCGACAATAAACTAATCACGGAATCATTATTGTCGCAACACCAAAACATTTAGACAGATTTACAAAACAAATAAAAATCAAGCTTTAGACAACTTGATCCAACAGTGCTTACTTAGGGTTAGACTGACTACTTTTGCTTGATGGGCATAGTAGGAGACCCATCACATATTGTATAAACTTGTACCGGATTGGTATATGTACAGAAAAAACCCCATCACTTTTTGTATAGCACTATCGTTAGATGGGTATATAGGTGATCCCATCTTTTGTTGTATCAAAACTTATGTACAAACGCTTAATTAATTATATAATATAACGTATGTTTAGTTTACTTCTCGTATTCTTTATAGTTGATATCAACTAGTGTAACTTAATTATATTTAATTACGTGTGTTAGAACGAAAACGAAACGATCACCTCTTATGATCACCTCTTGTACTCCTTGAAGCATATTACACATTGATTGTTGATTCTCGTATTGATTTCCTTTGAACCTAATCATGTTAAATGATGATGAAAAGAAATAAGTATTTAGCATCATATAATGACGCTTGGCCAACGTGATTATATTATACTAAGTACATATGAGCGTTTAAAAGTCATATGATATGTAATGGGGATAACATAAACCCTTCATATCGTTCATTAACTAAACAATGTGAAATCCTATTCTTCACATTCACTATCCAGGCATTGACTTCTGCATTTTATCCATCGCAGAACGGAATCATGCCACCAAAGCGACGAACTACCAGGAATAGTTGACGAACGACTACTCCTCCAGTCCCTGAAACCACTCCACCACCCAACAATGAGGAAACTACTGAGCAAATGATCGTGAGATGAATAGCTGAAGGTATTGCTCAGTATGAGGCAAGCCGAAACCGCGAACATGTAGTAAATGACAGCGGGATGACCCCTCCTAACGGTGAGACACCTATGAATACCCATCGAGGGTGTTCATACAAGACATTTTTGGCCTGTAAGCCAACTACTTACCGCGGAACAGAAGGTGTTATTGGTATTATCCATTGGATAGAAAAGATAGAATCGGTGTTGGACATCAGTGACTGCTTACCTAACTGTATGGTGAAGTATACCACCTGTACCTTGGCTGACAAGGCGCTAACATGGTGGAACGGTCAGCTCCAATCTCTTAGAAGAGAAACTGCTCACTCCTTGTCATGGGGAATACTGAAGAACATGATGTTGGAAGAGTTATGTCCCCGTAGTGAGATGCAGAAGGTAGAAACTGAATTGTGGGACATCAAAATGATTGGTACTGATGTCACTGGGTACACCACTAAGTTTCAGGAACTCGCACGATTAGTGCCACATATGGTGACACCCGAATTTAAACGCATTGAGCGTTACATATGGGGCTTGGTACCTCAGATTAGGAGTATGGTTACATCATAAGAACCTGCCACATTCAGGAGCACTTAACTCTGGCACAGAGGCTGACCGATGAGGCGGTCAGAATGGGGACCCTGACTAAGAAGGTTATGTTAGGGAAAGGTGAATCAAGTAACACTGATGCTAGTAGTTCTGGTGGTGCAAAGAGAAAGTGGAATGGTGGTGGTACTGATCGTCAGGGTCAGCAAAACAAGGAAAGTGGAGGAAACGCAAAAGCGTACGCTGCAACCACTAATGAATCAAAACCATACCTAGGTAACAAGCCTAAGTGTGGAAAGTGCAATCGACACCACGAGGGTGGATGTGGGTATTGTGGAAACAGTAGAGTGTGGGTCACAAAACCCAGGACTGTAGAACCAAACCTCATCCACGAACAAGCAATGAACGTCAAAACCAGGGGTGTTTTGAGTGTGTTGAGATGAGGCATTACCAGAACCGATGCCCTAAACTTAATAACAACAACCAAAACCGCAACAACAACAACCAAAACACCAACAACCGTGGTAACAACAACCGAGCCAACAACATCAACAACCAACTGGCTTAATGGAGGGCATTCATGATCGGAACACAAGAGGCACGCCAGGACCCTAACACCGTCACTGGTACATTTCTCTTATACAACCATTGTGCCTCCGTGTTAATTGATTCGGGTGCTGATTTGAGTTTTGTGTCTACTGAGTTTAGACCACTATTAGAACTTGAATGTCGTAAGGTAGATAACAAATACACTATAGAACTAGCCGATGGTGAGTTGATTGAATCAGGAGAAATAGTACCGGGATGCACCGTGGAGTTAGAAGGTCATCTCTTCAAAAAAGACTTGCTACTGGTTAAGTTGGGAAGTTTCGACGTTGTAGTCGGTATGGACTGGTTGTCAAAGAACCGCGCTGAAATCATATGTTTCGAATAGTTGATACGCATACCGCTACCAACAGGAGAAATTTTGGTGATACAAAGAGAAAAACGAAAGAGTGCCACAAAGATGATTACTTGCTTGAAAGCTAGTAAGTATCTCCGAAAGAGATACCAAGCGTTCTTGGCACACATTGTGGAAAAGAAACCCGAGGAACAACATATAAACGATGTGCCTATTGTAAGTGATTACCCAGGAGTGTTTCCTGATGAATTACCAGGACTACCACCCCCGCGACAAGTTGAGTTTCACATTGATATGGTGCCTAGAGCTGCGCCAATCGCTCGAGCACCATATCATCTAGCTCCATCAGAGATGCAGGAGCTGTCTACACAGTTACAAGAGCTCCTAGACTTAGGATTCATCCGGCCGAGCTTTTCTCCTTGGGGAGCTCCGGTTTTGTTTGTCAAGAAAAAGGATGGATCCATGCGAATGTACATAGATTACCGAGAATTGAACAAGGTAACTATCAAGAACCGATGCCCGTTACCACGCATAGATGATCTGTTTGATCAACTACAAGGTTCAAGCTACTATTCGAAAATAGCCCTGCCCCTCACCACGTTAACTCAAAAGGACAAGAAATTCGATTGTAACGAGAAACAAGAAAACGCCTTCCAACTTTTGAAACAAAAACTGAGTAGCACGCCCATCCTATCACTACCTGAAGGAGTAGAGAATTTTGTTGTCTACTGCGATGCTTCGCATCAGGGATTGGGTTGCGTATTGAAAGTGCATATGCATCACGTAAACTGAAAGTGCATGAGAAAAACTATACAACTCATGACTTGGAGTTGGGAGCAGTTATTTTTGCACTTAAGATTTGGAGACAGTACCTATACAGTACAAGGTGTACGATCTTCACCGACCACAAGAGTCTCCAGCACGTATTTGATCATAAGGAACTCAACATGAGACAGCGACTTTGGGTTGAACTGTTGAACGATTACGACTGTGAAATCAAGTATCACCCGGGCAAAGCAAACATTGTAGCAGATGCCCTGAGTCGTAAGGAACGAGTCAAACCTCGCAGAGTTCGAGCTCTAGGTTTGACGATCCACTCAAATCTCATTACTTAAAGTCGCGACGCTCAAAAACTAGCTTTCTTTCCTGAACGTCTTAAAGAAGAATCCTTGAAGGGAATGGACAAACAACTCGAAACAAAGGACAACGGAGTGTTGTACTACATGAATCGAATTTGGGTACCGTGCGTAGACGAGTTATGCAAACTGATTTTGGATGAAACACATAGGTCAAACTACTCAATACATCCTGGTGTAGACAAAATGTACCATGAATTGAAAGGTTTCTACTGGTGGCGTGGCATGAAACGAGACATTGCCACGTATGTTAGCAAATGCCTGACCTGCTCAAAGGTCAAGGTTGAATATCAAAAGCTGTCTAGAATTTGGCAATAGCCTGAATTTCCCAAATGGAAATATGAACAAATAAGGATGGACTTCATTATGAAGTTACCCAAAACAACATCTGAAGCAGACACTATATGGGTGATCGTCGATCGATTGACGAAATCATCACACTTCCTTGCCATCAAGGAAATGGACATAATGGAGAAACTAACTAGAATCTACTTAAGGTGTTGAGACATAGTTTGTGACAACAGATCTAGCTTTGCAATATGACTAGTGTAATTGTTATCATGTAGATATATTGGTTTAGGTTTGTAAATTGATATTGTTTTGATATTAATATTCGTTAAATATATTATTATGATAAAGTGTTAGACAAATATAGATTTTAACAATATATATACATATGCTGCGAGTCGAGATATTTGTTTTAAACGTTTGTTGCGAGTCGAGATCTCAAGTCGCAAGGCTTTGCGATGCGAGATGAGATCTGAACTCGCAGAACTTAATAGAGACAAACGAGCCGAGTTCATTATGGGCTTGGGCTGTGTAGCGAGTCGGGTTAACTCGCAGGCCCAGTGGCTGCGAGTTGAGACGAGAATATATATGTGTTTTCATACGTGAAAAACATAACTTTGATATAACTTTTGGATATCGGGATCTTTGCAAATTTGTGCGAACTTAGTATTTCCTGAAAAACAAATACTAAAGGCTAGACTTTGACGTTTATTCGTATAAAGTAAAGCAATTGGTTAACCTAAACGTGAACTAAATCGTTATTAGTAAGATAACACCGTATTGAGGAATTCCGCACCTTAATACTACAGATAACGAAGTTATCGATCCTAGAACTAGGGACTTACAATTGGTATCAGAGCTTTCGGGCTAGATAACGAGTGTCGTTCAAAGTTTTCGGGTTAATCGCGTGTGATTTAGGATTGTTTTGACGTGCATTAGTGTGTAAAAACGATCAAAATCACTCTCTGGACGATTTAGGGTTTGTTTACGATTGAAATTTTCAGTTTTAATCGTAAAAGTACCAAAAATTTCTGTTTTCGCAATTTTCAGCCGTTTTGCGAGTCGAGATTAGGGTTTCAGGATAAGTCTGCGAACCGAGTTGAACTTGCGAGTCGATATCCTTACGAGTCGACATTCTGCGAGTCGAACCTCTTTACGAGTTGATATATTCTGCGAACCGAGATCTCTTGCGAACCGAGATCACTTGCGAGTTGACATCACTGCGATCCGAACTGAGACTTGCGAACCGAGATTCTGCGAGTCGAGCTGAGATTGCGAGTTGAACTGAGTTTTGCGAGTCAAGATTTTTACTTTGTCTAAATTCGCAAATACATTTTAACTTTAAACTTCACGATGTCAGACCTTAGCAAAATGATTGAGATGGAACACGAGATTGGCAAATCTAATGTCCCACCTAAATTGTTGAGAGTTGAGGATTATTTTAGCTGGAGGGATAGGTTTGAATCTTACTGTAGATTCCATGATCTATCTATCTGGATGTGTATCAAGAATGGATACACGACACCTACCCAGACTGTTGAAAATGCAATTGTGGTTCTCACTTATCAACAGATGAGTGAAGCACAAAAGAAGGAATTTGAGATTGAAAACAAGGCTCATTCATCAATCAAGATGAGTCTTCCTAAGGAGCTCAATCATCAACTCAAATCCTTCCATACTGCTAGATCTTTGTGGACAGCTCTTGAAAAGAGATGTGAAGGAAGTCCACAAGTTAAAGCAGGCAAGAAAAATCTCCTGAAAAAGTAGTTTACTGTGTTTAAAGATATGAAAGGAGAAGATCTTGATGCTTATACCACAAGATACTACCATTTGCTGAGTGAGCTAGATAATCATGAGATTATTTCTACAGAGACTGAGAAAACCGACAAGTTTATTGAGGGTTTACCATCTAAGTGGGAAATGCATGGCATAATGCTCAAAGACAACGATGAGAGGTATGCAACCATGACCTTAGAGTAGGCCATTGATAAGCTCAGAGGTTATGATTTCACCAAGAAAACTAGAGATACTGATTCTGATCAGGCTCAGGATCCGGGACTTTATCATGGAAAATCTACTATCTCTACTGGAAAATCTATTATTTGTTGGTAATGCTGAAGGAAAGGGTGAAATGATTACCGATGATCTGTGTCTTCTTACATCATCTGGTAGTGATGCAAAGGGCAAACCAACTGAGAAGTCACGTCAGGAGCATCAAAAGATGCCTATGAGTGTGAAATCTGCTGAACAGCAATTATCTGTTCTTGCTTCCTTTGTAGCTTCTTATGAAAACAACCTTCAGGGTAAAATCAATGATCCATTTATGTTTGACAAAGATTATGATCAGATTGACCCTGATTATCTAGAAGAAATAGACCTTCAGGACCAACTTGCTATGTTGTCAAGGAGGGTAAAGAATTTCTTGAAGAAAACAGGTAGAAAGGTAGTTGGCAATAGATCAGGGTTTGATAAAACCAAGATCAAGTGTTTTAACTGTCAGGGTTATGGACACTTTGCTAGAGTGTGCCAAAGACCTAAGGTAGAAGCTGGAAATGGACAACAAGGTTCGGGAAGTACTCTCGCTTCCAAAGCCTTAGTTGTGAAACAGTTGGATGGATTGTATGAATGGAAAGCTCAATCTGAGGAAGCTTTCATGGCTGAGATTGATGGAGCTACATCCTATATGCCTACTGATGCAGAGGGTGAGGTAAACGTGCCAGAGGTTGCAGTTAAAGCAAGTGATGAAGATGTGTTATATATGGAGTCAACTGAAAACATGACTCCTGAAGACTTTCTAGCACGCATGGCTGAAGTCCAAACAGACAAGAAAAGGGTATGTCTTGATATTCTTACTCTTGCTGATGTCTGTTATTTAGTTACCGATTTTCAATCACAGGTTAGTATTTTAAATGTAGCAAATAAAAACCTGACATCTCAAGTTAGCTTATTGACTGAATCTAGTAAGGCTGTTAGATCTGAACTTGAACTAGCCAAGATTGATGTGCGTAGGTTAAGTGATGATAAACAGGATTTAAAAGATAAAATTAAGTCTGACACTTCTGATAGGAGTGCTCTTAGAGATACCATTAATGAAAAAGCTATCATCATAGATGGTCTCTATATAAATCTAAAAGACTTAAATCAGAAAATAGCTAATAAGGAGAAAGAGTTAGCTGACTGTCAATTGAAGCTAGTTGAGCAAAATAGAAAGATAGAAAATTATAGGACCACTGAGATGGACAAGATGCTTGATGCTCAATGAAGTGTAAAGGATAAGTCGGGATTAGGTTACAATGAGACACCTCCTCCTTTCAATTCGAATTACACAAAGCTTCCAGAAGATACTGAAATGACTGAAGTAAGTTCTGAGAAAACAGTAGCTAAACCTGATCTGTCAGAGGCACAGAAGGAGTTTATTAAGAATCCTTCATCTAATGATAGTAAGAGAGTTTCTTTCACCAAAGTACAGTTTGTACCGGGTGGAGTAATTCATGATACTAAGATTGATGAATTGATTAATAAAGAGCATGTTGTTAACCCTTTAGTGCCTAAGACTCCAATAGCGGTTACCAAAGTTAGTAAGTCACGAAAACAGATGTCGTGCTTCAAGTGTCACCAAAAAGGACACGTATCTTCTTGTTGCCCAAATAAGAAGTTGGAAGCTACACATAAGTTAGTGAATACTGTAAAGACACCGACCACTTCTAGTTCGATTGTAGATAGGTTAGGCTCCAAACCGGGATTAGGAAGCAAACCTGTAAACATTCTGAAAAGAGATGGTAATCATAGTGTCTCTCCACCTAAATCTAAAAGGGCTTATTCTTTAAACGAAAATACTTTTAATAAGCCAAGAGATAAGACACCTTCGAGGTTTAGGACCCCAAGTAGAAACCATAGTCAATTTGAGAATGGTTCTACTTCGAGTGCAAAGGAATCTAAGTATGTGCCTAGGAGGTTTTCTACTCACTCTCCTCATAGGCCTAAGACTACAAATCATCAACAGTCTCAAACTCCTGTGAAAGTTACCAAGACTCCCAATGGGAATAG
Organism: Pseudognaphalium luteoalbum; assembly: GCA_963422505.1. NCBI lineage: Eukaryota > Viridiplantae > Streptophyta > Magnoliopsida > Asterales > Asteraceae > Pseudognaphalium > Pseudognaphalium luteoalbum. The sequence continues at coordinate 66,241,845 of OY730195.1, forward strand.
TTATGGTCACTTTAAGGAGGTTCAGATTGTAGATGATCAGGGACAAACCAAGACCATAATGGCTTGGGTCCCTCTTGATAACTAACTGTGTACAACTTGTTATGTGTAGGAGCAGACTGTGAACAAGGACAGTTGGTGGTATGTAGACAGTGGATGCTCAAGGCACATGACAGGTGAACGAAGTCTATTGAAGGACTTCAGAGAAGGTTTCAAGCAAAAAGTAAATTTTGCAGGAGACAAAGGAGGAGTAATTACAGGGAAAGGAAAAGTTTCAAATGGAACTTTGACTCTAGAGGATGTGAATTATGTTGAAGAACTAACTCATAACCTAGTGAGTGTTTCCCAAGTCTGTGATAAAGGTCATCCAGTTCATTTTAATGAAAAGGAGGCTTTAGTTCTGAAGCCAGGCTTCACAATTCCTGAAGAATGGATACTGATGAGGGCACCAAGGAAGAAGGACATCTATTCTATAAACATGGGTGTCTCTAATTCTTCAATAGTGTCGACATGCTTACTATCCAAGGCCTCAGAAGCAGATGCACTTTTATGGCATAGGAGAATGGCACATCTGAACTTTCGAAAAATGAATTTTATAACCAAGAATGGGTTAGTTCTAGGTGTACCACAAAATCGTTTCGAGTCTGAAGACAAGTGTGTTCCTTACCTCAAAGGAAAGCAGCACAAGAAACCACACAGGTCTAAGACTGAAAACTCAATCTCCTCGCCATTTGAACTGCTGCACATGGACCTCTTTGGCCCTATAAGCAAGAGAAGTCTAGGTGGCAAGTGGTACTGTTTAGTTATAACAGATGATTATGCTAGATTCTCATGGGTATTCTTTTTGGGATCTAAAGATGAAACTCCAGGAATTTTAATAGAGTTCTTTGATCTAGTAGAGAATGTCTATAAAACTAGAGTTAAACGTATTCGTAGTGATAACGGAACGGAATTCAAAAATTCAACGTTGAATATCTATTGCTTAAGCAAAGGGATAATTCATCAATTCAGTGCACCATATGAACCTCAACAGAATGGTGTAGCTGAAAGGAAGAACAGAACGTTGATTGAAGCTGCTAGAACTATGCTTGCAGATTCAAAGCTTCCTGTCTTCTTTTGGGCAGAAGCGGTGAATACAGCATGTCATGTTCTAAATAGGGTTCTTACGGTCAAAAAGCGTAACAAGACTTTTTATGAATTATTGAATAATAAGAAACCTAATCTGAAGGGATTTGAACCCTTTGGAGTTCCATGTACAATATTGAAAACAGGAAATCAAGCTAAATTTGGTGAAAAGGCGGACGAAGGATTTTTCCTAGGTTATATGCCCAACTCACCAAATAAAAGAGTTTTCAATAAAGTCACAGGACGACTGGAAATTGTTAATAACATTGACGTTATGAGCTATGTACCTGCTGTACATAAGGGATTAGATTAGCAATTTGACTATTTAGATCTCTTTCAGTCATTTAAAGTTCCTATAAGTGACTTTGTCAGTGATTCAGAGATTTCTACACATTTATTGTCTGAAGAATTGGACAATGGTCCTTCTTCAACATCGAGTGTTCCGAAATCTGGAATCAGGACACCAAATGACTCAAATGAAGCTTCTTCAAGTGGGTCACAACAACCTTCAAAGGATAAGTATCAAGAAACTGAAGATTCTGAAAAGGATCTTCAAACAACGTTTGATGATATACTTACCTCTTTGAATCATTTAAGGTTGTCTTCAGCAAGTTCAGAAGATATTCCTTCATTAGAAGAGATAGGTACTAACTTAGGAGATGAGTTAATAGTTGATCCTATACCGGTTACAAGAATGAGTAAGAATCATCCCGTTGAAAACATCATCGGTGATATTAATACTCCTGTTCAGACTAGGACTCAATCTAAAGCTAGTACTTCTGTAGATTTAGAAAGCTTGTATACTGCTATGAAAGAGACAGGGATTCCTAAACAATGTCTATATTCATGCTTTATCTCACAAATCGAGCATAAAAATGTGCAAATGGCTCTCAAAGAAAGTTCGTGGGTTGAAGCTATGCAAGAAGAACTGCAACAGTTCTCTAAATTACAAGTATGGGAGTTGGTTGACTTCCAAAGGGAGAATATCCAATTGGAACTAGATGGGTATTTAAGTGTAAGAGAGATGACCGGGGAGTCATTACTCGCAATAAAGCTCGTCTAGTGGTTCAAGGGTTTAATCAACAAGAGGGGATAGATTACAATGAAGTGTTTGCACCAGTTGCTAGGCTAGAAGCAATTAGAGTATTCTTAGCATTTTCCTCTTTTAAGGGTATCAAAGTTTATCAGTTGGATGTTAAGAGTGCCTTTTTGTATGGCAAAGTTGAAGAATTGGTGTATGTTTCACAACCGCCAGGGTTTACTGATTCTGAACATCCAAATAGAGTATATCATTTGAATAAGGCTCTATATGGATTACATCAGGCACCTAGGGCATGGTATGGAACGCTATCAACTTATCTACTTGAGAATGGATTTACAAGAGGATCAATTGATAGTACACTTTTTGTAAAATGGAATAAGAATGACTTTCTATTAGTACAAGTATATGTTGATGATATTATCTTTGGATCTTCGGATGAAAAGATGTGTCAAGAATTTGAGAAAGTCATGAGAAAAAGGTTTGAGATGTCTGCAATGGGAGAGTTAAATTTCTTCTTAGGATTACAGGTTGATCAAAAGAAGGATGGATTCTTTATTCATCAATCTAAATATACATATGAGCTATTGGAACGCTTTAAGATGGATGAAAGTAAGGTCTATAATACTCCAATTCCAGTCAATCACAACCTTAGACCAAATACATCGAGTGATAGCGATGTGGATCCAACTCTTTATAGAGCCATGATCGGATCACTAATGTATTTAACTGCCTCTAGGCCTGACATTATGTTTGCTGTTTGTATATGCGCAAGATATCAGGCAAATCCGAAAGAGTCACATATGCAAGCTGTGAAACGGATTCTTCGTTATCTCAAAGGGAAACCGAAGCTGGGACTTTGGTATCCAATTGATGGAGACTTAGATCTAGTAGCATATACTGATTCGGATTATGGAGGATGCAATCAAAATAGGAAATCTACGACCGGAGGATGTCAATTCTTAGGAGGTAGATTAGTATCTTGGCAGTGCAAGAAGCAAAGCTCAGTAGCCATTTCTACATGTGAAGCTGAGTATGTTGCAGCTGGCAGCTGTTGTTCTCAAGTTCTTTGGATTCAACAGCAACTGCGGGATTACGGGTTAAATATAACCAATACTCCTATGATGATTGATAACGAATCTACAATGTCAATCACCAACAATCCGGTAAAGCATAGTAAAACTAAGCATATTGATATTCGACAACATTTTATTAGAGACTGTGCTGAGAAGAATTTGATAAAGTTAGTTAAGGTTCCATCTTTGGATAACTTAGCAGACTTATACACCAAGGTGTTTGACAGAGCTAGATTTGAGACGTTGGTTCAACTTAACGGAATGAGAAATCCAGAGTGATTAGTTTTCCAAGGGTATTTTTGTAATAGTTAAAAGTCAGTGTTATGTTAAAAAAAAGGGGGGGGGGGGGGGGGGCGTATGGCATTCATTTGCTTGTTACCTGAGGGGAATCGCCTCCAATAAAAGAACAAAAGAAGTTCTTTTAGAAAAAGCTTTAAGTTTTTAGCTGTAAAAACTTGGGAGATGATAGTACATTAGGAGAATAAGCCTAAGAACAATAACCTTAAGTATTACGTACAATGTGTTAGTAGATTCTTATAAGTTGCACTAGAATAACGATTTTTATCTAGGATTACACTTATATTTATCTTATTATACACCTATATCCACTGATTATAACTTGTCCTTTTACTTACACAAGTGATAAGAATAACTTAAGTCTAGTCAGCTTCATCATACGATTTATTGGTAGACAGGTTATGCTAAGATTTCCGAGCAGTTAAGAAGTATAACTTTCATGTGTAATATCTTATATGCTCTGTTATATAACGTATGACATATGTCTTAATTGTTGAATGATAGTATTACCGTGCACTGTGATCTAAAATAAAAAAAAATAAAATGATACAAAGTATCATAATGTCACAAGGTGAGTTATATGTTTCGAAAGGGCATCATTTAGTAACCTCTACCTTACATATGAAAGATATAAAGTATCTCGTGTCAAGTGTATGTTATATGCTTCTAAAGAACATCATTTAGTACTCTCTACCTTGCTAATCTAAAGATACAGTGTTATGTGTTGTACTTGAATTCTTCAGTATGTTGTATAATAGAAAACACTAGATATTGTGCACATTAACAATAAAAGCTTGGCTCAGAAATCTGTGTGTAATCTATTTATGTGGATCATAATACCGGTAATTGTCTTGAACTGTCTATGATATTCGAACATTCACTTTTGTGAATAATAAGAAATCATAAGTTATATTTCAATGAAGTGTTATATCCTGTGGATAAAGGTACATAAGATATAATTTTATAAATATAAGTTTATTACTGATTAAAATTGTGATTTTATTGTGCTTATATGAATTTCATGAGGTATGTATACTAACAATTGTCTTACGCTTATTACAATTTAATAAGTACCGCTTATTCTCTCTAATATGATTCCTAAGCAGTTAAAACTTTAAGCGTGTTATATTAAGTTATTTTATTTTTTTTAGAATGTTAGTAGTTTTATTAATTTTAACGTTTGTAATTATTTCTTTGAATTAATAAGAGTTTTAATTATTATTCTGGTTTACCCTTTGGAATTGCATTATACTGGATATTTATTTTAAATGTTGAACAAATGTCTGTTGAAAATTGAAAATATTATATAGGCTACGTGGCATATTAATCGAAAGTCTTCCGACTCACAGTGTAGTCGAGCAGCGTGTCCTGATTTAATATCAGCGGTTAATTTTTCTATTATAACCTATATATATATTTTTATATATACTTAAGATCATCAGGTATATAAGTGAATAATTTTAGCTCGAAGATTTCTCTTTATACAAGATTAACTGTATCACGGGTTTAGTCGGTTAATATATGTAAGAAGATTATCATTGAGGAAAAATTATGCGAAAACATTTTATTTTAAATGTTTAGGCTAAATAGTTACAGAGATAACTATTCACATAACGGGGTTTTCAATTTATACTTAGTATTAAGTTCGCATTTTATTTAAGTTTGTGAGTTTGACTAGTCAACTTGCGAATCGAGATATACTGCGAATCGAGTGTAGAGTATTAAAGGGTGGTTAAACGAGTCAATCTTTCCACCGAACCCATTTGATTTGCGAGTTCACTTAAGCTCTGCGAATCCAGTTATTGCGAAACGAGTCGAACAGAGTCTTTCATTTGATTTCGATTTGATTAGTTACCAGGAAGAGTTTTTGATCCGTGGCTTATATCTACTTTCAAATTACGAACATTTTGAGGTATACATCAACGGATTTCACCGTTTAAATTATACGAAATCGAAGTTTTTGTGAATCTAGGGTTTTGTTTCAAAAATTTGAACGATTAACGTAGATTAAGGTGTTATTTGACAAGAATCTTGAAGATTAATGTTAAATGAATCTTAATGAACATAAATAAATCGATAGATCATTTTTAATAGATAGATTAATTGATTTTTGTTTCAACTTACCATATCAGTTTATGCTGCGAGTTGAACACTCGACTCGCAGACTATGCGAGTTGAGTTTCTGATCTTGACTATTTGACCATGCGAGTTGAGTTTCAATTCAATTCGCAGATTACATTTAGCGAGTTGACATTGAACCTTTGACTTCTGGACCTTGCGGACCGAGTAGATTAGCGAATCGACTTGCGAGTCGAGTTGCAGAATGACTTGGTTAGCGAGTTGACATGGTTGCGAGTTGAGTTGCGAGTTCACTTTAGATTTTTGCGAGTTCAATAACTTGTAAAAATAAAATGTAACATGCAATTTTAATTTTAAAAAAATAGGCTACATTTATTTGTGTTTACAAGAAATATATCATTTTAAAAGCTTATTATTCTATGTTTCGACGTATGAATTTTATATTAATACATGATAACATATGTAGTAATATATATAATTATATCGAAAGTTTACCGATTCAAAGAGTAATCGAGTGGCGTGTTCTGACTTTTAGTTAGCGGTATAATATATATATATCTCTTAAAACGTTAATGACTTGCGATTTTTAAATTAACAAGTACCTAACGTTAAATACATATTGGACTTACGTACTGTTTTTCGTTATAAGTTATATATGTGTTTATTTTGTTACGAACTAAGGTGTTAGATGATCATTTTGATTCATAAACACTATAGTTTATAACTTACTAACGTGCTTTGTGTTTTGTTATTTGTGTTCTTATAGATATGGCGAGACAGTTCGATAAAGGTCACAATATACTTGTTGATCTAGATCTTGGTGCACGTGGAGCTAATCGAGTAGCTCAAATGCTTACATTCTTTGCACGTTCACGCATTAGATATGCACTTACAGAGTCTCCACAGATTTCTCAGACTATACTGCACGACTTCTGGGAAGGTATTCAGTTTGACGAGACGATCAACCCACCGGTTATTCGCACAACGGTCAACAATCGACCGGTTGTTTTCTCTGCTGGAGATCTACGTCAGATTTTATGCTTGGGTACAGTAGCTCAGGAGGATGGTCCAACGGAGTATCCTAGTGATTTTGTTGAGGGTGCGATAGGTCGTATGGGGTATAATGGAGATAGGAGGGGACGTCAGTTCCAAAAACCTCTGGTTATTGGACAATGGAGGTTTTAACCTATATATATATTTTTATATATACTTAAGATCATCAGGTATATAAGTGAATAATTTTAGCTCGAAGATTTCTCTTTATACAAGATTAACTGTATCACGGGTTTAGTCGGTTAATATATGTAAGAAGATTATCATTGAGGAAAAATTATGCGAAAACATTTTATTTTAAATGTTTAGGCTAAATAGTTACAGAGATAACTATTCACATAACGGGGTTTTCAATTTATACTTAGTATTAAGTTCGCATTTTATTTAAGTTTGTGAGTTTGACTAGTCAACTTGCGAATCGAGATATACTGCGAATCGAGTGTAGAGTATTAAAGGGTGGTTAAACGAGTCAATCTTTCCACCGAACCCATTTGATTTGCGAGTTCACTTAAGCTCTGCGAATCCAGTTATTGCGAAACGAGTCGAACAGAGTCTTTCATTTGATTTCGATTTGATTAGTTACCAGGAAGAGTTTTTGATCCGTGGCTTATATCTACTTTCAAATTACGAACATTTTGAGGTATACATCAACGGATTTCACCGTTTAAATTATACGAAATCGAAGTTTTTGTGAATCTAGGGTTTTGTTTCAAAAATTTGAACGATTAACGTAGATTAAGGTGTTATTTGACAAGAATCTTGAAGATTAATGTTAAATGAATCTTAATGAACATAAATAAATCGATAGATCATTTTTAATAGATAGATTAATTGATTTTTGTTTCAACTTACCATATCAGTTTATGCTGCGAGTTGAACACTCGACTCGCAGACTATGCGAGTTGAGTTTCTGATCTTGACTATTTGACCATGCGAGTTGAGTTTCAATTCAATTCGCAGATTACATTTAGCGAGTTGACATTGAACCTTTGACTTCTGGACCTTGCGGACCGAGTAGATTAGCGAATCGACTTGCGAGTCGAGTTGCAGAATGACTTGGTTAGCGAGTTGACATGGTTGCGAGTTGAGTTGCGAGTTCACTTTAGATTTTTGCGAGTTCAATAACTTGTAAAAATAAAATGTAACATGCAATTTTAATTTTAAAAAAATAGGCTACATTTATTTGTGTTTACAAGAAATATATCATTTTAAAAGCTTATTATTCTATGTTTCGACGTATGAATTTTATATTAATACATGATAACATATGTAGTAATATATATAATTATATCGAAAGTTTACCGATTCAAAGAGTAATCGAGTGGCGTGTTCTGACTTTTAGTTAGCGGTATAATATATATATATCTCTTAAAACGTTAATGACTTGCGATTTTTAAATTAACAAGTACCTAACGTTAAATACATATTGGACTTACGTACTGTTTTTCGTTATAAGTTATATATGTGTTTATTTTGTTACGAACTAAGGTGTTAGATGATCATTTTGATTCATAAACACTATAGTTTATAACTTACTAACGTGCTTTGTGTTTTGTTATTTGTGTTCTTATAGATATGGCGAGACAGTTCGATAAAGGTCACAATATACTTGTTGATCTAGATCTTGGTGCACGTGGAGCTAATCGAGTAGCTCAAATGCTTACATTCTTTGCACGTTCACGCATTAGATATGCACTTACAGAGTCTCCACAGATTTCTCAGACTATACTGCACGACTTCTGGGAAGGTATTCAGTTTGACGAGACGATCAACCCACCGGTTATTCGCACAACGGTCAACAATCGACCGGTTGTTTTCTCTGCTGGAGATCTACGTCAGATTTTATGCTTGGGTACAGTAGCTCAGGAGGATGGTCCAACGGAGTATCCTAGTGATTTTGTTGAGGGTGCGATAGGTCGTATGGGGTATAATGGAGATAGGAGGGGACGTCAGTTCCAAAAACCTCTGGTTATTGGACAATGGAGGTTTTTGTGGCATGTGATTGTCACAGTTTTTGCACCAAAGAAGGGAGGCTTTGACGAATTGAGTCCTGCCCTTGTATCAGCTGCACTGTCCCTGGTTTACAATAAACCATACAGTTTTTGTGATTATATTTTTGGAGAGTTGGTTAGACAGATTTCGGGTTCTGTTAGATCACGCTTTCTGGTTTATCCACGTTTTTGCATGCTGATTATTCGCGCTCGTCTGCCAGAGCTTGTTATTCCTGGGCCATATTTACATGTAGATACTATTGGTCTTAGAGGATACAATGCGATGTTTCTGCAGTCAGTGAGGAAAGAAGGGGTAGTGAAACCTGAGGAGAGAGAACTTTTTAGTTTTCTTGTTGATCCTACCTATGTGACGCCACCGAACAATGGTTGGCTAGATGTTGGTGTTGAGGTTGTGGTTCCTGAACCGATAGCTGATGTGGTTCATGCTGAAGATCCACAAGAGCTGATTGAGGATGTTTTGGAACAACCTGGACATGCTGGGGTACAGGTGAACCCAGATGTTGTTCAAAAGGTGCTACAGGAGGTGCTTGTAAAGCATGATGGTGCTACTGATTCCTTGTTACGGGAGATTGATAGTTATGTTGCACCGTCTGAGGTATATTTTAAATTATATAATAATATATGTTCTTAGATGATAAATATTTCATAAAATTTTATTATATAATGGTAATGATATTGATAATTAGTTGATTAGATAATATTTTTAATTATAAAATATAAATATCATTATGATCAGGGAGCTGAGACTGCAGACCCAGAGGTCACTCGACCTGAGGGTGAGCAGGGACAGCTAGATGGATCTGAGGTTTTACCTTCTAAGGATCCTGATGTTGGTCCATCTGGAGGCCGTGATGGTCAATCGGCTTCAGATGATGATGATAGTACTCCTTCTCCACCTCCAGATGCTGGTTATATTAGATATCGATCTCGGATGATTCCAGATCCAGCATTGAAGGAGAAGAGGAAGGCTAAGGAAGTCGATCCTGACTTCAGTCTTGTTGATGAAGGTTCTAAGGAAGAGGATACACCTCATATTACTCGACGCCGTAAGCGTTCCAGGACTTTGACCATTCAGGATGGTATGTAATATTTAAAAGTTAGATAATCTTAACTTGTTGTTTATCAGGAGTTCAAACTGAGACAGTTAATTCTGTGACAGTTGCTCGAGATACACCGCAGGTGGAGAATGTAACACCGGTGTTTACTGAACAGATATCTGTACCTATTGAGGTAAGGGATATAAGTTTAGTTCTATAAGTGTCATATAATTAATTAGAAATTGAGACAGACTAATCTGTAACAATTACTTAATTAATTTTGTTTAACTTAACAGGCTGAGACCAATAACGCTAGTAGATTTGCAGCTACTCTTCTTAAGGAAGCGTTATCTCAAGCTATTCCACCACTTACACGTGATTCATACATTGCTTCAGTGACACCACCTGGACCACATACTATTTCTGTTACTCCTACGACTGATACTGAAAGGATTACATCCTTAGAGTCTAGAGTTAAGGAGTTAGAGAAACTTTCTTCTAAGATTCCAGGGATGTTAGCTGAGAATGTTTCTCTTGCTCAGCAGATGGTTCATATGAGTGCATCATATTTGACTCTACTAAACACTCATAATACTTTGCTTGATGATTTTACTGCCCAGCGACTGAAGCTTGACCACTTAGAACGGTTAGTGTTGAGAGTGAATTCAGGACAGTCAGCTCAGGGGGAGATATTGGTATATCTAGAATCTTTCAAAGAAGATGAGTTGAGGAAGAAACGAGATGATGACAAAGACGATGATCCCAATGCTCAGAAGGATAGTGAGCTGGCTGGTCCTTCAACGACTGGTCACCAGACTATTATTCAGGGGGAGTATGCTGGTGTAAGTGCAAGTGGTGATGGTGCTGGTACAAGTGCTGCAGGAACAAGTGAAGCTGGTAAGACAGTTTAGACTTGTGTAGTTATTTGTATTTAGAATTTAGTCGAATTATAATTTTAATTTATAATTGTAACTGAATATTTGTAACTTAATAGTTTTGGTAATATATTTGATTTGAGATTATTATTATTACAAGTTAAGTATATTAGAAATTGTTTAAGTTATTTGATTCTAAAAGGTTAAATAAATTAGTGATCGAAAGTCTTCCGACTCATTGAGAAGTCGAGTGGCGTGTTCTGATATATTTCAGCGGTCAAAATTTATTTTAACTTAGACATTTTAGACTTGAGAGTTTTTATAACTGACAAGTTAAATTTGTATGATTTTTAACTAGACAAATTATATATAATTTTAAAGATATAATTGAAAGTTAAGATTTTATGATATAACAGTTCAATTAAGTCTTAGAAATTATATAAGTTAATTAATTGTAGACTTAAATATTTGGTGATTTTTCACAGTACATTAGAGTTTAAATTTAATTAATGTTTGTTAAGTGTGTGATATAAGACTTAGGAAATCTTAGATTGATTTAGGATAATCATAAAAGATTTATAAGTTATATATATTTCGCGTTTATATCAATTACACAAAAGGTTTAATATTGGGATTCTTAGATTGATTCAAGAAAATCAATAAGAGAATTTAAATTATTAATTTATTTGTGTTTAAATTGTTTTCTCTAGGAATGGAAATGCTAGATCTATCAGATTCAGATAATGATATTTTGGATGAGATAGATGAAGAGATTAATTATGATCTTGAAGAGGGAGAATTTCAACCGCCTACAGATTGGACTCTGCTGTTTCTGAGATAGTGCATGACATTGGTGTAGATTCAGATACAAATGTTGATGAACACCATGTGAGCCCATCTAGAACAGATGTTATTATTGAAAATGATAAAGGTCAAACAGTTGTCGACGTAGATGAAGAGATCGATGACTCAACTGATTCAGATGGAGAAGATCTTCTTGATAAGCATAAAGATAATCCTATATTCAAGCCTTTGCCAAAGAAAAAGAAAGAAAAACTTGGTATATCAGAAATTGATATTACGGGTAAGCGTATAGCAAAAAGAGGGATTATAGGATGGTATTTTGATGCTGATCTAAAATTGTTTGCTATTAAGAGATTTGATGGAATTCAATATTTTGAAAGAAAGCTTGCAGTTTTTAATTCTTTGCCTAGATTTGAGATTCGCGATTTGGCTAGATTATCATTGAATAACCCAAGTGATGATTTTGTTGGAAGATATGTTGAACACATAATCAAGACTGAGGTTAGAGCTAATAAGTTTGAAAAGATTAAGCCAAGGAAAGGAAAGACAATTAAGTTGGAAGAAAGAAGTCAAAGAACTGGTAGAAGAAGAAGGAAGAAGATTTATCCATCTATAAAATGTGTGCAGCAGATTCCACTGAAGAAAATGCATCAAGATATTCTGGGAAATATGAAGAGTTGGCATGTGGATTCGGAAACTGGAGAAGCTGTAATGGTTGAAGCTAATGATGAGGTTGAAGGTGGTGAAAGAGAGATCTTCAGAGTTTATGACCATCGTCATCTTATGAACATGTCAAGAAAAGACTTATTGAAGTTAAATGAGAACAGAATCTTTTGTACTGAAGCATGGGGTGACTTAGCACGAGATTATCAAATGATGATTAAGACTTGTATGAAGATGAAGATTTTTGCAGGTAGTAAGATTTACTCATAAAACCAAAGACAATGTGAAGATAAAGACGCTAGAGCTATTGTCAAGGGGGAGTCTGTTGAGACATAGTTTGTGACAACAGATCTAGCTTTGCAATATGACTAGTGTAATTGTTATCATGTAGATATATTGGTTTAGGTTTGTAAATTGATATTGTTTTGATATTAATATTCATTAAATATATTATTATGATAAAGTGTTAGACGAATATAGATTTTAACAATATATATACATATGCTGCGAAACTTTTGTTGCGAGCCGAGATCTCAAGTCGCAAGGCTTTGCGATGCGAGATGAGATCTGAACTCGCAGAACTTAATAGAGACAAACGAGCTGAGTTCATTATGGGCTTGGGCTGTGTAGCGAGTCGAGTCAACTCGCAGGCCCAGTGGCTGCGAGTTGAGACGAGAATACATATGTGTTTTCATACGTGAAAAACATAACTTTGATATAACTTTTGGAGATCAGGATCTTTGCAAATTTGTGCGAACTCAGTATTTCCAGAGAAACAAATACTAAAGGCTAGGCTTTGACGTTTATTCTTATAAAGTAAAGCAATTGGTTAACCTAAACGTGAACTAAATCGTTATTAGTAAGATAACACCGTATTGAGGAATTCCGCACCTTAATACTACAGATAACGAAGTTATCGATCCTAGAACTAGAGACTTACATAAGGGAGATTGTTTCCTAGCATGGTGTGCCACTATCTATTATCTCTGATAGAGATGCTCGATTTACCTCTCGCTTTTGGCAGTCACTACAACAGGCAATAGGTACTAGACTCGATATGAGTATCACATATCACCCGCAAACCGATGGCCAAAGCGAGCGAACAATACAGATGCTCAAAGACTTGCTACGAGCATGCGTGATGGACTTTGGAGGTAGTTGGGATACCCACCTACCCCTAGCTGAATTCTCTTATAACAATAGCTATCACACTAGTATACATATGGCACCATTTGAGGCGTTGTATGGATGCAATGTGACACCCGCCAAATTAGGGCTAGTACTTAGTGCCTAATCATTGTATTAATACATGTAATTAGGGTTAATTATGTGTATTGATATATTTATATATATATATGTATATATATATACACACAAGTACGCGATTTGATTAAATTGTGCAATTTTATATCAGATTTTTCCGGTACATTTAATACGAACGTTGGTAACCAAATTATTAAATAATGTGAAATTATTTAATTAACTCATTTTTATTATATATTAATTAGATAATATATACAAACGTATTTCGTATCATCTAAAACTAACCGTACGTGACATAAACGCGTGAAACGTGCCCGACAAATGAAATAAACCCAAATTATATTTTTATAATTCATTATTAAGTATTTTGATAAAATACTTCTAGTAAAAATATTACAATCTCACGCGTACGAAATAAACGTCTAAAAACGTGACACGAGTTAAATATACAATTATGCAACAAACACACAAACCGAGACCCGATAACATTCTATTAACTTAAAATAAAGTATTTAGAATAATACTTCCATTAAAAACATCGCAATTTAAAACGTTTACAAAATATACGTATTAATACATTTAACGTCTAAACGAACGGATAACGAACACTGCGCGTTACACAACTTTGGGAACAAGATTTTAACACCCACATGGGGGTGGGACCCACCCAAAATGAAGAAATTCTACAAGGAATGATTTCTCCATGCCCTTGGTTGATTACAAGTTACATACTCCCACCCATACCTCATAATTCACACACACACCTCACCCATACTCTCTCAACTCTTCCTCCCTCTTCCCTATCTCCCTACCCACGAATTTTCTGCTGGTTTTCCAGCCCCCACAACCACAAAGATCATCACCTTAATCCACCATTTAACCACCATAGAACCACCATAGAACCACCAAGTTGAAGTTCAAGAAAACGCATCAAAACGAGCACAACATCTTCCTTTCTTCTTCTCGGTTGTACACTACTAGTAAGAACATCAAAACTCTCTCAAAATACTTGTTTAATGTTTATTAATATGTTTTAGCGCTCACTCAACAAAGATATGTCCAAAACATAAACGGAAACACGTTTTAAAACACTAAAACTTGTGTTTGTTTTTCTGTCCAGAAAAAGGAACCACTTCCACGATTTTTATAAAATTCATTTCTTAATGAAAACTGATGTTTCTTAAGCCTAAAATATAGTAAAAGAAGTAAACTTTCTATAAAAAAATAATCGTAGCATTTCGACTCCATTTAGTACCCGAGAATAATTTTCTCCGGCGACATATACTTTCTGTCTTCTGAAGACAGATGGTTGCACCTCCTTCTCGGAGCCATATATTGAGTTCTAGGAAAAAGAAATGTATGAAAAATACACCGAAACCTTCGTATGGAAGAGCTCTATACACGGATTCTCGTATATAACCCGATCTTTGAACGAAGGTCTGTTTTGGACCAAATCTAACCACTCTTCATGGATTTATTGTTTAAATTAGTAAATGAACTTATAATATTATCGTAAAGTGCAGAAATAAACAAGACACCTAGGAGAATATGTGTGATTTTTGGTTAGGCTTGATTCGGAATGGGTGAAATCGGGGGTTGAATCGGGTTAAAAATTTGGAACCAAAGCCCCAAAGGGCTGTTTTGTCATTTCACAAATCCGAAACTTCGGGTCAACCATAAAACGTAACAACAATTTTCTAAAGTAAATTTAACATATTTAAGGCTTCCCTAAATATATCGAGTCAAACCGAGCTCATTTGACCAATTTGTCAAGGAAAAAGACATTTAAGCCAAATTCGCAAAGTGAGTCCAATCTCGGTTCGCACCGCGATCACAGTTCACGCTGCGAACTCGGTTCACACCCCAATCTCAGTTCGCACCGCGACCTCGGTTCGCACCACAGTCTCATTTCGCACCACGACCTTGGTTCGCACAACAATCTCGGTTCGCACCACAATCTCGGTTCGCACCGCGATCTCGGTTCGAGCCGCAGTCTCAGTTCGCGGTCAAACTTGGTCTATATGTTTCAGCACTTTGAAATTTACTTAAAATGCTTACCAAACGATTATAATTAGTCTAAACTATATAAAAACCCATTCGGGGACGATTATTACATATACTTTGATAAGTATACAATACATTGAAATATATTATGACACTTGGGAATTATTACTACAAACTGTCACCAACGGGTCGTACACGTTTTCATAATACAAACAACAAACCAAATGTATTTGGACCTTACTAGTTGTTTGATCAACTAGCATAGGTGATCTTTTGAGATGCCTACTCGTATTAACCAACGTGCGTCTTGGACGCCCTCAGGTTACAGTCTTCGGACATCTTTGCTTCGCTAAGCAACGCACGTTTGTTGAGATAAACGCATCAGACTCATGTGAGCCTCATGGCCCCTCTTTTTACTATTTTTCACTCAGGGGTGTGATTCATTGCTTGTTTTTAACATGTGAACACGAGTACAAACTTTTCATATACTACATGATTTTACACAACTAATCATTTTAAGTCCTCCACAACATAGTTTGGTAATACTTCGGTAGCACGAATGTTAGTGTAAGGTACCATATACGATTGACAATCCTCGTCCGGGTTAGCAAGCACTAACTGGTCAAACGGACGCATTAGCATTTGAGGTTTGCGAGTGTGGATTAGGCACTCATGAGGAGGCACCCTCGATCAGGTCCTTGAATGTGGATCCTGACACCTCAGTTAAGGCTCATACTATGTGCTCATGGATGTATACATCATTTATTTGCTTTGTTGCAAATCAGTACATTAAATCTTGCGGTTCATACAATGTTATTTGATATGCAAACCTGTGAGCTCGCCAGCTTTTAGATGACCATTTTTAGCATGTATCACAGGTGCTCAGCAGTAGGTTGGACTACCCTCGGGATTACTGTAGCTCGAGTCAGCATGCATACATTAGAGATTTCCTTGCATTAATATATTTTGTAAAAGTATTTATGTATCAGAATCTCACATTTCCAAAACGCGAGCTATGTATTAGCTAAAAATGTTGTAAACATTTATATATATATATTGTTAAAATGATGCATGTAGAGTCGTTTACTATATATCTTTGTGCTGTTGATTACCCGACGAGTCGCACCCAAAGTATGCTTCCGCTAATCATGAATTTAGGGGTGTGACATATTGGTATCAGAGCCTTAGGTTATAGTGAACTAGGTTGCATTTAGTAGGCCTAGACTATGACCGTTAAGCAGTATTTTCTTATTAGCCATGACTGGTTCAGAAATTACATCATACGACTTTAATTTAACATAGCCTGATCAACTATGTATAATTAAATGAAGATGATGTGAAATCTAAAATGGGTTATACTGAACAGGAATACACTAGTTGACTCTGACCACGAGAGAAAACCGAAACTCAAACATGTATGTGATAGACACACTAGGCTATTATGTGATATATGTTTATATATACATGGATAGGCCTCTCTTAAGTGCTACACTTAGGCTATATTATATATTGTGGGTATATGAATATAGGCCTCACCTTACTAAACTTTTTGCCACAGAAATGGCTGACAACTCTCTCGTAGCACTCACTGATTCGGACAATGAAGTCCAAGCACCACAAAATCAAGAGAGGACCACTGTTCCATCGATCTCTCCAACCCGAGATGTTCCTGAACCACTATTTTACTCATCTGGAGAAGCTCGAGTGATCCGTACTCGCCGTAGGGGTGCTGGATCATTCCGAGCTTACCCTTACTCTAACTACACGGGCAACCCTACTATCAGGATGTTTCGTACTCCACTTGCCCACAGGTGGGACTGGTTACCCACAACTCTAAACACATGGAGATCTGAGGAAGAGATCCAAGTTCCTACCGACCCCATGGACATCTCCCCGTACACCCAGGAATCGACACACCACACAGTACCGGTGTTGGTTGCCCGACTCCACCGTCATGAGCAAAGGCTCGAGGACCTCGAAAGGGAGCAACACATGATGACAACTTACCTGTTATGTCAAGCCCATGATCGTATGGCACAACTTCAACGGGAATGTGAAGAAATGAACCATACTCTAGACATGGTTCATCAACAAGTGATCGACGACAGAAGCGCATCTGATCTCTTGCAAGCAAGATTAGAAGAATGTGAACAGTGTTCACGGGAGGCTGAAGAGTACACTCGTGTACTGGAGCAGAGGTTGACTTTGGCTGAAGACGGCAATCGACAAACCAGCAGACTTGATGAAACCGTCACCCATCTTGTCATTGCGATATCCCAACTAAACCTATGTCAGGATTTGTATAATGTCTATTTGTAATCTATTATGCTATCGTAGGACTCTTGTAATTCGGCCGGTGGTACCATCCCCGGCATCTTTTGTAAGACATCTATGGTTGTAACCTTTTGGACTCATGTTATCTATCCATAATTCCCTGTTTATCTTAAACTATTGATTGTCATGTCGTGATGTTTTATATTATCACTTTTAAATATGAATATCTGTGATAATCACCATCCTTGCGCAAAATCTCATGTATCTTCATTTCTTTTAAAGAATCATGCCGCCAAAGACAAGACCTTATACCGATGCCCAGCTTGCATCCCTCATTTCCCAAGCAGTGGCTGAGGCCTTGGCTCGGGATTCTCCATAAAACTCCAAGAGGAGTAATGACACTGCTGAAACTACTCCAGTCACCAAGCCTTGCTCCTGCAAGGACTTCTTAAAATGCAAACCCTTGAACTTCAAGGGTACTGAAGGAGCCATCAGTCTGATCAGATGGTTCGAGAAAATGGAATCTGTTTTTAGCATCAGCAAATGTGTGGAGGATGACAAAGTCCAATTCTCTACTTGCACCTTCGCAGACGGTGCCCTCACATGGTGGAATTCTTATGCCCAGCCCGTGGGTATTGACACCGCCTATCTACTCCCTTGGGAGGATCTGAAGAAGATGCTCACGAATGAGTACTGTCTAAGCAAGCAACTCCAGAAGCTGGATGAAGAATTCTGGAACTTAAAGGTTCAGGGAACTGATATTGTTGGATACACCACCAGGTTCCAACAACTTGCTCTTCTTCGCCCAGCCATGGTGAGTACAGAACCTGAGCGAATCAAGAAGTACATTCGCGGTCTTCCGAAACCTGTTCGGGGAAACGTCACCTCTTCAAACCAAACCACTCTTCATGGTGCCATCCGGTTGGCCCATGAGCTCATAGCTATGAGTGATAGCCAAGAAACACCCACTCCATCTTCCAACAAAAGAAAATGGTCCAACAATTCCAACAACAAGAATAAGAAACCCGACACCATCAAAGCCTACAACTCAACCACCAAAACCAGACGGGGTTACACCGGGAGCAAACCTTATTGTTCCAAGTGCAATCGCCACCATGAAGGTCCTTGCGGTACCCTTTGCAACAATTGCAGGAGGTACGGACACCTCACCAAGGACTGTAGATCCCCCACCAACAACAACAACACCAACACCCAACCATCCAAAGCCTGCTATGAATGTGGGAACACCAGGCATTTCAAGAAAGAATGTCTGAAGCTGAAGAACAAGGGCAACAACAACAACACCGCCAAAGGTAGAGCTTTCATTCTCAACTCTAAGGACGCCCATCAAGACCCTAATGTGGTCACGGGTATGTTTCTTATCAACAATTTAACTGCTTCTGTTCCGTTTGATACCGGTGCTGATAAAATTTTTATATCGCATGAGTTCAGCTCACTACTTGATGTTACCCCTGTTGCATTAGATACTTTATACACTATAGAGTTAGCTAATAGAAAACTAATAGAGGTCGATAGTGTGTTACCTGATTGCACTTTAAACCTCTCGAACGAACTCTTTCCTATCAACCTCATACCCGTCGAAATCGGAAGCTTCGACATCATTTTTGGCATGGACTGGTTGTCCAAACATCGAGCTGAAATCGTCTGCTATGACAAGATCGTTCATATACCTCTCGCCACCAGTGGTATACTGATCATACAAGGGGAGACCGGTGGGACAAGATTGAATATCATATCCTGCATGAAAACCCGTAAATACTTGAGAAAGGGTTATCAGGCAATCCTCACATATGTTACGGGGAAAAAGTCAGAGGAGAAGCGACTTGAGGATGTGCCCATCATCCGAGACTTTCCAGAAGTCTTTCCCGAGGAAAGACCTAGCCTTCCACCGCCTAGACAAGTTGAGTTCTCAATCGAACTTGTACCAGGTGTTGCACTAGTGGCACGAGCACCATACCGCTTAGCCCCTTCCGAACTTCAGGAGTTTTCCACTCAGTTAAAAGAACTCCTGGATAAGGGATTCATTCGACCGAGTTCCTCGCCTTGGGGAGCCCCTGTTCTATTTGTCAAAAAGAAGGACGGTTCTTTCCGCATGAGCATCGATTACAGGGAACTGAATAAGTTAACTGTAAAGAACCGTTATCCACTTCCACGCATCGATGACCTGTTCGACCAACTCCAGGGATCAAGTTTTTATTCAAAGATTGATCTACGATCAGGTTATCATTAGTTACAAGTTCGCGATGACGATATTCCAAAAACAGCTATTCGAACTCGCTATGGGCATTATGAGTTTCAAGTTATGCCCTTCGGTCTAACCAACACACCGGCTGTATTCATGGAACTTATGAATCGAGTGTGCAAGCCATATCTTGACAAGTTTGTCATTGCTTTTATCGATGACATTCTTATCTATTCGCGCAACGAGTAAGATCATGTGCAACATCCGAGAACCATCCTAGAGCTACTCAGACATGAGGAGTTATATTCTAAATTCTCTAAGTGTGAGTTCTGGATGCAAACCGTTCAATTCGTTGGTCATGTTATCGACAGTAAGGGAATTCATGTTGATCCATCAAAAATCGAGGCTATCAAAGAATGGCAAGCGCCAACCACTCCAACCGAGGTACGTCAATTCTTAGGATTGGCAGGGTATTATCATCGGTTCATTGAAAATTTCTCCAAAATAGCCCAACCTCTCACGACACTGACTTAGAAGGAAAAGAAGTTCGATTGGACTGATAAACAAGAGTCAGCATTTCAGCTACTGAAACTCAAGCTTTATAGTGCACCTATTCTATCATTACCCGAAGGCAACGATGACTTCGTGGTATACTGCGATGCTTCTCATCAAGGTCTCGGTTGCGTGTTGATGCAACAAGACAAGGTCATTGCCTACGCTTCCTGACAACTTAAAGTTCACAAGAAAAACTACACGACTCACGACCTCAAGATGGGGGCCGTGGTGTTCGCTCTCAAAATCTGGAAAAATTATCTATATGGTACTCGAAGTACCATATTTACCGATCACAGAAGTCTCCAACACATATTCAATCAGAAGGATCTGAACATGAGGCAACGTCGATGGGTCGAGTTGCTTAACGATTACGATTGTGAAATCAAATACCATCAAGGCAAAGCAAATGTTGTTGCCGATGCCTTAAGCCGAAAAGAACGAACAAAACCTCTTCGAGTCCGAGCACTCACCATGAACATTCACAACAACCTCGTTTCTCACATCCTCGCTGCTCAACTCGAAGCACTCAAACCTGAAAACATCGTAAACGAAGCCTTACGAGGTATGGATAAACAATTCGAGACTAAACCTAATGGTACTCGACAATTCTCTAACCGGTTATGGTTACCTAGCTTCGGCAACTTACGAGATTTGGTGATGGACGAAGCTCACAAATCTCGCTATTCTATAAATCCTGGATCTGACAAGATGTATCATGGTATCAAAGAACTATACTGGTGGCCTAACATGAAAGCTGACATAGCCACATATGTCGGCAAATGCTTGACCTGTTCTAAGGTCAAGGCCGAGTATCAAAAACCTTCCGGATTACTCCAACAAACGGAAATCCCTCAATGGAAATGGGAGCAGATCTCCATGGATTTCATCATGAAACTCCCAAAAACATCTAGCGGTTGCGATACCATTTGGGTGATCGTAGATCGGCTCACAAAATCTGCTCATTTCCTCGCAATCAAAGAAACTGACAAGATGGAATGCCTCATCCGATTATATCTGAAAGAGATAGTATCCAGACACGGCATTCCCATCTCGATTATCTCTGATAGAGATGGCCAATTCACATCTCACTTTTGGCAATCATTACAATGATCTCTTGGTACTCATTTGGATATGAGTACTACATATCATCCACAAACCGACGGCCAAAGTGAATGAACTATTCAAACACTGGAAGATATGCTACGAGCCTGCGTAGTTGATTTCGGTGCAAACTAGGAAAAACATCTACCATTATGCGAGTTTTCGTATAACAACAGTTATCACTCCAGCATCAAGGCTGCACCATTCGAGGCACTGTACAGTCGTAAGTGTCGCTCTCCTATCTGTTGGACATAAGTTGGGGATACCCAACTCACTGGTCCGGAAATCATTCATGAAACCACCGAGAAAATCGTTGGCATCCAAAACCGGATGAAAGCCGCACATGATCATCAGAAGAGCTATGCTGACGTGAGACGCAAGCATCTCGAGTTCCAGGTAGGGGATCGAGTATTGCTCAAAGTATCACCTTGAAAAGGTGTCATTCGCTTCGGCAAACGCGGAAAGTTAAATCCCAGGTACATTGGGCCTTTTGAGATCCTCGAGAGGATTGGTCCAGTGGCATATCGATTGCAGCTGCCACCCGAACTCAGCAGCGTGCATCCCACTTTTCACATTTCTAATCTTAAGAAATTCCCGTCTGATGAGACACTCATTATTCCTCTTGACGAAATCCATATCGATAATAAACTTTATTTCGTCGAGACACCGATAGAAATCATGGACCGTGAGGTCAAACAATTGAAACAAAGTCGTATTCCCATCGTTAGAGACTGGTGGAATTCAAGGCGTGGTCCGGAATTCACTTGAGGACGGGAAGACCAGATGCGATTTAAGTACCCATGGTTATTCACAGACTCCACATCATCCACAACTCAGAGCTAAATTTTGTGACGAATTTTTCTAAATAAGGGGAGAATGTGACACCCGCCAAATTATGGCTAGTACTTAGTGCCTAATCATTGTATTAATACATGTAATTAGGTTTAATTATGTGTATCATTATGTGTATTGATATATTTATATATATATATATATATATATACACACACACACGTACGCGATTTGATTAAATCGTGCAATTTTATATCGGATGGATTCTGGTAAATTTAATACGGACATTGGTGAACAAATTATTTAATAATGTGAAATTATTTAATTAACTCATTTTTATTATATATTAATTAGATAATATATATATATATACAAACGTATTTCGTATCGTCTAAAACTAACCGTACGCGACATAAATGCGCGAAACGCGCCCGACAAACGAAATAAACCCAAATTATATTTTTATAATTCATTATTAAGTATTTTGATAAAATACTTCGAGTAAAAATATCACGATCTCACGCGTACGAATTAAACGTCTAAAAACGTTACACGAGTTAAATATACAATTACGCAACAAACACGCAAACCGAGACCCGACAACATTCTAATAACTTAAAATAAAGTATTTAGAATACGTATTAATACGTATTTAGAATACTTCCATTAAAAACATCACAATTTAAAACGTTAACGAAATATACGTATTAATACGTTTAACGTCTAAACGAACGAGTAAACGAACACCGCGCGTTACACAACTTTGGGAACAAGATTTTAACACCCACATGGAGGTGGGACCCACCCAAAATGAAGAAAATCTGCAAGGCATGACTTCTCCATGCCCTTGGTTGATTACAAGTTACATACTCCCACTCATACCTCATAATTCACACACACACCTCACCCATACTCTCTCAACTCTTCCTCCCTCTTCCCTATCTCCCTATCCACGAATTTTCTGCTGGTTTTCCAGCCCCCACAACCACAAAGATCATCACCTTAATCCACCATTTAACCACCATAGCACACCAAGTCGAAGTTCAAGAAAACGCATCAAAACGAGCACAACGTCTTCCTTTCTTCTTCTCGGTTGTAAAATACTAGTAAGAACATCAAAACTCTCTCAAAATACTTTTTTATGTTTATTAATATGGTTTAGTGCTCACTCAACAAAGATATGTCCAAAACATAAACGGAAACGCGTTTTAAAACACTAAAACTTGTGTTTGTTTCTGTCCAGAAAAAGGAACCACTTCCACAATTTTTATAAAATTCATTTATTAATGAAAAATGATGTTTCTTAAGCCTAAAATATATTAAAAGAAGTAAAATTTCTAACAAAAAAAATTCGCAGCATTTAGACTCCATTTAGTACCCGAGAATAATTTTCTCCGGCGACATATACTTTCTGTCTTCTGAAGACAGAAAGTTGCACCTACTTCTCGGAGCCATAACTTGAGTTCTATAACAAATAAATCTATGAAAAATGCACCAAAACCTTTGTATGGAAGATCTCTAGAAAAAGTTCTTCTTTGTCCATTACCATAAATACACGAATTCTCATGTATAACCCAATCTTTGAACGAAGGTTTGTTTTGGACCAAATCTGACCACTCTTCATGGTTATTTTTTTTTAAATAGTAAATGAACTTATAAGATTATCGTAAAGTTCATAAATAAATAAGAAACCTAGGACAATATGTGTGATTTTTGGTTAGGCTTGATTCAGAGTAGAAATGGGTGAAATCGGGGGTTGAATCGGATTAAAAATCTGGAACCAAAGCCCCAAAGGGCTGTTTTGTCATTTCATAAATCCGACACTTCGGGTCAACCATAAAATGTAACGATAATTTTATAAAGTTTATTTAACATATTTAAGGCTTCCCTAAATGTATCGAGTCAAACCGAGCTCATTTGACCCATTTGTCAAGGAAAAAGACATTTCAGCCGAATCTGCGAAGTGAGTCAAATCTCGGTTCGCACTACAATTTCAGTTCACACCGTGACCTCGGTTCGCACTACAATCTCAGTTCGCATCACGACCTCGGTTCGCACCACAATCCCGATTCGCACCGCTATCTCGGTTCGAGCCGCAGTCTCAGTTCCTGGCAAACTTGGTCTATATGTTTCAGCACTTTGAAATTTACTTAAAATTCTTACCAAACGATTATAATTAGTCTAAACTATATAAAAACCAATTCGGGGACGATTATTACATATACTTTGATAAGTATACAATACATTGAACTATATTATGACACTTGGGAATCATTACTACAAACTGTCACCAACAGGCCGTACACATTTTCATAATACAAACAACATACCAAATGTATTTGGACCTTACTAGTTGTTTGATCAACTAGCATAGGTGATCTTTTGAGATGTCTACTCGTATTAACCAACGTGCATCTTAGACGCCCTCAGGTTACAGTCTTCGGACATCTTTGCTTCGCTAAGCAATGCACGTTTGTTGAGATAAACGCATCAGACTCATGTGAGCCTCATGGCCCCTCTTTTTACTATTTTTCACTCAGGGGTGTGATTCATTGCTTGTTTTTAACATGTGAATGCGAGTACAAACTTTTCATATACGACATGAGTTTACACAACTAATCATTTTAAGTCCTCCACAACATAGTTTGGTAATACTTCGGTAGCGCAAATGTTAGTGTATGGTACCATATAGGATTGACAATCCTCGTCCGGGTTAGCAAGCACTAACTGGTCAAACGGACGCATTAGCATTTGAGGTTTGCGAGTGTGGATTAGGCACTCGTGGGGAGGCACCCTCGATCAGGTCCTTGAATGTGGATCCTGACACCTCTGTTAAGGCTCATACTATGTGCTCATGGATGTATACATCATTTATTTGCTTGGTTGAAAATCGGTACATTAAATCTTAGGGTTTATACAACGTTATTTGATATACAAACATGTGAGCTCACCATCTTTTAGCTAACCATTTTTAGCATGTATCACAGGTGCACAGGTGCTCAGCAGTAGGTTGCACTGCCCTCGGGACATGCAGACATTAGAGATTTCCTTGCATTAATATATTTTGTAAAAGTATTTATGTATCAGAATCTCACATTTCCAGAACGCGAGCTATGTATTAGCTAAAAATGTTGTAAACATTTTTATATTAATATATATTGTTAAAACGACGCATGTAGAGTCGTTTACTACATATCTTTGTGTTGTTGATTACCCGACGAGTCGCACCCAAAGTATGCTTCCGCTAATCATGAATTTGGGGGTGCGACATGCAAGTGCCAATCACCACTCTGTTTGGCAGAGTTGGGTGACAGACGGTTATCTGGACCTGAGATTGTCCAGGAAACCATTGACAAGATAACAAAAGTACTTAGTCGACTGAAAACGATACGTGATAGACAAAAGAGTTACGCTGATAATCGCCATAAACCTCTTAAATTTCAAGTAGGAGACAAAGTCCTACTCAAAGTATCGCCCTGGAAGGGGATAACACGATTTGGTAAGCGAGGAAAGCTTAACCCACGTTACATCGGACCGTTCTAAATCCTTGCTAGGATTGGTCCTTTCACCTACAAGCTCAAACTACCACAAGAGCTTAGTAGCATACACGACACTTTTCACATTAGTAATCTCAAAAAGTGTCTTTCCGACGAAACACTTATCATTCCTCCTGACGAAGTCTTCATTGACTCAAAACTAAATTTTGTGGAGGAACCTATCGAAGTTATGGACATGAAAACGCAGAAACTTCGACACAAACGAATCAAACTTGTTAAAGTTCGTTGGAACTCGAAACATGGCCCAAAGTTTACTTGGGAACGAGAAGACGAAATAAGAAAGAAATATCCTCAACTTTTCGAACGCATGACTGAGACTCACGACTCGATTTAAATCTCGGGATGAGATTTTGCTAACGGGGGGAGAATGTGACACTCCTCCAATTTAGGTATTATTATACCACTAATTCCATGCATTTCTTACGCTGATTCCCTACTTAACTTTAAACTAAACTTTTGATGTGATATAAGTCTAGCGAGCCCAAAACTTTTGGACAAAAAGTATTACGAAAATGAATAATTATTTATAATTATAAATTAAAAGATACGAAATGATATCGGAATGAATCCGACAAAACAAATACAATCGAACTGTCAGAAACGAAAAGAAAACAACATATTATACGTTTTTATAAAACGTAGTGCACGCGAACAGAAACAAATACAAAACGTACCTAAAGGTCAAAAATAATAAAAGTATTATTTTTGTCATTCATAATAAAGTATTTGGAGAAATACCTCAAAATAGATTTACGAATATTAAATGAAAATTTGTACATAATTGGACCCGTGCACGAAATGAACGGGTTAAATACCCAAACTAATACCCAAGAATAAAATATTTGTCGACACAATGGTGCATCTCCATACTCTCCATTTGAAAAACACGACCCGGATCATATTTTATATACTCCCTCCATTCTCAACTCAGTACACACATACACACCAACTCAAATAATTGAACCACCAACCATCTCTTTCTCTGTGAGTGTTGGAACTGAAGCAGAAGAAGAAGAAGCAACTGTGGTTCCATTTTCTTCATCACCATCATCATATTCATCATCACCTTCATCATCAACTAACAATAACAATAACAAGATCATCTCTACCACACCTTCATCTTCATCATCAAGACATTCCATCTTTACACCATTGTGATGTTCTTGAAACTCAAAATTCTCATACTTAAATTTTGTATGCTCTTTGATTTTAGTGATGTTAACTTACCATAATATGTTAATAATTCATGATTTTGATGAACGATTGAACACTGAGAGTGGATTTGGACTATGTAATTTTCTGTATATATATAAACTGATACGAACAGAGCCTCTGTAAATGGGTGGATCCGGCAGATCCCCTATGGATCCGGCGGATCCCAAGCTAAAACCCACACATTTTACCTTTAAATTGAACGTATCCGGTGGATCCACAAATGGATCTGGCGAATCCAAGTTAAAACAAAAGGGAAACCACGTGAAAACTACACGGATCTGGCGGATCACATTAGTGATCCGGCGGATCACTTGAATAATCCGGCGTATCCTTTGCATGATCGTTAGGATTCTATGTTCAAACCTATAAAACGAGTAAAAACCCATTAGATCCGGTGGATCAGTTTTGGATCTGGCAGATCCTTACTAAAATGGAACGGATATTGAGGACTTGTAATGGATCCGGTGGATCCCAAAATATTGAGGATGATCCGGCGGATAGGGATGAGCGTGGTACAGAACCGGTACCGTACCGTACCAAACCGGTTGGTACTGCTTTTATTTTTTTGCCATAATTTGAGTACCGAATACTGTACCAATTAAAGTGGTATTGGTACCAATACGGTACGGGTACTGGTACGGTAAAAAGTGGTACTATACCTATTTGGTACTGGAAATATAAATATACCAAAGTGAAAAATATCCAGTTGTAAAAGGCAGTACATTATAAAAACATAGAATCATCTCAATACCAAACTGGACCAACTATGATAACTTAAACAAAAAAAATCATAAACAATCTCCATATTTTTGTTTTTGAAATAAAATACCCAATAGTCAATATCGTCACATTAATTCATCAAACACGAAATTATCAACAACAATATTTATCATAATATAATACAAATACATAAAGTTAAAAATTATGATATTAAACAAATAAAATAAACATGATCCTAAAGATAATTCTCATTACTCAGAGTGTCTTAAATTTAACCACGTGATTTTATATGTTTGCGTATTAAGGATATAAGTACTTTTATATTCTTTGTTGTTGTTGTTGATGATGATGATGATGATGATGATGATAACGATGATGGTGGTTGCATATTATGATGACGATTGTAGTTGATAGTGATCCTTAGTAATTGATGATGGTTAGGATTTAGGTTTTGTGAATGTTAAAAACTCATTAGTCGCGCAGTATATATAACATGTGTTACCGTAGCCGTTCTTATTTTTTAATAGACAATATTATCGCATAATTATATAGTGGCAAAAAGATAGGATGTTATGTACTGGTACCGGGTACTAAACCGGGAAATTACCGGTACCGTACCGAAAGTACCGCATCCAAAAAAAATAAGTTTTATAAGTACTGAATACCGTACCATTGGAAGTGGTATGGTACCGGTACGGGTACGGGACCGGTATGGTATGAGTACGATATTGGAATTTCGGTACTAATGCTTATCCCTACCGGCGGATCATCTATGGATCCGGCGGAATGTATGTCAAAAACAGAGAATGATCTTTTCAAGTTAAAACGGTACAAATGTTTAACGACTACACGATAATTTTTGGAAGGATAACAATCAATTGTTACCCAAAGGGAGTATAATTGGAACGGATAAAAACATTTTGATACAAACTAAATTTGGGTGTGTGTGTGTGTCTATATATATATATATGTATATATATATATATATAAACGACGACTGTTTTTACATATACACGCACAACGATGACTTATATATATGTGTGTGTGTGTGTGTGTGTACGGACTTATGTCAAGTGTATTATATATATATATATATATATATATATGTATTGGGATTAAACGAGTTTATATTCGTAACTAATAAAACAATGTTTTTGAAACTCATCCGACAAACTATATACATGTATATGTATAACGACAAACCATGTATACATGATGAAGAATCACATATACGAATATATATATTCAACTAACAAGTATATGTGTATATATACTTACACGCTTTGAATGAGCCAACGATAAACATAAATTGGGAAAACAATAATTATTTCCAACGCATATCACCAACGACTTGTACAAATTTAAGAAATTAACAATATCTTCAAAACAAACGAACTGTTAACATAATTCGATGAATTATCAAAGTACTTATGTTTATACACCTATATCGTATAGGTTGACTACCTTTGGGCGACGTTACTCTTCTCCGCTAGCTATCACATCACCACTACTACTACAATGAGTTCACAACCCCTTTTTTCCACTGTTTTAATGCTTTTTAAACCTGGGGTAAAAAACATAGCAATCGTATGTACTACTGCATGTGATAACTGATTTAAATACTGTATGTATTTACTTGAACTGTTTATGAAATGTTATTTCATACGATTACTTGAACTACTGTTTATGAAAAGTTGTTTTCATGCCATGATGGGAATTAGACAACGAATCCTAGAATGGACCAAGGCTTACGATGTAGTGCATAAAAGTCCTAATGGCTACAGACTATAACAATAGCTAGGTGACTCTAGCCACTGAGTATACGGATAGTACTATCGCCGTGACGACCCTCCTACAGTGTTGGAGCGTATACTTACAGGTCCTATTTGGCAAACAACTACTACTGGTCGTGGTTTGGTTATAGGGTTAGGTCGCGTTGCTTTAACTCGACAGCTTTAGCTCACCTTTCGAGGGATCACCGTCTATTTATTCCCACAAAACTATTAATTAGGAAGTGAGTTCCTGCGAACAACTATTTTGGAAATGTTGATCTTTAGTTAGATTAACCTGTGTTTCCTACTAGCAACAATTTAGGAAATTTTACTCCTTGATTGGACTAACTTATGTTTCCTACAAACTATCATTTTGGGAAATGTTATTTTTTATTAAATAACATGTGTTTCCTGCAAATTATTACTTTAGGAAATGTTTCTCTTAATTGATAACTTGTGTTTCCTACACTACATACAAAGCTGTGAATTCACTCAACAAATTTTGTTGACGATTTACTCTATGTTTTTCAGGAAATTAGCAGCGTAAGTAAGATCTGCATGTATATCAAAACGGATAAATCTGGACTTAATAGGATGCCACTACTTTTGAGACACTTAGATTTCCTTTGTATAACTGCAATTACGGCAGTCATACCTACGAAATCTACTTTTGAAATTATGTATTTATACGATATGTTATTTCAAACGCTACTACTACTACTGTTGCAACTTTCTAAGTTGTAACCCCTTTGTAAAACTTGAGAATTAATGGCATCTTAATCTATTTTGTTCGGCAATAACCTTATGCTCTGGATGTATGTATCTATTGGTTGTATTATTGCACGCAGCCCCGCCACGTCACTAAGCTTCCGCAAACTACTCTCACTAATTGTAATTACAGTTTGGCGAGGTGTGACAATTCGGATTGGAATAAGAAGGAATCAAACTTACTCAAGGTTAAGGAAGTAGTGTGATACCTGAAACATTAGGACTTTAATTAGTGCCTAACAATCTTGTAATTACACGTATTTAGTTTTGTATTAGGCCAAAAAAGTGTAACATTTTATATATATGACATTATTATATATATATACACATACTCGATTACGTTTAATCATGCGAACTCGAACCGGATAGATATCCGACTGTACAAATATGGACGTTGGTGACGAACTTTTTAAATAATGTGAAATTATCCATACAAACATTATTTACTTAAATATATTACGAAAATATATTACACGTTATACGT
Organism: Pseudognaphalium luteoalbum; assembly: GCA_963422505.1. Lineage (NCBI taxonomy): Eukaryota > Viridiplantae > Streptophyta > Magnoliopsida > Asterales > Asteraceae > Pseudognaphalium > Pseudognaphalium luteoalbum. Next base: position 66,272,610 of record OY730195.1, read on the forward strand.
TTTGTGTAAAACGTAACCTAACGCGACGAAAATGCGCGAAACGCACCCGACAAATGAAATAAACCCAAATTATAATCTTATAATTCATTACTAAGTATTTTGATAAAATACTTAGAGTAAAAATATTACGATTATACGCGTACGTATAGAACGCCTAAAAAGGTTACACGATTTAAATAAACATACAATAACGCAAGAACGCACAAACCGAGACCCGACAACATTTTAATAACTTGAAATGAAGTATTTAGAATTAAACTTTCAATAAAAATATCGCGGTTTAAAACGTTAACGAAATGAGTTGTATAATACGTTTAACGTCTAAACGAACGGATAAATGAGCACCGCGAGTAACGTAACTTTGGGGAACAAGATTTAACACACCCATGCCCATGGGACCCACCCAAAAATCTGCTGAAAGCAGTCCATGCCACCCCCACACCCTCTTTCTCCCTTCAAACACTCCTTACACACCCCATTCCTCATTTCCAAATCCACACTTCGCCTCTTTTTCTCCATCTACTCTCTTATCTCTCTCTACAAACGACTTGGTAAGACAAAAGAACACCTCCCCACCTCCACTACACCACCACAAGTCCACCATTCAACCACCATAGTGCCACCATGAACCGTCACGCCGAAAATCAAGAAAACGCGAGAAAATGAGCTTTCGGCTTCATTTCTTTCACTCTTCATCTAGATCATTGTAAGGACCCTTTTATTTTCTTAGTTTTACTTGTTTTAAGTTTATAATCAAGTTCTAGTAGCCTCTCAACATTAAAATGTCCAAATTATAAACCGAAGCGCGAATTTAAACTTGAAATCTTGTGTTCATGTTCCTGTCCAGAAAAAGGACCAACTTCCACGATTTTTAGAAAACTCATTTTAACATGAAAATGGACGTTTCTTAAGTCTAAAATGAATTTCAAGAAGTTAAATTTCCAAAAAAAAATTGTCTCGTGACATTTTGACTCCATTTACTAGTCCAAAACATAAAAATGGAAGGACATATACTTTTTGTCTCGGTTGACAGAAACTTGCACCAACTTCTCGAGGCTATATCTCGAGCTACACACATCTAAAAAACATGAATCTTGCTCCAAAATATCACAAATTTTGTTAACTTTAAAAGATTTTATTTTTCATCTCTTCAAAATACACGGATTTGCTCAGAAAGATCGATCTTTAGACTTGTATCCGGTCTGGTGTTATTTGGACCACATGGGACTTTCAATTTTATTAACCAAATAAACGACTCCTAAAACCCTTGGAAAAATCGCATAAAATAGATAACATATAGGGGTATCATGGATATTTTTCTCGGCAGTTATTGCGTAATCTAAGTTGTCGAGAGCATGAGAGGAATCGGGACCAAAATCTGTGAAAACGAAACTAAGGGACTGTTTTGGTAAATGTTTAAAAACGACACTTCGGGTTAACCACAAAACGTAAAGATAATTTTTCTAAGCTTCAAAAACCTATTTATGACTTCCCTAAAAGTCTTGGGTCAAACCGAGGTCGTTTGACCACGTTCACTAACTTAGTAAAACATCACAGCTTTAGTGTCGCATCTGGCCCAATCCGATTGCGACACTAAGCCCAATGTCGCTAAACTATTAGAAATCAATCACCTGCGACACTGATCTCAGTGACGCTAACCATCAAATGTCACAGACCGTGACACTAACCCTTGTGTCACCGAAACCCTAATTTCACCACCTGCAACACTGACCTCAGTGTCGCATACTTATAAATTCTGATACCTACGACACTACTATTATTGTCGCAACATCACTGATTTTCACACCTTGCGACACTAACCTCGGTGTCGCAACCCACTCCAGTGTCGCTCCTAGTGTCGCTAATTACATCAGACTTGTAAATACTTTTTACACTAAGTGTCGAACTTACTTAACAACATATACTTACATGCGATACAACTCGGGATCATACGAATTATACTTTTATATGTATACAATGGAACAAACATAATATTAATACTTTGAGAATTATTATTACAACCGTCACCAACGGGCCGTACACGTTTTCTAAACGCAAACAACAAACAATCACTTGGACATAACTAGTTGAGTGGACAACTAGAATGAGTGGACATTAACCCTCCGTTTATACTTAATTATATAAGTGGACATCAACCCCCCACTTACACACAACCTTATGCGTTTAGGGCGCTAGAGGGTTGCTTATTGGGACATTGACACCCACAACTTGCTTATTTACTTGCATACCAAACTCAGGTGAGTTTCATAGCCCCACTTTTACTGTTTTACACTATGGGTTGAGATTACATACTCTGTTTTTATGATCACAAATAACTGATAACAACCTTTATATGAACTGCATGAGACGTTAATCCACTAAAAGTCCCCACTTTATCATAGTTCATTAATTGTATAAGAGCGAGTATTATTGGATAGATCTATCGGGGATTGACATCCCTGTTCGGGCTAGTCGCTCTAGCCAACCCACGGACACAGTTATATTTGACTGTTATGGGTGTACTAGATAATACACCTGCCCGAGGCATAAACCAGGTAAAGTGTCGAACTGTGAGACTCATGACAATTATATAAACTTATTTTTGTATTCATACAAAACTGATAAACCTTGTGATCACTACTCATACTTTTATAACTGTTTAAACCTCTGAACTCACCAACATTATGTTGACCATTTTAGTATGTAATCTCATGTACACAACCACAGTAGGATGGCCTACAGGGAACTCTAGCTCGTGTCGCATACTTTACAAACGAACAAGAGATTTTCCTGCATTACTATTTTTGTAATAGTAGTTATGTATTAGAATCTCTAGGCTACTGAGTGAACTCTCAAGTTATTGCAACTGTAGTTTGTAACCAATATATTTTTATGAAATGTATTTTCAAACATCTCATTTAGAGGTCGTTTGCTTGTAACTATTGTGTGATGATCCATGATTAGTCACGGCCCGACCCGACTTCTGCTGCTATTAATTTAGGGGTGCGACAGATTGGTATCATAGCCATAGCTATAGCGAACTAGGATTGCATTAGTAACCCCATACTATAACTCTTAGGTTAGTATTCCTTGTAAGTTATGACTGGTTTAGAAATTGCATCATTTGAGTTTAATTTAATATAGCCTGATCAACTATGTGCAATTAAAGGAAAATGATGAAATGTATGAAATGGTTATGATTGAGCGGGAATACGTTAGTGGACTTTGACTATGAGTGAAACGGGACCCATACATGTTGGTACTAGACACACTAGACTATATTATATGATATATATATATATAGACCTCACTTATTGAAATATTCTTTCCACATAAATGGCTGACTCCTCATCTAGACAGACTACACGTACTACTCTCTCTCGCTCACATCGCAGCCACTCAGAACCACTCGTGGCTAGACGCACTGGTAACTCACACCGAGCTAGGCCCTGCCACAATCCTGCCATCACGGATAACATCTCTGCTATAGCTCACCATCGGGCAATCGCCCACCAATGGAGCTGGTTACCCACGGCTATGGCCACCTGGAGGATTGAGGAAGACATAGAAACCCCTGCTTATGTCGGAGAATATTCAGCCATGGATCTCTCCCCATACACTCAAGAACCAACATATCTCACTGTCCCCGTGTTAGCTGCCCGAGTGCACCATCACGAACGTCGGTTGCACAACATTGAAATCGAACAACGTAATATTCACTCTATCTGGATGGAACAAACCCAAGATGGTATCGCACAGTTGTACATAGGTCAGGCAGATATCTCTGAGACTATCACTCGTACGCATGATCAATTAGAGGAAACCACAGAAACCATGGAGATTGTTCATAATCAAGTAACCAACAACCGAAACGAGATCTCAGTTTTACAATCAAGGGTGCAACAATGCGAGACACGCTTATGGGAAACCGAGGATGCTCTTAGAATGGTTAGCAGACTTGCAGAGTCTGTGGACCACCTTACCTCCTTTCTTCCACAACTGAATCTACACCTAGATTAGTGTAGTATCTATCATGTAACCTATTAGCCACCTATGTAAAACTCATGTAATTCGTCCGGATATAAAAATTCCCGGCATCTTTGTAAACTCTATATTTTGTAATCTTTTGAACTCGTAACCCTAATGACATTAGATCTTGTTACCTCACATTGTTGATTGATTGTCACTTTGTGCTGTTGTATATTTTTCCTTATATATATAATTGTGATAATCATAACCATTGTTCAAACATCTCATATATCTTTTTCCTTCTTATTTATTCAAGAATCATGCCACCGAGGCGACAAACGTATAGCCAAGATGAAATAGCCCGACTCATTGCTCAAGGGGTAGCTGACGCCCTAGCTGCTCAAGAAGCACTCCAAAACAATGGCAACGAGGATACAACGAACAACAACTCACCTCCAGCCAAAACTCGTTCCTATAAGGACATTCTTAACTGCAAACCCCTGAACTTCAAGGGTACAGAAGGAGCAATCGGATTATTGAGATGGTTTGAAAAGATGGAATCTGTGTTTCGCATCTGCAATTACACCGAAGAGTGCAAGGTCAAATATTCCACTTGTACCTTTCTGGAAGGTGCACTTACCTGGTGGAACACCTACATGCAAAGCGTAGGGATTGATACTGCATATCAACTCCCATGGGAAGATCTCAAGAAAATGCTAACGGAAGAGTATTGCCCTCAGGAAGAATTGCAACAGCTTGAGGTTGAATTCTGGAACCTCGCAGTTAAGGGCAATGACATCACTGGCTACACCACCCGCTTTCACCAATTGGCACTCCTTTGCCCAACAATGGTGGACCCGGAGTACAAACACATCGAAAGATACATCCGGGGACTCCCAGCTCATATTCAGGGGATGGTTACTGCTTCAAACCCGGGAACCATACAAAGTGACGTCCGTATGGAACACAATCTAATGGCTCAGGTAGTCCGCCGAGTGACCCCTACTGAAAAGAACACAGGCAACCAATCCGGGGTTAACAAGCGGAAGTAGACTAGGAATCCCAACAACCAAAGCCAACAACAAAACAAGAGGCCGGAAACTGCTAAGGCCTACACTGCTGGAACTGACGACCGAAAGAAGTACCAAGGAAGCAAACCCTACTGCTCCAAGTGTACTTTGCAACATGACGGTCCTTGTTGCAATGTATGCGCCAAATGAAAACGACAGGGCCACATAACCAAAGATTGTCGAGTTCCCAGCACATCTGCCATACCCAGTGCACCAAAAGACTGTTATGAGTGTGGCAATACAGGGCACTTCAAGAATGACTGCCCAAAGCTGAAAAACAACAACAACAACAATAGGAGGAACAACAACAACAACAACGCTCGTGGTAGAGCTTTCGTGATAAACTCAGAGGATGCCTGTCAAGACCCGAATGTGATCACCGGTACGTTCCTTCTCAATAACCTTACTGCTTCAGTTTTGTTTGATACTGGTGCTGATAAGAGCGTTATATCTGATGAGTTTTGTCCACTACTCAACATTACACCCATTGCCTTAGATTCTAAGTACACAATAGAATTGGCAAATGGAAAACTGATTGAGGCTGAAAGTGTAATACCTAATTGCACTTTAAACTTAGCCAACGAACACTTCTCCATTGATCTCATACCTGTAGAGATCGGAAGCTTCGACATCATAGTATGCATGGATTGGTTATCCGAACACCGCGCCGAAATCGTCTGTTATGATAAAATCGTTCGTATACCTCTCGTCTCTGGTGGAACCTTTATCATACAAGGGGAGACCGGTAGACCGAGCTTGAACATTATCTCATGCATGAAAACCCGAAAATACCTGAGAAAAGGTTACCAGGCAATCCTCGCACATGTAACAGAGAAAAAGTGAGAGGAGAAGCGACTTGAGGATGTGCCAATTGTTCGAGACTTTCCAGAAGTCTTTCCTGAAGACTTACCCAGCCTTCCGCCTCCCAGACAAGTCGAGTTCTCTATTGACCTTGTGCCTGGTGCAGCAACCATGGCATGAGCCCCATACAGTTTAACCCCATCCGAGTTGCAGGAGTTGTCAACCCAGTTACAGGAACTCCTGGACAAAGGATTCATTCGACCGAGTTCTTCACCTTGGTGAGTGATGTACTGCCCAACGGTCATATGAAGATGACGTATGGATCGCAATCGGTTTGTTTTAAATTTGTATTTGCTGGGGTCTAAGTGTGACTTACTAATACTGAACCAAAGGCTAGTAGATGGTAAGTATAACCTAGAGTCATTCTTAAAGAGAAACTGAATTGACACGGAGGTGATCCAATCAACCTTTCTTTTCTAGTAAAGGTTTTAAAAGAGTGCGTTGGGGGTTTTTGGTTCAGTTAATTAAGTAAACTAAATAAAGCGAATAAAAGATAATGGTAAATCAGATAATAAAAGGAGTATTTGTTGTGAGTTCATTAGCTTATAATGTGGGATGATGAATTGTAGGGAAAATGTTTACTAAATTTGGAATGTTCACTAGACTTGGTAGTTTATGGTATAACCGATAGATTCCCTATTAGTCGGTTATCAACTAATATGTCACGAGGAACCACGGTGTCATGATTCTGATCAGACAGACAATGCTCAACTCTCCACACTCTCCTGTGAGGGAGTCAGTGGCCCTTGTTATTGAACACATTTGCTCGTGGGCGAAGGAATTGAGTAGCAAGTCTACAACAAGTCTAACCGTTCTTAATACCATAGAGACTATAAATTTAGCTGACAACTAACTTAGCAAATACATTCAGACTTAGTTGATCAGTTCCTATTAATGAAGTTTAAGCATGGTAAGCGAAGGAAAGTGTTGAGGTTTCTTGCGTACCTTACTTTAAATTTCATAAGTTAAGGAAAAGTATCGATTAATATTGGATTTTAAACTTGCCTTTCTCAATACAATTAACAAATCCCTAGGTTTTCGTAAATGGTTATTTAGCCTATAGCCTACCTAATCTAATCTAAACTAACTAATCTAATGAAAACGCTAATTAAAATGCTGACGGCTTTTTGCATAAAGTTAAACCCAGACCATGTCGGAAAATGCTATGGTAGTCCACAACGTATTTAATCGTTTACCAATGTTTTCAATGTGAATTCAATTGCTTCGTGATGTTTACATGATAAGTACATTGTGATTTCAAGTGTACAATACTCATGGCAATTCCACGTAATCACATTGCATTTTATGATGCTCGCATGACGTTACAATTAAAACCATAGTTTTACACAGATAACTATTGACCAAGTAGTAAGGTTTGCGACTCCTCTTTACAAGGTTACAATCACGTTTGTTAATCGAAAGGCGAATGTAAGTTTTAGGTTTAAAATCATAAGGTAAATCCATTCATAAAGTTTCCATTTTAACGTCGATCCATAATACAACTACCTTCGGTCGTTACCGGCTTCCATGCGTTTGTACTTTGCTCGAAAGCATTTCCAGCACTATACCAAGTAGACAGTCGAATAGGGGCCGTCATATTATTTCACGACGCAATTAAAGTCATCCCACAATTACATATGCTAACTACATCACAACAAATACAATAGTAATCTACTCGCTAATCATGGCACAAACTATCTCTAGCATAATTAAAGTATACATATTTAATCAAGATAGATAAGGATAGAAATAACCAAGATTAATATGCGAGAAGGAATAGACTTGAATTAATAAGAGTTGCTCCAAGCGTACACCAAAGATTACAAATACGTTCCTCACCAAGGACTACAAGCACGTTCCTTGCTTCTATTTTAACTAGCCTAATACTAATTTAAAGTAAGAAAATAAAGAAAGAAAGAAAAGCTAGAAGCTAGAGAAAGAAAGTGTGAAAGTGTGTAGGTGCCTAGGTGTGTTGGTGTGTTTTTGCAAATGAGCCTCATGCCTCCTATTTATAGGAGAGTTTTGGTGCATTTTAGCAAGTGGAAGCTCACAATAGCAAAAGGTGGAAAAGGTGGTGGCACCGGGTACGAAAAAGGTGGAAAAGGTGGTGCACCGGGTACGGAAAAACACGTAAAGGTCTAGCATCGGGTACACGAAAGGACCAAAAAGCGGGAAGCATGCAGGGGGGTGGCAGCCAGCGGTGGCTTGGTGGTAGCCGGCGGCAGCTGGGTGGTAGCCGGCGGCGGCTGGGTGGCAGCCAGCGGCGGCTGGGTGGCTGGCCGGCGGCGACTGGCTGCTACCCGCACCAGTCCGCTGCCTGTTGCCTCGTTTCTCGATTCATGCGTGTTTTCTTCGTTATGTGTCCGTTTGTGTTGATTCTTTTTGCATTGGATTCGTAATTCAAAAATGAAGCTTTTGATGAAAAGAAATCCCAAAAACATGTCTCTGAACTTTAGATGTGTCGTACGAATCATTTGGATCTTCCGGAGTACGTAGAATCTTCATTCTTCGTCCGTTTTTGTTGATTCTTCTTCTGTTGGATTCATAATTTGAAAACAAACATCTTGAGTAAGGTGGATGTTGGTGATGGGCACTTTTTGTCTTGAAATCTCATTTTGATGTCTTGAATCTTCAAACGTTTGTGAAATCTTCATTTTTTCATCCGTTTTGCTTGTTTTTCATCGTGCAACCTTGTTTTTCATCGTGCAACCTTGTTTTGACCATCTTGGCATAATACTATTGATTTGTAATGTTTTTGAGTTAAAGTGCCAAGAATCATTCCAGAATGAGAGAGATATCGGTAGTAAAAATGTGACTTTTTATGCGATATCAAGTATCCCACACTTAGAACTTTGTTTGTCCTCAAGCAAACTCGATTTTCAACATGGTTAAAGATAAAATAATTTTAAGGCGGAACTTTTTGCTAAGGAGTTTTGGGAAAGTAAAATACTTGTTCTTTGAAAAGGAAGGATTGTAATCTTTAGAAGCATGCTTTTGATCTTTGATCTTGGATACATGACTAGGCGATCCTCTCAAGGTGGTCACTAAAATCACTCAAAGTGTTTAGGGTTTCCTATTCTATTATATTATTAATCACTCAGAACGATAGTCATGTATCGTTTATCATCATAGGCTTGATCGAGAATCAAATCGTTACCTTTTAGGTGAGCGTGAAGTTGATCTAGCCACAATCATTCAAGGACAGGGGATGTAAGGTTTTTGGAGTGGAAGGTTGGTGGTATGAGAGGGGGTTGTGTTGGTTCTTCATAGTCTTTCTTTTTGGTGAAGTGGAAATTTGAAAGTTTGAATTTTTCGGGAGGACTGACGCCCTTTTTCTTTCGGGAGGAGTCTTTTCTCCATTTGACTTTCTTTTCTTCAAGTTTTCTTGGATATTTTCTTTCTTTGACGTCATATCCTTGTGACTTCTCTTCTTTCATCTTTGGAACTTTTTATGAAGTTTGAAGGATGCTTTTGAGTAGGTAAGGGGTAACGTATTTATTTTCGGGTGTATGGATGGGTTCAAGAATGATGTGATTTGATCTCCTTTTTGATCACCAGTTCGGATTCGAAATGCATAACAAGAGCAAGTTCTGATTCTAAACGCATACATCGGCACACTCAAGAATCGAAAAAGTGAAGCATTAAAAGTGAATGCTTTTCATATGGCTCAAGATACCTCACGAATCGAAAGTTGGGTTGTTGTGTGCTTAGTCATGCGATGCTCTTTATGGGATTACTAAACTAATTTTTCAGAAGAATCTGTATTTTATTTGTCCTTTCTCCCAAAGTAAATCATTCTTCGTCTAAAATTTTTCATTTTCAACACATTTTTAACTCAATTTTGAAAATTTTGTTTACTTTTTTGGAGAAGGATGGTCTTATAAAGAGCAACGATTTTAGAATCAAGCATATACCATTATCCATTTTACAGTAGTGTAACTACTGTTATCCCACACTTAAAGGAACATCGTCCTCGATGTTATACTAAGCTCTGAATGGGGTAAAATCCCACACTTAGGGTTTTAAACATCTAAGTCGCATTCTTTCAGTGTGTGTTGGGTTTGAATCCCACACTTAGTGATAAGCATATTGGATATGGTATATTTAAAACGAATAAAAGAGACGGTATAGAAGTACTCCCCGGTGGTTGCAGTATTCCTTTGGTGCATTTGCCGGCTCCGTCTTGTTTGGTGCATTCTTGATCAAGTCTTCTTGTGATTGGTCTCGTAGGTGTGAACACTTCGGATCTATGATTCTTCGGGTGTTGATGCTTCCTTGCAGTTCAGAGCATGTTTCGTATGATCCGAGTGTGAAAGATAGTCAGAGATTTCATCACTTCTTGGAAAGTAAAATTGCATAAATGTAAACACATGGGTTGCCTCCCGAGAAGCGCTCTTTTAAAGTCGAGAGCTCGACTTAGTCCTTTCTTCTTCAGATGATGCTGGATGTGTCCGTGGTGCTAGAGTGGTCACTGTGGTTTCTAGGTAGGGCGTATATTGGAGGAAAGTATCGCAGAAACTGTTCTATCATGTCAGTAATGAGAGTTGGTGGAGTGGTAGATTCCATTCTGAAGCTCTTGAAGTGATCAGTGGCTAATCTGTCGAGGATTGCCATCCCATAGCTGATGTATCGAACTGCCCTTGTGACTGGTCCGTTAGGATCGATTCGAGTGCAGGTGTGAGTTTGAACAATTTCACGCTATGGGTGCTTTCTGCCTATTGAGGTGATTAAAGCCATGAATTCAGTCTTCACTTCTTCAAAATCATTGGCCAATGGGTCTCCTCCAAAGGATCTAGTGGCTTGGCATACTTGTCTGATGAGTTGATGTTGTTCGCGGTTGAAGGGAAAATCCGAGTCAGTGAAGACATAGGTTAGCTTGTGATGTCGTGTGAATAGAGTACAAAATAACAAGTTTTAAATAATTGGAAATACTAAATTAACTATCACACAAGCCAGGCAAGAATAACCCGTTCGTATAATATAGTTTTTAAAGTAAGTCCGAGTTGAACACTGGGAATGGTGGTTATAAATAAAATAGAATTTATAATTTAATTAAAATATACAATATACAGATAAGGGGGATACGTTTTAGTTCCGTATGAACGTATTTAAGAATATTAAATTATAACCAATTCAATAGAAAACAATTAACTAAGGATAGTAAACAATTAGAGATAAATATGTATTTACTAAGATTATTTATTGTTGGTTATTATTATTGTGATTTACTAATGTAGAAAACCTCAAAGGTTATGACAATTCTCATATAGCAATACAGTCAAAGGTTATGTAAAGTATGACTATTTATTAAGATCTATCAACATATTATTGATGCAATTCCAGGGTCGGTTGAATTATAATGCTACTTAACATCTAATGAAACATAATCACTTAATTTAAAAACCCGAAAGGTTAGTGAAGTTTATCTATAAATCAGTTAATTATGATCATTAACATAATATAACACATAATTCTTACATAATAATATTCAATAATATAGTTCCAACAATAATATAAATCTAAGCAAATACAATAAATATTAGTTCATAATTAGTTAAACATAATCATATCAATATTCAATAATAAAACACATTCAAAATTAAATAAAGAATAAGATACGCAAACCAAAACCATGAACCACGCTCTGTACGCTTGATCATAGACAAACCCTTGCGAACCCACGACTCTAAATTGCTCCTAAACCCCTAGAAAGTGTTTCTAGTCGAATTTGGGGTTAATAATTCGTAATATACGAATTATTAAGGTCATTGGGATATATTTCAAAGCTGGAAGGTGTTTTCTATTTATAATAGCTGAAAGTCGGTCCCAACCGGCGGTTGGAAGGTCTAACCGGCGGTTGGTTACTTTGTCTCCAAGTCAAACTCTTCGTTTCCCGAATATTCCAGATTTTTCAGTTCCAACCTCCGGTTGAAAGGCCCAACCGGCGGTTGAGTTTTTATCCAAATAATCTGAATTTTTGATATGTTGTAGCCCTATGTGTTAGCTAAATTTGGCCACTTGAATCAACTCATTTGGACTCCGTATGAGAGAGTTATGGTCAAAATACTAACAGCGCGCAGAAAATTCAGCATTTACACTTTTCTTCAGCTCTTGATTGAATTTCCGCTTCTTTCATCCAAACTTCATTTAAAACACTTAATTGATGTTATCACTCCACTTTTGAGCCATCTTCTTCATTTCTTCAAGGTTTAAGCTACATTTTCTTCGAATCTTTATTTAATCTTCTTTTTCTTCAATCTTTGCCTTGTTTTCATTCATTTTCTTCAATCTCCACTTTAAAATACATCTATGCAAATATTAACAAAATAAGTATCTAAAATCATATAAATGCACTAAAATGTATATAAATATAGGGATAAATTACTATAAAATATACTATCTATTTGATGCTTATCAGCTTGCTGAATATTTCACGATATCTGTTGCGGTAAGCGTCAATTTCTATGTCTTCTTCCTCATACATTCCACGCAGTCGATCTATTACATAGGATGCTAAGTTGACTGGTGACATGTGCCAATAACGTGTTGGAATGTCACGAGTGTGTTCTTCGAATGCTACTTGATTCAGTTCATCAACTATAAGTTCAACGTGATGACCAATAGTGGAGTGAATGACTATCCTGAAGTTTTCTGAAGTTGTGAGATGTTCTCCAGTTTCGATGAGATCTAGAAGTGTTCTAAGATCTCCCACCATTCTTATGTCAGCATAATTCTGCGGATTTTCAGTAGCTCTTTCAAGATGAGTTCTCATTGATGCAAGTATAGCCTTCTGACTTGATGAGTAGGGGAAAACTGATCCGGCTAAGGCACAATATACTTTTTGGTATATTTGCCTTTGGTTGCTGCAGAACTCGACTTCTCCCATTGGGTAGTCTGGCCTTTCTGGCTGTTGAGCTTCTCTGGTGACTTATTCTTGAAGGGAATCGGAGAACTCTTGGATATGTCTGAGCAAAGTTTGGGGCACTGGTTCTCCATAATTGGCGAGATATGAATCGTATTCTCGTTCAATCTGCCTGATCAGGTGTCTCTGATCAGTGTTGTATTCATTGGTTGACTCTTTGATAGCCTCTACAATGATGCGCACATCGGTGTATTCACAACTAGTTCAATCATGTCTTGGTGAGTATCTATGAGCGGAATCTCTAATCTCTCAGCTGTGATGATGGGGGAATTTGGTGGAGCAAAAGGGGTTTTTGGAATAGAGCGTTCATCGATAGTGACGTCAATAAAATCGCCATCAAATTCGATACTCTTGTAGTCAGAATCTTCGTCTCGTGAAACTGGGAATTGGTGGAATTCTTCATCTGAGGGTGCATTGTTGAAAGGTTGAGTATTGTCGATTTCGATGGTTCTAACTTCCGTGGTTGTATTTTGAAGATTATCTTCAACAAAGCCTCCTTTTTGACGTTACTTATATTCAGAGATTCTCTGTAGGAGTCTAACATACAGGTCTGGGTGCTTTGATGATTGCAGTTCTTTTTCAAAATTGTCTATGTCTCGGAGTCGGGTTCGGGTGAAAGGTTTGGAAGGATCGAGATAGGGTTTCATAATCAACGGATTCTTCTAATGAAGAGTAATCATCATAGCTCTGTATCCTATTTACTTCGGCCATTTGTGGTGAATCAATTTGATCTTCATCCTCCTCCATTTCTTCCTACTCCTTTTCAGGTTCTTCTTCTTCCATTTCTTTCGTTCTTTCATCTTCCTCAGCAGGTTCTTCCTCTTCTTCCCCAGATTCTGATTCGTCCTCCTCGGATTCTTCTTCTTCCTCAGCGTCTTGATACTCCTCGTCCTCGTCTCGGTCTGTTTCAGTGTCGTAGATCAAGGTTGTTGGTCGAGTGAAGCATCGTTCTTCTTCGGGGTCTAATTTGTCATCGGAACAAATTCTGCCTGTTGATATAGCGTGGCATTCTTCTTGTTCTGGTGTACAGTCCGGTTAGTCGATCTTGTAAGTGATGCTTTTACCATGTGCTCGTAGAACAATCGTATGGTTATACACATCAATCACTGCTCTGGATGTGTTCATAAATGGTCTTCCAAGGATAATCGGGATGTTTATGTCCTCGTGGATATCCATTTCCACGAAATCCGTCAGAAAGAAGAATTTTTTAACTTGAACTAAGACGTTCTCAGCTATTCCTTTTGGGTATCTAACAGATTGGTCAGCTAGCTGGACAGTCATCTTAGTGGGTTTCAAATTTTCAAGTTCTAGCCTCTTAAACAGGGAGTAGGGCATAGCTCCTAGGTCGGCTAAAGCGCTGATATCTCCGGATTGGTAAATAGAACAAGGGAGTGTGAATCTACCGGTGTCTCCTAGTTTTTCGGGAAGGCTATTCTTAAGTAGGGCTGATGTTTCAGAACTAAGGGGAATGTTGTTTACTTCGGGCAGTTTATCCTTAGTGGATAGCAATTTCCTGATATATTTATTACGACCGGGAACTCTAGACATGGTATCAAGGAATTTTCCATCTAGCTTAAAGGATGATAATTTCTTAGGTTGGCTTTAAGTCTAGCGGGATAAGGGATTCTAACCTCTATGTTCATGGTCCGAGTGGTTTCCACTGCTGATATCTTGATCTTTGGTTCTTCCTTTACTGGTACAGCAGCAGTAGATGGAGTGGCTGCTTCCTTTGTGGTAGTGAGTTGCTTTGCTTCCTCAACATGTGGGTTGTGAACCGTGTTGCTAGGCAAACTTCCTCTGGGTCTGTTATCAAGACGTTGTGCCAATTGTCCAATTTGGGCTTCCAAATTCTTTAGCACGGCCAATTGGTTTCTCATAAAGAGGTCGGCTTGATCTTGTCTAGCGGACGTCTTTTGGTTGAGTAGGTGTTGACCTTGCATGAATTGGGTGAAGGCGTCATCTGAACTTGAAGCTGGGGCATTTGTCTTTGCAGGTTGTTCAGCGGTTTGGTTGATATCAGAAGTGAGTCCAGGAAGTGCGAGGGGTTGGTTGTAAGGAAGTTGTGGTTGTTGTGGGTAAGGTGGGTATCTTGGTGGGTATCGGGGTTGGAAAGGTTGGTTAGTTCTTTGTGGGAATGGAGGTCCTCTAGGTTGGTTATTGTTTTGGTTGAAACCGGGTGGAAAATTCTGTGGTCGAGCGGGAAACTGAGCATAGTAGATGGTGCCATCTGCTTCTTCGTATTCCACTTGGTATTCACCAAATGGTTGCGGGTTGGTGCAATGTTGACAGACTTGTACTTGGTGTACTTGGTGCTGTTGTTTCTTGAGTTCTCCAAACTGTTTGACAAGTGAGTCCATTTTCTTCATTAATACTATAAGTGCTTCAACTGGAACTGGATTCGATGCAGCGATAGGTGCTGAAGATGTTGAGTGATCTCCAGAGTTCCAATCATGGTGATGCATAGTCATGTTCTCTATCAGGTTCCATCCTTCTTCGTCGGTCTTTGCCATGAAGCTTCCCTGTGCAGCAGCATCGAGGGTGGTTCGGTGGTTGGGGTCTAAACCATTGTAGAAGGTACACAATTGCGTGGATTTGTCGAGACGGTGATTGGGGCATTTCTTCAAGGCTCCTTTGAATCGTTCCCATGCGGTGTATAATGACTCATCAAAAGCTTGTCGGAAATTCATGATGTCATTTCGAAGTTTGGTTTGTTTAGAAGGCGGAAAGTATTTGGTTAGAAACTTTGTTGCCATTACCGTCCATGAAGGGATAGAGTTGGTCTCTAAACCTTCAAACCATATTTGCGCATGATGAGTGAGCGAATAAGGGAAAAGATACAAGCGGATTGTGTCTTGGCTAATTCCGTTTTGTTTGTAGGAATTTGAAAGATATATGAACTTGTCGAGGTGAGAGTTGGGATCATCACTTGGTAATCCATGGAATTGACAGTGGTTTTGGATTAGTTGGATGATGTGGTGTTTAAGCTCGAAAGATTGACCAGGGGTTTTAGGGTAGAGAATTGGTCCTCCTCTTCCTTCGATAGAGGGTTTACTGTTGTCAGCGAGAGTGATGCATTCAGCCATTGCTTGTCTAAGCGCGGATGGCTTCTTTTCTCATCGAATGGTACGTATTATAAATTCTGGATTAGAGAAATTAAACAGTGGTGCAGATCTAGGGGAACAGGTCATTCACTAAAGAGAAACAGACAATAGAGAAAATATATATATATATATATATATATATATATATATATATATATATATATTTTAGAAGGTTTTATGCTAAGGGTTTACTAGAATTGGGATTGGTTGGGCCTCTGTATCGGACAGTTAATCTGCCCGGCAGCAGCGCCAAAAACTTGATGTGCTACCCAACGGTCGTATGAAGATGACGTATGGATCGCAATCGGTTTGTTTTAAATTTGTATTTGCTGGGGTCTAAGTGTGACTTACTAATACTGAACCAAAGGCTAGTAGATGGTAAGTATGAACTAGAGTCATTCTTAAAGAGAAACTGAATTGAAACGGAGGTGATCCAATCAACCTTTCTTTTCTAGTAAAGGTTTTAAAAGAGTGCGTTGGGGGTTTTTGGTTCAGTTAATTAAGTAAACTAAATAAAGCGAATAAAAGATAATGGTAAATCAGATAATAAAAGGAGTATTTGTTGTGAGTTCATTAGCTTATAATGTGGGATGATGAATTGTAGGGAAAATGTTTACTAAATTTGGAATGTTCACTAGACTTGGTAGTTTGTGGTATAACCGATAGATTCCCTATTAGTCGGTTATCAACTAATATGTCACGAGGAACCACGGTGTCATTATTCTGATCAGACAGACAATGCTCAACTCTCCACACTCTCCTGTGAGGGAGTCAGTGGCCCTTGTTATTGAACACATTTGCTCCCGGGGGGAGGAATAGAGTAGCAAGTCTACAACAAGTCTAACCGTTCTTAATACCATAGAGACTATAAATTTAGCAGACAACTAACTTAGCAAATACTTTCGGACTTAGTTGATCAATTCCTATTAATGAAGTTTAAGCATGGTAAGCGAAGGAAAGTGTTGAGGTTTCTTGCGTACCTTACTTTAAATTTCATAAGTTAAGGAAGTTGGATTTTAAACTTGTCTTTCTCAATACAATTAACAAATCCCTAGGTTTTCGTAAATGGTTATTTAGCCTATAGCCTACCTAATCTAATCTAAACTAACTAATCTAATGAAAACGCTAATTAAAATGTTGACGGCTTTTTGCATAAATTTAAACCCAGACCATGTCGGAAAATGCTATGGTAGTCCACAACGTATTTAATCGTTTACCAATGTTTTCAATGTGAATTCAATTGCTTCGTGATGTTTACATGATAAGTACATTGTGATTTCAAGTGTATAATACTCATGGTAATTCCACGTAATCACATTGCATTTTATGATGCTCGCATGACGTTACAATTAAAACCATAGTTTTACACAGATAACTATTGACCAAGTAGTAAGGTTCGCGACTCCTCTTTACAAGGTTACAATCACGTTTGTTAATCGAAAGGCGAATGTAAGTTTTAGGTTTAAAATCATAAGGTAAATCCGTTCATAAAGTTTCCATTTTAACGTCGATCCATAATACAACTACCTTCGGTCGTTACCGGCTTCCATGCGTTTGTACTTTGCTCGAAAGCAATTCCAGCACTATACCAAGTAGACAGTCGAATAGGGGCCGTCATATTATTTCACGACGCAATTAAAGTCATCCCACAATTACATATGCTAACTACATCACAACAAATACAATAGTAATCTACTCGCTAATCATGGCACAAACTATCTCTAGCATAATTAAAGTATACATATTTAATCAAGATAGATAAGGATAGAAATAACCGAGATTAATATGCGAGAAGGAATAGACTTGAATTAATAAGAGTTGCTCCAAGCGTACACCAAAGATTACAAATACGTTCCTCACCAAGGACTACAAGCACGTTCCTTGCTTCTATTTTAACTAGCCTAATACTAATTTAAAGTAAGAAAATAAAGAAAGAAAGAAAAGCTAGAAGCTAGAGAAAGAAAGTGTGAAAGTGTGTAGGTGCCTAGGTGTGTTGGTGTGTTTTTGCAAATGAGCCTCATGCCTCCTATTTATAGGAGAGTTTTGGTGCATTTTAGCAAGTGGAAGCTCACAATAGCAAAAGGTGGTGGCACCGGGTACGAAAAAGGTGGAAAAGGTGGTGCACCGGGTACGGAAAAACACGTAAAGGTCTAGCCCCGGGTACACGAAAGGACCAAAAAGTGGGAAGTGTGCAAGGGGTGGCAGTCGGCGGCGGCTGGGTGGCAGCCAGCGGCGGTTGGGTGGCTGGCCAGCGGCGGCTGGTTGCTACCCGCACCAGTCCGCTGCCTGTTGCCGCATTTCTTGATTCGTGCGTGTTTTCTTCGTTATGCGTCCATTTGCGTTGATTCTTTTTACGTTGGATTGGTAATTCTAAAACGAAGCTTTTGATAAAAAGAAATCCCAAAAATATGTCTCTGAACTTTAGATGTGTCGTACGAATCGTTTGGATCTTCCGGAGTACGTAGAATCTTCATTGTTCGTCCGTTTTTGTTGATTCTTCTTCTGTTGGATTCGTAATTTGAAAATGAACATCTTGAGTAAGGTGGATGTTGGTGATGGACACTTTTGTCTAGAAATCTCATTTTGATGTCTTGAATCTTCAAACGTGTGTGATTCTTCGTTTTTTCATCCGTTTTGCTTGATTTTCATCGTGCAACCTTGTTTTGACCATCTTGGCATAATACTATTGATTTGTAATGTTTTTGAGTTAAAGTGCCAAGAATCATTCCAGAATGAGAGAGATATCGGTAGTAAAAATGTGACTTTTTACGCGATATCAGTGAGCTCCGGTCCTATTTGTGAAAAAGAAAGACGGTTCTTTCCGCATGTGTATCGACTATCGTGAACTTAACTAGTTAACATTAAAGAACCGTTACCCAGTCCCTCACATTGATGACCTGTTTGACCAACTTCAGGGGTCGAGTTTTTATTCAAAGATCGATCTACGGTCAGGTTATCACCAACTCCGAGTTCCTGATGATGACATTTCAAAAATCGCTTTCCGAACTCGTTATGGACATTACGAATTTCAAGTGATGCCATTCAGTCTAACCAACGCACCGGCTATATTCATGGACCTTATGAATCGGGTGTGCAAACCTTACCTTGACAAGTTTGTTGTCGTTTTCATCGATGACATTCTGATATACTCCCGCAACGAACAAGAACACAGCCAACACCTGAAAACCATCCTAGAACTACTCTAATATGAGGAGTTATATGCCAAATTCTCCAAGTGTGAGTTCTGGATGCAAACTGTACAATTCCTCGGTCACGTCATTGATAGCCAAGGAATACATGTCAATCCAGCCAAGATCGAGGCTATCAAGTGCTGGCAAGCACCTACCACACCCACTGAAGTACGCCAATTCTTAGGACTCGCTGGATACTATCGGTGATTCATTGAGACTTTCTCGAAAATAGCCCAACCTCTCACCGCACTGACTCAGAAGGAAAAGAAGATCTATTGGACTGATAAACAAGAGTCAGCTTTTCAACTATTGAAACAAAAACTTTGCAGCACACCAATCTTATCCTTACCCAAAGGCAACGATGACTTCGTAGTTTATTGTGATGCTTCACACCAAGGTCTCGGTTGCGTATTGATGCAACGAGATAAAGTAATCACCTACGCCTCCCGACAACTCAAGGTCCACGAAAAGAATTACACGACTCATGACCTAGAGTTAGGGGCAGTTGTTTTCGCACTCAAGATTTGGAGACATTATCTATATGGAACCAAATGTACGATCTTCACCGATTACAAAAGTCTCCAACATATCTTTGACCAAAAAGATTTGAACATGAGACAACGTCGTTGGGTCGAACTACATACCGATTACGATTGTGAAATTCGGTATCACCCAGGAAAGGCTAATGTTGTTGCCGATGCCTTAAGCTGAAAAGAACAAGTGAAACCCCTTCGAGTTCGAGCTCTCAGTATGACAATTCACAACAACCTTATTATTCAGATCCTTACCGCCCAACTCGAAGCACTCAAACCTGAAAATGTGAAAAACGAGTCCTTGGATGGCATGGAAAAACAATTTGAAACCAAACCTGACGGGGCCAAATACTTCTCAAACAGAATCTGGTTACCAAATTTTGGGAACCTGTGAGACTTGGTGACTGATGAAGCTCACAAGTCCAAATACTCTATACATCCCGGTGCTGACAAATTGTACCATGGCATCAAAGAGTTGTATTGGTGGCCCAACATGAAAGCTGACATCACCACGTATGTCAGCAAGTGCCTCACCTATTCCAAAGTCAAATGTGAATACCAGAAACCCTCCAGATTGCTGCAACAACTGGAAATCCTTCAATGGAAATGGGAGCAGATCACCATGGACTTCATTACCAAACTCCCATAAACACCGAGCGGTTGCGATACCATTTGGGTGATCGTAGATCGTCTCACAAAATCTGCTCATTTCCTAGATATCAGAGAAACTGACAAGATGGAACGTTTGACACGGATCTACCTAAAAGAGATCGTGTCAAGACACGACGTGCCCATTTCAGTTATCTCTGACAGAGATAGCCGATTCACTTCTCGCTTTTGGCAATCACTACAAAAATCCTTGAGTACTCGTCTGGATATGAGTACTGCTTACCACCCACAAACCGACGGCCAAAGCGAACGAACCATACAAACACTGGAGGACATGCTACGAGCTTGCATAGTTGACTTCGGTAAAAATTGGGAAAATCACTTACCGTTGTGTGAGTTTTCGTACAACAACAGTTATCATACCAGCATTAAGGTTGCACCTTTCGAAGCACTTTACGGACGTAAGTGCCGATCACCTGTCTGTTGGACTGAGGGGAGAGATAGCCAACTCGGCGGTCCATAAATCATTCATGAAACCACCGAAAATATAGTAGGTATCCAAAATCGGCTGAAAGCCGTACGTGATCCTCGGAAAAGTTATGCTGACGTGAGACGCAAACACCTTAAGTTTCAAGTTGGGGACAAATTACTTCTAAAAGTGTCACCTTGGAAGGGTTTCATTCGATTAGCGATACGCGGAAAACTAAACCATAGGTACATTGGACCCTTTAAAATCTTGGAAAGGATTGGTCCAGTGGCGTATCGACTATAGCTACCTTTGAAACTCAATAGCGTGCACCTTACCTTTCACATATCTAACTTGAAGAAATGTCTATCTGATGAGACACTGATTATACCACTCGATGAAATCCACATTGATGACAAACTCCACTTCGTCGAGGAGCCTGCCAAAATTATGGACCGTGAGGTCAAACAACTGAAACAGAGTCGTATTCCCATCGTTAAGGTCCGATGGAATTCAAGGCATGGGCCCGAATTCACTTAGGAACGGGAAGACCAAATGCGACAGAAACACCCACATCTATTCGTAGATACCACGCAGCAGACGGCTGCAAACTAATTTCGGGATGAAATTCTCTTAACAAGGGGAGAATGTGACACCCAACAAATTAGGACTTTAATTAGTGCCTAACAATCTTGTAATTACACGTATTTAGCTTTGTATTAGGCCAAATATGTGTAACATTTTGTATATATGACACTATATATATACACGTACGCGATTAAGTTTAATCGTGCGAATTCCAACCGGATAGATATCATACAGTACAAATACGGACATTGGTGTCAAACTTTTTAAATGATGTGGAATCATCCATACAAACATTATTTACTTAAATATATTACACATTATACGTTTTGTGTAAAACGTAACTTAACGTGACGAAAACGCGCGAAACGCGCCCGACAAATGAAATAAACAAAAATTATAAACTTATAATTTTATTACTAAGTATTTTGATAAAATACTTCGAGTAAAAATATTACGATTATACGCATAAGTATAGAACGCCTAAAAACATTACACGATTTAAATAAACATACAATAACGCAAGAACGCACAAACCGAGACCCGAAAACATTTTAATAACTTGAAATGAAGTATTTAGAATTAAACTTTCAATAAAAATATTGCGGTTTAAAATGTTAACGAAACGAGTTGTATAATACGTTTAACGTCTAAACGAACGGGTAAACGAGCACCGTGAGTAACGTAACTTTGAGGAACAAGATTTAACACACCCATTCCCATGGGACCCACCCAAAAATCTGCTAAAAGCAGTCCATGCCACCCCCACACCCTCTTTCTCCCTTCAAACACTCCTTACACAACCCATTCCTCATTTCCAAATCCACACTTCGCCTCTTTTTCTCCATCTAAACTCTTCTCTCTCTCTCTCTAAAAACGACTTGGTCAGTCACAAGACCACCTCCCCACCTCCACTAAACCACCACAAGTCCACCATTCAACCACCATAGTGCCACCACGAACCGCCACGCCGGAAATCAAGAAAACGTGAGAAAATGAGCTTTCGGCTTCATTTCTTTCACTCTTCATCAAGATCATTGTAAGGATCCTTTTCTTTTCTTAGTTTTACTTGTTTTAAGGTTATAATCAAGTTCTAGTAGCCACTCTGTAACACCCGCCAAATTAGGACTAGTGATTAGTGCCTAATCAGTTATTAATACATGTAATTAGTTGGTTTTAGGCTAATTAATGTATCGAATTTTATATATTGTTGAATATATACGAATACGTGATTTGAGTAAATTGTACAAGTTTCAAATCGAATGTGATTCGGTTCAAATAAATACGGACGTTGGTGGCCAATTTTATTAAATATAAAAGTATTTAATAACGATATAGTACCCAAAAATATTATTTTGATAATATTCTAGACCCTTCTGTATTGTATGAATAGACGTTTACACGATTAAATACTAAACGCGCAAACAACCGGAATAAAGTTGAATTGTATTTTATGACACTATTATTAAGTGTTATCGATAAAACACCCGTATCTTAAAAACCCACAATTAGACGTGTATTAAATTATTTAAAAAGTTTAAACAATTGGAGTAACGACCACCGCACGGAGCGCGACTACAGGAGCTTAGAAAGTGAGGCTTTCATCAAAACCCCACTCCCTCCTTTTCTTCCTCCTCATTTCTCACATTCTTCTCCCTCCTCTTCTCTCTTTTCTCTCATTTTACCACCAAACCACCATCAACATAATCTACAAAATAACACCACTAAACCACCTCGGATCATCTCGTTCGTTTGGAAGAAAAGAACCACCGCGTCACGATCTACACTCCTACCTTTCCGGAATCTTGATTCATTAACTTGTAAGTTTCCGACGAAAACTCAAAACCTCTCGATTTTAAGTGTTTTTAAGTTTTAGTTGTTTCTTTAAGCTTATAATGACCTTATAAGGGTTGGGTAAAAGAATCAGACCAAACGGAAACCCGAAAACTCGTTTTTGGCTCAAAAATTCGTTAACATCCTTAAGTATCGCAATGAAGGTGCAGTATAGCGTCACTTCATGCGTCACTTAAGTGACGCATTGAGTGTCGCTAAAAGCCCTAATCATGCGTCACTTGCATAAGTGCCGCATAAAACCCCTTTTTCCCGACACTTACATCCGTCACTTGTTTAGTGACGCCTAGAAGCCTTAACCGACACTTCTTAAGTGACGCTTAGACCCATACCCGACACTTATACCGACACTTACCTTAGTGACGCCCTACCATGCGTCACTTCCCCTAAGTGACGCACATGCTCAAATTTACTATTTTTAGCGACACTTCCCAAGTGTCGTCCAAGCCCCTAAGTGACGTTATAAGTGACGTATAAATAGAAGGTTTCAAACTAATTTTACACTAAGTATTGAGGCCCAAATTTGACGCCCTATTTCACCCAAATTCAAGTCCAGATGCGTTTTTCACCAAAGCAATATAGTAGAAATAAAAATTTCACCAAAGCTCGACCCCAGCCAGGGGCTCTGCCCCTTGGACCCCGCCAGGGGCTGCCGCCCCTTGGACCCCGCTACCAGGGGCGCTGCCCCCGGACCCCCATCATTAACGGGCTTCGCCCTTACCCTAGGTTCACGAGTAACGGTGTTACATCTAAACTTTCACACAAAGTGTTAAACTTGTATAACATCAAACACGAATGCGACACAACTTCTAAAACACATTGGAACTTACTTTGAGGTATAACACTTCAAAATCATCAAAATAATAATGTGGGATTATTATTACAAACAATCACCAACGGGCCGTACACATTTTCAAACAGTTAAACAAACAACCAAATCGTGGTAATTTGGACATTCTAGTTGAACAAACAACTACAAGGGTGATCTTTGAGATACTCAATCATGTCATAACCATCGTGTGTCGTGGACACCCTCAGGTTACAAGTCGTTGGACTTCGATTCTTGGCTAATCAATCTAATTTTATTAAGATAAACTCTTCAGGCTCAGGTGAGTCTCATGGCCCCTCTTTTTACTGTTTTACTAGGGGTGCGATACATTGCTCTGTTTTTAACACGTGAACGCGAGTACATATTTCAATATACTACATGAGTTATTTTCAACTAATCAAACCAAAGTCCTCCGTCAGTATAGTCTGGTAATACGAAAGTAGCGTGAATATTAGTATATGGTACCATATAGGATTGACCCTCCTCGTCCGGGTTAGCAAGCACTAACCGGGTAAACGGACGTACTAATATTTGGGAAGACGAGTGTAGATTAGGCACTAGTGGAGGCACCTCGCTCGGAATTCTCTATATGGGACCCGACCCTCGAGTTAAGCTCAGACTATGCGCTCATGGTTGTATACATTATCTGTAACTTTATTTGCTGCTTGCAAATCAATACTTAAATCTTGCGGTTCATAGAATATTATTTGATATTCAAACCTGTGAGCTCACCAGCGTTAGCTGACCCATTTTAGCATGTATCACAGGTACTCAGCAGTAGATTTGGACTGCCCATCAGGATGCATCTTAGCTCGAGTCTTCATGCAAACTTCAGAGATTTCATTGCATTATTAGATTTTGTATAACTAATTTTGTACTTAAATCTCTCATATTACGAACACGAGCTATGTATGAGTTCAAACTGTTGTAAACCTTTCAATATTAATATATTTTGTTAAAACAACGCATATAGAGACGTTTGCTATATATCTGTGTGCTTTGATTATTGATTAGTACCACCCAAAGTATGCTTTCGTGAATCATTAAATTTGGGGGTGTTACACACTCAACATTAAAAAAACCAAATTATAAACCGAAGCGTGAATTTAAACTTGAAATCTTGTGTTCATGTTCCTGTCCAGAAAAAGGACCAATTTCTACGATTTTTAGAAAAATCATTTTATCAGGAAAACGGACGTTTCTTAAATCTAAAATGAAGTTCAGGAAGTTAACTTTCCAACAAAATTTGTCTCGTGACATTGGGACTCAATTTACTACTTCAAAACGTAAAAATGGAAGGACAAATACTTTCTGTCTCGGTTGACAGAAAGTTTCACCAACTTCTCAAGGCTATATCTCGAGCTACGCACATCTAAAACACATGAGGCTTGCTCCAAAATATCAAAAGTTTTGTTAGCTTTAAAAAGTTCTTCTTTGTGATCTCTTGAAAATACACGGATTTGCCCAGAAAGATCGATCTTTGGACTTGTATCCGGACTGGTCATATTTGGATCTCATGGGACTTTCAATTTTATTAACCAACTAAACGACTCCTAAAACCCTTGGAAAAATCACAGAAAATAGCTAAAATATAGGGGTATCATGGGTATTTTTCTCGGGAGTTATTGCGGACTCTAAGTTGTCGATAGCGTGAGAGGAATCGGGACCAAAATCTGTGAAAACGAAACTAAGGGACTGTTTTGGTAAATGTTTAAAAACGACACTTCGGGTTAACCACGAAACGTAAAGATAATTTTTCTAAGCTTTAAAAACATATTTATGACTTCCTTAAAAGTCTCGGGTCAAACCGAAGTCGTTTGACCACGTTCACTAACCTAGTAAAACATCACAGCTTTAGTGTCGCATCGGGCCCAATCCGATTGCGACACTAAGCCCAATGTCGCTAAACTATTAGAAATCAATCACCTGCGACACTAATCTCAGTGTCGCTAACCATCAAATGTCGCCGACTGCAACACTAACCCTTTTGTCGCCGAAACCCTAATTTCACCACCTACGACACTGACCTCAGTGTCGCATACTTATAAATTCAGATACCTGCGACACTACTATTAGTGTCGCAACATCACTTATTTACACACCTTGCGACACTAACCTCAGTGTCGCAAACCACTCCATTGTCGCTCCTGGTGTCACTAATTACAGCAGACATGTAAACACTTTTTACACTAAGTGTCGAACTTACTTAACAACATATACTTACATGCGATACAACTCGGGATCATACGAATTATACTTTTATATGTATACAATGGAACAAACATAATAATAATACTTTGAGAATTATTATTACAACCGTCACCAACGGTCTGTACACGTTTTCTAAACGCAAACAACAAACAATCACTTAGACATAACTAGTTGAGTGGACAACTAGCATGAGTGGACATTAACCCTCCACTCACACTTAATTATATAAGTGGAAATTAACCCCCCACTTACATACAACCTTATGTATTTAGGGCGCTAGAGGGTTTCTTATTGGGACATTGACACCCACAGCTTGCTTATTTACTTGCATACCAAACTCAGGTGAGTTTCATAGCCCCACTTTTACTGTTTTACATATCGGGTGAGATTACATACTCTGTGTTTATGATCACAAACAACTGATAACAACCTTTATATGAATTGCATGAGACGTTAATACACTAAAAGTCTTCACTTTATCATAGTTCATTAATTATATAAGCGCGAGTATTATTAAATAGATCTATCGGGGATTGACATCCCTGTTCGGGCTAGTCGCTCTAGCCAACCCACTGATACAGTAGTATTTGACTGTTACGGGTGTACTGGATTATACACATGCCTGAGGCACAAACCAGGTTAAGCGTCGAACTGGGAGACTCATGGCAATTATATACACTTATTTTTGTATTCGTACAAAACTGATAAACCTTGTGATCACTACTCATACTTTTATAACTGTTTAAACCTATGAACTCATCAACATTATGTTGACCATTTTAGTATCTAATGTCAGGTGCACACCCACAATAGGATGGCCTACAGGGAACTCTAGCTCGAGTCGCATACTTTACAAACGAACAAGAGATTTTCCTGCATTACTATTTTTGTAATAGTAGTTATGTATTAGAATCTTTAGGCTACCGAGCGAACTCTCAAGTTATTACAACTGTAGTTTGTAAACAATATATTTTTATGAAATGTATTTTCAAACGTCTCATTTAGAGGTTGTTTGCTTGTAACTATTGTGTGATGATCCGTGATTAGTCGCGCCCCGGCCTGACTTCCGTTGCTGTTAATTTGGGGGTGCAACAAGTAGAAAGGAAGATGAATAAATCTTTTGAAACTTGTATTGAAGTTAGAAATTGATTTTGGTGTTTAAGTTTAGTCCCCTGTGATTTTTCTTTCTTTTCTGTAACTTTCTGGAGTGTTTTTGGAATGATGGATACAAATGTATGTAGATATAAAATAGATAGGAGTTTATTAATTTTATTCCTTGTAACTATTATTGTCTGGAACTTAAAAACTATTCACAGTTATTATTATACTACTTAAAACAACTAATTTTACGTTTACCAAAATATTACTTTGGATTTTGGGGTGTTACAATAACAATACCTTTTTTATAAAGGTAAAATTTTCAAAACTTAAAGAAATAAAAGTTAATGGAGACTAAAGCCAAAGACTATATAATATAATCGAAAGACACATGTCAACCAACATACAATCATCATTAACCTTAAGCATACTCATAACACATACACACCACCAAGGCACCACTATGTACTATCAAACACACTTACAATCTACACACAACATAACCCACAAATTTACGCAAACAAATACAAATATATACACAAATATAACATAATATTACCAAATAATTATAAGTTATATATTTATATATATATATATATATACCGAAAATATTGGAAGCTAGGTATATATGAAAAGAAGATTGGGAGGCATCAACCGAAAAAAAAGGATGAAAACGGGTCAAAATCGGAGGGTTGAAATGCTGCCGGAGATATTGGAAATATGATAAAGCTTTAACTATTAATAGAGGGCTTGAGAAGGAGAAACATAAGGAAAGTATGTGCTGAAAAAATGGAGGGAAGCTTTCTTTGTGGAGCTACTATAAATGCTAAGATGTATGTATAAATAATACTCCATAGTGCAGAGTAATATTATATAAAATTAATAAAAAAAGATATATATGTTTATTATTAGAATTTACTATTCATTTAATGTGTATATCATTTACCTCCCGGTAAATGTTAGCTATAGAGAATGTGGGGCAGACCGAATTCACTACATTTTAGGAATAAATTTGTAGGTGTACAACACAATATTATGAAAATGCAATTAAGTTTTATAGGTATAAAATGCAGTATTCCGTCTATAATTTGCATTGAATCTGGGCGACATCTTTGTTCTAAAATGCATTCAATTCCGCATGCGCCTCATGTGAGACATTCTCCTCGGGATCTTATCCTTAAGATTTGAGGAATTTGTATCCTTAAAAAAAATTAATTAACTGGAGAATAAAATTGAAGGAAAAATAGTTTTTATTAGTCGTGACTAAAACCCGCACCTACAATAGCCAGAGAATAACATGATGACAGTCGCACCGAGTTACATTAGCTATAATGTATTAATTTGCAAATCAAATATTAAATATGTAACTTATAACATATTCGAATAAAACATAAGAGTTACTCTTTCCGTCCCAACTAACGTGTTCATTTTGACTTCTTACAGTTTTAGGTTTTCCCTAACTAGATTCTTCACCAACCAAATAACATTTCTATCCACTAAAGTTTCTTCAATCGATTGAAATATCAAAATTAACATTTATTTAATACATCCCAAAAAAGTAATATGGATATTTTGCATGGGACGCAAGTACTGTTCATCGAAACACTAATCTATATATATGTGGGAATTATGAAATTTCTACATATATGGTTAAATCATGAATGAGTGTCGTCGCACGACTAACTATCATCACCGCATCACTAAAATGGTCTACCTAGTCGTAGCTAAGTTTTAAAGTGTTTCAACTTGGATGAGAAATTTCCCTAGGCCACTACCCTAGGGTGGCAATTCGGGTTGAGCCAGGTTATTAATTTTGAGTTACCGGGTCAGAAATTATCAACCCGAATTCAACCTGATTTTATAATTGGGTTGCGTATTTCAACACAACTCAAAACCCGGACCTAACCCGAGTAGCCAGACTTTTTATCTAGTTAACAGGTTTTCGCGTGATTTTTGAGTTTTCCCGTCGGTTTCAGGTCACTCGGGTGAAATAGGTCACACTAATCGATCTTTTGAAAATAATAGCTAATCATTTTTAAGCATAAATAATTATAAAATTTCAAAAGTAATCACAATAAATATTATATACATTTGGATTCATCATCTAAACATTATTAATTTACTACTTATATCCAAATATAACACATAATATATTATACTCCCTCCGTCTCAAAATTATTGTCCACCAACAAAAAAACACACAGTTTAATAAAAGTGAGACCACAACACCTTTCAACTAAAGCATCTCCAACAAGCATTTTTTTAAAAGCTTTCTAAAGTTTTTTACCAAAGCTTTTTTGAAAAAGCTTTACAAAAAGTGATTGCTCCATTGAAGAAAAGCTATTTTTCATTAAAAATAAATATAATATTAAGGAGAGAGGGTGCAATGACTTGAGATTTATCAAGTCATTGAGGCTATAACTTTTAATAAATTGATAATTTTATAGGTTTTATTAAAACTAAAAGCTTTTGTTCATTGGAACTAAAGATTTTTCAAAAGCTTTTTATAGAAAAGCTCTTACACAAAATCTTGTAAAAAGCTTTGTAAAAAGTCTTCATTGGTCATGCTCTAATTAAATAGAATTTTCACCTACTAAAGTCTCCTCCCATAGGTTGAAATGAGAAATGGACAATTATTTTGGACGTCCCAAAAGGTGGATTATAGTATAATTTTAGGACGAAGGGACTATATATATATATATATATATATATATATATATATATATATTTATTTATTTATATTTATTTATATTATTAGAGTAAGGTTCAAATGAGTACACCCTTTTTAAGTGAGAATGGGGGAATCATTTTGAGCCATCAGAATTGTGAGATCAAGGGTCCATATTAATACATCATTTTTTAATTAAAAAAAAATACAAACACATAAGATTTTGGGCGGAAGGGTATTATGGTAAATACACAAATTAATTAATTTCTTCCGTTTTTCACTTTTGTTCAAAATTTTAACTCTCTTCATTGTTCCCTCTTGTTCCTTTCGTTTTCCTCTCTCCCGATTTTTCGCTGAAAACCCTAGAAATTGCAGCGCTTCTTCATCAAATCATCATCGTATCATCACAAATCTTTGTTTTGTTCATCCTTGCTTCGCTATAACGTTGTATCGGTGAGTATTTTTATTTACGAAAATTGGTTTTTATAAAACCCTAATTTTTAAACGTGATTAAAATCTAAATTGTACGTGTTTTTTTAACAGAAATCACTTGAAAATGAGTGATTTGCGTGACGAGATTCCTCCTAGAACATTATCGTCAGATCCGATCTATGTTCAACCTATCAGATCCGTACCAATGAGTAAGTTTCTTTGATTTTTATGCTCAATCTAAATTTACGTTACGCGTTGCTTTTTGTTGATTTTTTTTGGATGATGATATGTTTTAGTTAATTTGATTGGTTTGAAATTAGGGTTTTACTAACATATGTGTTAGCTTTGTTTTTTATATTGATTATAGTGTTTGCAAATGGTTTGTTAATATGTTAGTTTTTGTATTTTCAAGTGATGCTACTGTTTAACTTTTGGTATTTTTTTAGTGTTTCAGTTATTGGTGTATTTGAATGTGTTTATTTGATTGGATTGAATTTAGTTTTTTGGTAACACAAGTGTTAGTTATTGTGTATATTGAATTTTGCACAAGTGTTTGGTATATTTTGAATTTTTACACAAGTTGTTTTTCAATGTGTTTTATCATGCTGTTATATGTTTTTATGTGGTGTGTGTATATCATGTATGCTTTATTTGTAATTTTTTTTATTAAAGTATTGTGGTTGTTCATTTTTATTTAATAGCTATCGAAGATAGCATCGTATCAGAAACTGATCCAGCCGTTTTGAGTTCACTAGAAGGTTAATTTTGTTATTCAATTATCTTTTTTTTTGCAGTACCATATCTGATATATGTGTGTTTGCAAGTTTTTTTATTTTTGAGTTTCGTGTGTATTCTTTTACTTTTTCAGTTGTTACAAAGTTACCTTTTTTGGATGCTAGTGGTTTAAAGGTCTATAGAAAACGACCTAAAAAACTAAATGTTAGTGATGTTGATTGTCAAGGTAAATTCCATCAATTCATAACATGCTTTTATAGTTACTTGAATCAAATGTGATTTGTGGGAAGTATCACGTATGTCAGCATTCGTGGTGTTGTTATAAATTCAACATTAAGCTATTTTTCCTTATAAATATGTTTGTTTTCTTAGTGTCATGATAATCTGTTTTACACATTTTTTGTTCTTTACTTTTGATATTTTTTCAGGTGGCAAACCTCCTAATTCTCCTACACTCGCAGATATGCTTAATGCAGAAACGAAGGTCGGTAGACAGAAGCGTAAAGCTATTAAAGGAGGTAGACGAACAAAAGCAATAGCTGCGAGATGTGAATCACCAGATGAAAAAGTCAAAAAAAGGAAGGGTGATGATGATAAACAATCTGCTAATGAAGAGGCGAAGAGGAAGAAAGCTGCTGATATGGAAAAGAAGAAGAAGGTCGTGGAAGATAAAAAGGCTGCTAATGAGGAGGCGAAGAGGAAGAAAGCTGCTGAAAAGAAAGTTAAACAGAAAGCATATCAGGAAAGAAAGCAAGCTGCTGCTGCTAAAGAGTTGAAGAAAAAAATAGCTGAGGATGAAGCTAGAAAAAAGGCTGAAAAGGAGAAAAAGGAAGAGGATGAAGCTGCTAATGAAAAGCAGGCTGCTGAGTTGAAGAGAGCAGAAGAGGAGAAGGTGGAAAAGGAGAAGGCGGAAAGGGAGAAGGCTGTAAGGGAGAAGTCGGAAAGGGAGAAGACAGAAAGGGATAAGGCGGTAAGGGAGAAGGCGGAAAGGGATAAGGCAGTAAGGGAGAAGGATGAAAGGGAGAAGGCGGAAAAGGAGAAGGCGGGGGAAGAAAGTAAAGCTGCTAAAGCTAAGAAAGACGCTGAGCAGGCAAAAAAGAACAAAGATAGTAAGGAAGCGGATAGAAAGAAAAAAAAAAGTGAGCAGGCCAAGAAGAACAAACCATTGGGAGAAAGTGAAACAGAAAATAAGGCGGAAAATGAGAAGGTATCTGATAAGTTTGATGAAAAGAGTCAGAAGGAGACAGATATTCCTGCGATGGAGGTTGAGACACGTCGACCTCGTAAAAGGAAGGTACGTGTTAAAGACGAAGGTGAGAAGAAAGATGTTAAACTGAAGAAGACCGTGAAAAAAAAATGATGAAGAGGCATCAGGTCTACCATCCATGTGTATCCGAACCACGCCAATGCAAATGTTTGATGCGACTAAGAATCTCACGGTTCAACGAAAACAGTGTGAGAGACATGGGATTTGGTGCTTTTATTGAATTCCCAATCAGTTCGCTTCCAGGTACTTTTTTGTCTAACTGTTGCCTTTGGTTGTAAATTAGATTCTGTTTTTGTGATGTTCACGTTTTAGTTTCTAGTTTTGTGTTTTGTTAATGGCTAACATTTGTGTGACTGCTAACTAACAATTGTGTTAGTGGTAGCTAACACTTGTATTACTGCCTTCACTTACCGAAATTTTTTTAAATACTTTGCTAACATATGTGTTACTACTTGCTAACACGTGTGTTGTTACTTTGTTAATGTCATATACATTTTTACAATTTATTGATTCATTTTTTATTTTTTAACAATTCTTTTTTGCTATTTTTGCAGGTCAACTCGGTTACTTTCTGGTCGATCATTTCGATCCAGAAAGTATGGAGATTACGTTTGCTGATTCGTGCATTAAAGTTACCCGTGAGTTGGTTCAGGATGTGTTTGGTATTCCAAAGTGTTCAATCAATATAATGGAATTACCTGATGTGACTCGACATGAACCTTGTATGGTTCAGTTTCATAATAACTTTACACGCTTTTCAACTTACACAGTAAGTCACAGGGAGCTTTCTCAAAAAATTCAGTTTTCCAAAGATCATGGATTCAATTTCAAGATCACGTTTCTGATGTTGTTCGCTAATACAATGGGACGGTGTATGACCAATGGGAGGTGTGTGCAACACTTCTTATACAAGCTTAAAGAAGATTTTCAAGTGGATCAATATGACTGGTGCGGTTTCATCATCGATTGTTTAAAGAAAACTGCGGTTGATTGGAAGAAGGATAAAAGTAATTTTTTTGCTGGTCCAATCACATTTCTGATTGTAAGTTCCTTATTTTTTTTCCTTGTTATGTTTTTCTTTTTTCTTTTTATTGTGTGTTTTGTCATGTTTACTTTCTTCTAATCTAATGTCATTTACCTGTTTTTAAAAAAAAAATCCGCAGCTCCTGTATCTTGACTCTGTGAAGTCACGTAATGTTGTCCGACAACGTCCTATCGTTAGAAACTGCACCGCAACGTTGATTCAGCTTGCTCAGACTGAGGAGACCGATTGTGGTGTATTTGGTAGCTTACCACTAGCTAGACCATTTGATGCTGCAGCTGCGTTTGAAAATGAGGGTTTTGTTAATCCTCAAAAAAATAACGATGATGATCCAAGTGTAAGTATTTTTAAAATGTTTTTTTTATATTTTTATGTTTGGATTAATAATATTTGTAGTACATGAGTTAGCTACTGATTTTTTCAATATATATATATATATATATATATATGTGTGTGTGTGTGTGTGGTGATATATTTTTTGTTTTTTGTTTTGCAGGAACTTTTTGAATATCTTTCTTTGATGATTGAGTCTGTCAAGAAGAATCAACTTATTATGGAGAAGAAGATGCATGAAGGATTCAAGAAGTTCCCAAATGATCCAAGGTTTTCGGATTTTGCTGCAGAATTTGATGAAGTTTTCAGAAATAGGGTCTATCAGGCCGATGAAAAAGTTAATGATGGTGTAGCTGGTACTAAAGTAGGTGTGGACAACAAAGGTGATGGGTTAAAGTCTGTGGGTTCTGATGATGATGAGGTTCTTAGTTGTGTTCAAGAATTTTTCCTAATGGATGACGATATAATTGAGGTTTTTGACATGACTACCCTCTTTTTTTCAATCCATCACTATTTAGCTCACCTGATACGCCTATCTTATCTATTACACCTAACTCTCATGCCTTACCTACCTCTGGTAGCTTACCTATTTCCGAATGTCCTAATTTTTCACTTGGTCTAACTCAGGAGTTTGAGGGTGATGATGGTGGGGAGAGGGCTGTTACGACAAGTTTGTTTGTAAATTCACCGTACATAAACACTCGGACTGATGTGGGGGCCAAGGTGAAGGTTCATGAGCTGAAGCTTTGCAATTGGCTGTTTGCCATGTTTGGAGATAAGTTGTAAGTTTTTTTTTTTTGCCATGTTAGGAGGTAACACAAGTGTTAGTTGTAGGTAACACAAGTGTTAGTTGTATCTAACACAAGTGTTAGTGATAGGTAACTCATGTGTTAGCTGCAGGTAACTCATGTGTTAGCTGCAGGTAACACAAGTGTTAGTGGTAGGTAACTCATTTGATAGGTATATATAAGATGTGTGTTTTGTAGCTCAAAATGTATATTTTTTAACCTTATATTGTTTTTATTTTATCCTGGCAGTGATTATGTTTTTGAGACCAAATTTGGAAACGCGTCCACAAGGGAGGATTTTGAAACAATGGCGCCTGGTTTGTGGGTAAGTGTCAACATCGTAGACTGCTGGTATGCGCTTATGAATTATTAAGAGAAGGTTAACAATTCAGGATCCCCAAGCCGATTATATTTTTCAACGATTATGTTTGTAAGTTCTTCTACATTGTGTATTCATTTTTTAATAAAATATTTCTTTTTGTTATTTGTTTATGTATTTTATTTTATTATCGTGTTTTTTAGCTTGATGATGTTCATAAGCAGACTGAGGAGCAAAGGTCGAAAGCTTTCACAGAATCGGTGAGTGCTTGGTTGGAGAATGATACATTTCTTATGTCAATGTTAAAGGTTGAATTGGTAAGTGTTGTACACAATATGTGCATTTGTGTTTTGTTTCTGATTTAATATAGGGTACGATATTAATCTAGTAACGCGCGTGTTACTGCTAACTACTAGTAAATAACACATGTGTTAATGGTAGCTAACACATGTGTTAGTGTACAGAACACTTGTGTTACCCTGTCTGTTTTGTTTAAATGTAGTTGTTATATGCTTTATTTATGAACAGGTATTTTTCCCTGTCATTGTGTCGAATCACTTTTTTCTGCTGGTGTTTAATCTAAACAAGAAGACGTTTCACATCATTGACAACAGTGCTGCGAAAGTCGACTATGATGTGAAATACAAGAAAATCTGTGATTTGGTTGTAAGTATCACAACCAAACTTATTTTTTTTTGTTAATTTGTTTGTGAAATAAAATATTTTCTTTATTTTATTTTATTTTTACTTTTTTTTGCAGAAATCTTTGTTTGTAAAGCATTTGGAGTCCGTTAAGCATCCAGCGTATGAGAAAATCAGGCAGATAAACAAGCCATCTGTGATGGGAATCAAGTGGAAGACACACGAAAATGGGCAGGATTGTGGGGTGTTCACGATGCTGCACATGGAGCAGTTCAAAGGTCTGGTTGTTAGTAAGTGGGAATGTGGTCTCGATCTAGAGGGTCCTGCTCAGAGGTTGCAGCTTATCCGGTTGCGGATAAAGTTTGTTGCGAAGTTGATCCTCCATGAATTCAACATCCGTGCCAAAAGAATACATGTTATGGCTGATCGTTTTTCTTGTTCACACAATAATGATGATATAAAGAAGATGATCAAGAATGCGATCAGGAACCACAAGAGTAGACTGCAGGACCCTGATCAAGATGCCGCCAAAGACAATGAATAGGATTCCAAGGGGACTGTTTTTAGAAAACTATATGTTCCGATGATGTGGTTAAGTACATTTGTTCATGAAATTGTTGGTGGTTTTTTTTGGGGGGAATTTGGGTGTGTTCACTGCGATGCACTCTAGTACATTTGTTCATAACAGTATCGGTTATGTGTTTTTTTGGTAAATCAAGTACTGTAGTATTTGAGTACTTTTGTTTATAGCAGTATGCTTACATATATATATATATATATATATATATATATATATATATATATATATATATATGTATTTTCTTGCTCTTTTTTTTTTGTTTGGATGTCTTGCTTTATCACTATATTATATTTTTAAGCACTAACATTTGTGTTACACAAAACTAACACTTGTGTTACCTGCTACTAACACATGTGCTACGTGATGCTTACAATTGTGTTACTTGCCGTTAACACATGTGTTGTTCTATAAACCACTAACACTCGTGTTTTTTTTTTGTAGCACTAACACGCGTCTTACATGTCACTGACACATGTATTACTTTCCACTAACACAAAGGAATCCTACCACTAACACTCGTGTTACCTGAGGCTAACACATGTGTTACCTGAGGCTAACACATGTGTTACCTGTAACTAACACATGTGTTACCTGCTAATAATACATGCGTTACTACCAATAACACGTGTGTTAGCAGACACTAACACTTGTGTTACATACAAACTAGCGGTACCACTAATACTAACAAATTTGTCACATATTTTTTGAAGTAACTTATTCTTTTTGATAGTCATTGTAACACATATAGTATAAAGGACAGTAATATGTCTTAATTGTTCACGTTTTCACCATCTACTAACACAAGTGTTATCGTTTCACTAACACATATGTTACCAAGAGCTAACACATGTGTAAAAACTATTAACACACGTGTTACCAATTTTAGAAACACATAGTAGAGACAAGTACTACTTCTCAGATAAAAATGCTAATAAAAATAATAATAAACAAATCATAATATCAACTCTATGTAAAAAATAGTATTCAACAAGCAGTTTTAAAAAAATAATTGAAATGTTAACCAACAATAAATGTTATCAACTTTTTTTTAGTTAACACGGAAATAATTACTGTCTATTTTTCGTTAGCTTGCTCTTTTGCTATCTTCCCAGCCTCTGCTTTTGCTTTTTCCCTCTCTTCTGCTTCTGCTGTAGCCTTAGCCTCTGCCTTCTTTCTGTCACACGACCGCCTGTTATGACCTGGTTCTCTTACTCCACACTTTTTGCATTTGTTTATCCTCTTTGTGGCATCTTTTATTGCTTTTTTCTTAGAGCTCATCAAACGCTTGTCTCTCTCGCAACCTTTGTATCTCAGCAAATCAGGATTTTAAATTTCAACTACATCCGGTTTCTTAATCCCATGTAGTTCTTCTATCACTTCATTCTTGCTTTGAGGTTGAGTCTCAGATGCGGAAGCCTGGAGATCCATCTTCATCTTCTTCAACTTTGCCACAAAATCAGCCATCTTTTCTTGATTATTTCCTAACAGCTGCAAACAATCATCAAAAGTGGAAGCCGTTGCACTTGAGAGTTGGTCAAACTCGGTTGCAATTCGTTTTCTTTTACGAATTTCAACTGGAATAAGATTCTTGGTCCATCTTCTTAAAATGTAACGGCTTGGTATCTCCTCTGTTACGGTTTTTCAACATACAAAAAATGTGCCTACATAAGATCCCACGCCTAGTGAATTTCTTGCAGCTACACTCCACATACTCATCCTTTATCATGTAAAGCACCTTGATTCAAATAAAACAAAATGAGATAGTAGTTAGCATTGCATGTGTAAACAGTTCATATCATATGTGTGAATCATCACTAACACATGTGTTACAGCATAACTAACATATGTGTTAGTAATAGCTATCACATTTTTTAACTTATATTAACATTAACACATGTGTTACTGATAGGTAACACATGTGTTAGCAAATACATAAACAAATTTTTACAGACTTATAATCGTTTCGATCACGTACCTTATAGTCATATGTTCTTGTTTTTTTATCTTCAGGCCAAAATTCCACTTCCCAGTCTTCATTTGAAGCTCTTTCATCCTCCGTATACTTCCTCGTTTCCTTGATTACGTATTCTTGGAAATCATCTTCACTTCTTAGGCCATCTATCGAGCTTTCCCATAGTGATTTCACTATCTCTATCTGCACGAGATTAAAAATAGTTCTCGTGTACACCTTTGCCGCATGTTTTTCAATCTTAAGTTGTGTCTTGTACTTTGGAACCGTGTCCGTGGTTTGGTGGTCAAGAACATCCTGATTATACCGCTGTTTTTTCATAGCATTCTCAAAGCACAACATAAAATTTACGAGCGTTGATCTTTTGTTATTGAACGTCCCAAAGAATGAATTCTCACTCTCTGATCTCGAGGTTGTCCTTATTAGTCCACACAGTTCAATGTCTGCAAAGTATGCGGGTATCCACGTAGACCTGATGTCATAGATCTTTGTTAGCCATTTGTTGTTTTGTGTCTTATACTCGTCCATTAGCTTTGCCCACTCTTCCTCAAATTGTTCAGGCGTAATCCACATGTTCCATATAATGCTATTGAACTTTTTCTTGAACTCTTTGTTATCAGGTACATCATAAAGAATCTGCAAGCACAAAGACATTCAGTAACATATTTTTTAGTATAAGTAACACATGTGTTAGCATTCAGTAACACATGTGTTAGCATTCAGTAACACATGTGTTAGCAAGCAGTAACACATGTGTCATCAAGCAAGCTGCATTTGTAACACATGTGACATACTTTGCAGATGAGTGTTATCAAATAATAGTAAAAAAAACATACCTTCCCCGGTAGCTTATCTGTGATGTGCCACATGCAAAGTCTGTGCTTCGATTCGGTTAAGACTATTTCCACGGCCTTTTTCATTGATTTGTCCTGATCTGTAACGATTATCCTTGGCTGAACTCCAAACGCATTTACAAAGGCATTTAGCAGCCAAATGTAACTATCGTCACTTTCATTGTTTAGCAAGCCTGCACCAAGTGTCACACTCCTCCGGTGGTTGTCTATTCATGTGAAGGGTACGAACATCATGTTGTACATGTTGGATAAAATACGTGTAATATGTGAATTATGTATATGAGGAAAATGTAATGATGGATGTGATAACAAATTGACAGTAACACATGTGTTACCAATCGGTAACACATGTGTTAGCAACCCATAACACATATGTTAGCAGCAATCGGTAACATATGCTTTTAAATTGATTTTATACGTACTTGTTTGTTGAGTAAGTTGCATCAAAGGAGACGATATCACCAAATTCGCTGAAGTTAGCCTTGGCTATTTCATCAGCCCAAAACAAAAGAGGCTAACTTTCCTTTTTCGGTTTTGTACTCAAACGAGAAGTCGGGTACATAAGCTTTTTTGTTTAGCATCTTTGTCACCAGGATTTGTGCATTGGTGCCTCCTATATACACTTCGATGTCCCTTCTAAAGTTTTTGAAATCCATCACCGTTCCATTCGTGATCTCATAAGATCCTTTGAGCGTCTTGTATATGTTGTGTGCCTTTGTTGGTCCAATATTCATCGTACCCAGCTTGAATATAAACTGTTGTTGCTGTAATGTCAGCTTCCTCGCTTTTTTCATCAGGTATTCATGTTCCTCGAGGCACATCTTATGATTGTGTGTCTCTATAAACTTGATCACCTTAAAGGTGTCATCTCTAGTCAGCTTTACCACTACTGTTGCTGGGCACCCAGTGACTCTGATGTTGGAAACTCTATCTTTATTTTTACAGTTTTTTTTTTCATTTTTCTCTGTTTCTTTCGTGTCCTCTTCGGTTTTCTCTGGATATCCAGCCTTTCTGCATATATAGTGCTTCTCGCACACTATTTTACTCTTCAACCTCTTTTGAGTGGAGCTTCTAACTCCAAATCTTCCGACATTCGCATATCTTAAATAGTATACGTATGCATCATCAAGCTCTTTAAAAACATGTCCAATGTGTGGTTTTAAGTCTTCCGACACCTCTGGTATCCATATTGTAGTCCCTCCCGGAGTTTCAAACTCATTTGGAGCGCACTGCATGATTGTCGGTGTAGCTAGTGGTTCTGTAAAAATGTTTTTGCAGTTATGTTAGATTCTGTAACCGTTAACACATGTGTTAATCAACTTCTAACACACGTGTTAGTCAACTGCTAGCACATGTGGTATTCAAATTACCTGCAGCCTCTGCATTTTCTTTATGATCCTGATCATTAACTTTAAACTCTTGTATTATAGCCATCTCGTTCGTACTGCACTATCATAAGTTTCGATTTTTATCAGGCACCACGTTTGTTACTAAACATAAAAATTCAACAACTAAGACTTGCTTTACCAGCAACAAGTAACACCAGCGTTTATGACATGTGTTACCATTTAGTTAACTAACAACGAAACAGATAGATCACATATACTGTAACACTACTACTAGCATATATGTTAGTAACACATGTGTTAGTTTTTAAAAATCAACAGCTGGAACGTGTTTTTGCAAGTCTTTTTTGAGAAATTATGTCAACTAACAACGAAACAGATAGACCACAGATACTACTGTAACACTACTACTAGCATATATGTTTGTAACACATGTGTTAGTTGATTTTTAAAAATCAACTGATGGTTTTTGCAAGTCTATTTGAGCAATCATCTCAACTAATAACGAAACAGATAGAACACATATACTGTAACGCTACTGCTAGCATATATGTTAGTAACACAGACTTTGATGACCATATTACGATTTTTGCGCAGTGATTTTAATATGCGTTTTTCAAAAAAATTAATCAGCAATTCATCGAAAATCATATTGTTATTGCAGTTTTTGTCAATCAAATCCTAAAATAATTATGTTAAAATCGCGCAAAATAAGATCATATAAAATCGCGTTAACGTAAATCCTAATCGTATTATCACAAATCGAACATTCGTTTGTTGATTTGAAGAATTTCGAGTGGAAATAACGTAATGCTTACCTTCGATTTTGATTTTTGTGCGATGAATTTCGATAGAAAACCTCGTCGATCGATTTTGGGAGAAAAGTTGTGCGGTTACGAAGAATGTGTGTGTACGTATATGTTTTGCGATATATATCTATATTCTATATATTCGTTTTTTAATAATTATTTAATTAGTATTAAATATAATGTAAGTTGACCAAACTACCTTTTC
The DNA here is from genome assembly GCA_963422505.1 of Pseudognaphalium luteoalbum. Taxonomy (NCBI): domain Eukaryota; kingdom Viridiplantae; phylum Streptophyta; class Magnoliopsida; order Asterales; family Asteraceae; genus Pseudognaphalium; species Pseudognaphalium luteoalbum. The sequence continues at coordinate 66,313,895 of OY730195.1, forward strand.
ACCCCTAAATAAAATAGAGCATTGTGATTGGTTCATTCATTTTCACTTAAAATGTCATTCTCATTTGAACCCGCCCTATATTATTATAAAAAAAAAAGAATTTTGAGTTGGAGGGTTTAACTCGGAAATTCATTCTCTGACCAGGATCCCCACCCGAAAAAATATTTGGGTTCGGATCGGGTTCCAGTCGGTTCCAAATCACCAGCCCTACACTCCATCAAACTGAAGAAAAACCTTGTTGCAAAAGGAAAGCAGCGTGAATGGGGCCTGGTTCCATGATCAACCATTGTCAATCTCCTCCTTGTTCTACCACTTTACTCCCACAATCTACCAAACTTTCATCCCTCGCATTTCCATTTCTGACAAACACTTTCAGATTATCATCTTCTTTTCGTCACCGTCGCCGATTCATTTGCGCTGCTGCTGCTACTAATACAACCAGTCGCGATTATTACAAAACTCTTAATGTTGGTAAAAACGCTACCTTACAGCAGATCAAGACCTCCTATCGATCACTTGCTCGTAAGGTTTGTTACTTGCTTGCTTATTAATAAATAGGTTTCACGTTTATTTATTTATTTTTGTTATTAGGTTTCACTAATGAGTTTAAAGCAATCGTATATTTTAAGAATCCTGTCTTTTGAATATCTTTTGCTTTTGCTATCTGTATTGATGTCATTGGCTGCTGAAAAAAATATGGAGAAATTGTTAACCTGCATAGAAACCATTTATTTATAATATACCTATATGTATTTTCATATTTTGTGTATACACTTGTCTGTCTATATTATATAAGCCTGCCTAAATGAGTGTAAGTATGAGTATATATCTGTCTGCATATACTGTATATTGATGCTTGCAAGACACTGAAATAATTGGATAATTGGATAAGTATGATATGATTCAGGTTACATGTGCAGAAACTTTTTCTCTGATGATAAGTTTTTTGTAGGGAATATCGGTGCCATAAAAGGATTTAAGTTGTCTAAAAGGTTCAATTATATGTGTAATTACTATTTCATTTTTTATCTTTCAATTTTTGATCGGTTTTAGCTGATGTGGGGGGCTTAAATCTCAAATATTCAATTAATACATAACATTTGTGACCTAGAAAACATACGGTATAAACACTAATTTTACCTTTCGAGTGTTTAATCATTTTCTGACACGATTTTATAATGTTTAATCCTTTTATGTCACGATTTTAAAATACTTAGTCCTTCTATGGCACGTTTTCATAAATGAAATGCTAATTTTACCCTTAATTGAACTTTTCTGACATCTTGAATCCTTTTATGGCACGATTTTAACATGTGAGTCCTTTTTGGGCATCTACAAAACTCATATTCCCTTTATTGTCTAATTTTGACAAGTTGATTACCTTTTTGGGCCATTTGCCCTTCTTATATCTATCTTTACATGATGGTGGGTTTAAATTAGTAAACGGGGTAAACGAAGGAGGTTTTCCCTATTCAGGTTACCTGGGGGGAGGGTGAGTAGTTTTACTCAAGCGTCCTAACCGGGATTTCCCATGACCATTTCCGACCCTTTCCCTGGCCAACTCAAGATGTGTAGCTAGTGAGGTCTGAACATGAGATCTCTTGTGAGAATATTATGACGCCAACCACTAGGCTATCTTGGTGATGGCTTGGGTTTATATTTATAAATTGGGGGTATACAGTCACAAATTTTCAGAAATTTTAAAATTTAAACTGCCCTTTGAAGCATCTTCATAACTGGGATCTACATTATTTTGATAAAATTTGGCTGCTAGTTAGACGCACAATATAATGCAACCATGTTATAAGCTTGTGCTGACTCCGACCAGGAAGTCCTCCTCTTTTCCCATCTGTAATTTATTGTTGAAGATTTGTTTATTTTGCAGTTATTCATATATGAATTACCATCTTGTGACATCCTTGTTCTGTTTTCAGTAGTCTTTGGATGGATATGTTATTGTAAAATACTCTTCATAAAGTAAATGTATTGAGATCGTTCCATGCCTCTATTGCAACAGTATCATCCAGATATGAACAAGGCTGATGGGGCTGAAGAGAAGTTCAAAGAAATAAGTGCTGCATATGAGGTATTATACATGCATTATCTGACTTGCGCAAACTTCTTGTTTTTCCACTCACATTTGGACTATATTTCCATTACACTTAGAGGTTTCAAGTGGCAATATTTATCAAACTGAAAGTTGCCTGAAGTGTTTATATATGATGCTTAAATTTTTCTATGTGTTCTCAAAGAAGTCAGATTATTCTTGAAATTTTTGTATTCATTACTATATTGGACACATAATACAACTTTTTTTTTCTTCGTTTATTTAATGTTTGTACTTTACAGAAAAAGACTGTTTCTGGTTAACCTATCTGACCTATTCTCATATTTACCAAAACTACCTGTTTTTATCTGTATATTATACCACCTCTACTTACAGATTCTTAATTTCAGCTCTGTTATTTGTTGGCGTGTTTTGTATTAGATTACTAGTTTAAATCACTTGTTTATATTTTTCTCGTGTAGGTCTTATCAGATGAAGAGAAAAGATCATTATATGATCGTTTTGGGGAGGCAGGGTTACGAGAGGAATTTGATGGATCTGGTGCTGGTTTCCCGGAGGTAAGATTGTATGACACGGGAACACCATTATCAGTATAACTTTTTCTTTTTTCCTTTATTTTTATTTTATTAATGTTAGTTTTTTTGGGAATATTTCCTGATAGGTGGACCCATTTGATGTGTTTGGCTCCTTCTTTGGAGATTCAAATGGGTTTTTCAGTGGTATGAATGAATCAGGAGGCAATAACTTCAATTTTAGAAGCAAGAGCAGCAATTCCCTGAATATTTGGTAATCGTCCACCTACAAGGTTACCGTTTCTGCTGTTTAGCAAGTACTGGTAACATTTGTAATTCGTTAACAGAAATAGTTTAAAAGAATTTTGTAAAGAAAGCCTACAATCATTGTTATCTGTCACATTCTCCAAATTTCTAAACCTGTGTAAAGCAATATAAATATAAGTGACATAAATTCAATTTTTTCAATTTCGATTACAAGTTATATAAAATTCTCAGTTCAGTTTATGTAATTTCGATTTTTGAAAGTGTTGTGTATACTGTATAGGTGATCAGTTTCGTATGATTGTTATTTTGTATTTAATATTTTATGTGTGAAATTTTAAGTTGTAATAACTAGCCGTTATAAGAGCTTACCAATTATTCATTTATTGAAAATGTAGTAAGCAGTGGTATGTAGATAAATCCAAATACTTAAAAGTTAAGGGATTAAGAGTGACTCATATGTTTTTTTGGGGAAGGGCGTACTGGTGTAGTAAACAGAAGTTTATGTGAAAATGATAAGAAGGATAGAGTGTGAATGTGTACTGATGCACAAGCTTTCTGAGCTGGTGTGCATCACTTTTCAGACGGATCATAACTGATGTATACTGGTCTAAAAATCTCTCGCATTAGGATATGTATAACTTCCCCTTCTTATTGATTTTACCATAAGTGTCTTTCTATTTGATCCTACTCCTGTATGTGTATATCTTTGTCGATACATTCAGTATTACCACAACCTTTTTCTTGTTAAATTGCTACTTCTCTTTGTTGTTTCTTATTTTCACCAATGACAACATCCGTTGCATGTCCACTAGAATACAGAAGATATGTAAAACGTAATAGTTTTATTTTTTTTTATTTTTTATTTATCATCTGAATATTATGATTTTCTGATAATATGTGAGGGTCATGTAGATAATGAGAACGTGTCTTTTTGGTCCTTTATGATCATAACTTCATAAGGCATTAACCTCTGTATAGTCTAAATCCATTTAATTTTTGATTTATTGGCTGACTTTCTCTTTGGCGAGTTACAGCTTATCCAGTTACACGATTCGTTATTTTCCAGGCATGATATCTTTTTGAGCTTTGAAGAGTCAATTTTTGGAGCTAAGCGTGACATTGAAATTTCCTGTATTGAGACATGTGATTATTGTAGTGGAACAGGAGCTAAATCAAGTAATTGTATAATATCATGTAAGCGCTGTGGAGGTAGAGGAGCAGTGGTAGAAACGCAGAAAACGCCATTTGGGGTGATGTCTCAGGTGATTTAACAACTTTCAGTACTAAGAATATTGCATTTTATGAATATATAAGTGGTCTTTTCAATTTCTATGGTACCTTTTTTCTCTCCCTTTTTTCTTTTTTATAGTTTAATAGGGAAAAATAAAATTTGTGTAAGATCTTATAATGGGACATTTACACACAAGAGGATAACATTACCAACAGGCCATTGTCCTACTGGTATCCAAGTTGTACATCCGGTTTCCATTAAGGTTCAACCAAGTGACTGTAGGTACTGGGTTCTAGTCCCTACTCCCTACTGGTTCAAGGGTGAAAAGTGTGGGTGACTTTGCTGTTAAAAAGCGCAAGAGCATAAAATCCATAATTTCCTTTCACGGGAGATATTCACTTTTAGCATATTACATCTTTCGGGTTATTGATTGTGAAATTATGTCTAATATTTAATTCCAGGTATCTACTTGCTCTACGTGTGGTGGTAATGGTAAGATCATAACTGAATACTGCAAGTATTGTCGAGGCGAAGGTAATGTCCAGTCACCTAGAAGTGTCAAAGTGACCATCCCCGCTGGTGTGAGTGATGAGTCCACGATGCGAATAGAAGGCGAGGGTAATGTTGACAAGAAAAGGTGTGTTTCTACCTATGACTTTTAGATAGCGACCAATCTTTACATTTGTATCCACAGTTAGATCTTGAGCTTAGTCATGTGAACTTTGAATTTTACTCACTGACATATATAACATTATAACCTATCTTGGGAATCTATATTCATTTTGTTGCGCCACCTGTAAAGTGAGATGGTTAAGTAATAGTTCGACATTCGATACTAAATCTATAGGTGGCAAAATGGGTGGGTTGGATTAGATAACCGGTCAAAATGGGATTGGGATAAAAGGTTATTTATTCGTAAAGGATCGAAACAAGTTGTATTGGGTGGACCCTGCAAAACTACTGTACGAATTTCTGTTGTTACTTTCAAATAACTAGTAAACTACGTATGTTTTGCCAGCCACTTGTTGGGGGGGGGGGGGGATTTAAAGAGTACATATAAAACAGTTATGATTAAATAATGATTTAAGATCATCTTTGATAAATTTTACAAAAAAGGGCTGGCTCATATTTTTCACATATAGTAATAATAGTTATACCAATGATATTAATAACCAATAATATTGATGATAATAAACTAACAGTTACACCAAACTGATCGAGTGAGATTAAAAGAAAAAATCTGAAAATTGGAGAGGAAATATTGAATAATAGAAATAAAATCAGAAAGAACATATAAAGGAAAGAAATATATGAACGGAAAAAATTAAGAAAAAGGGATGCCAGGTCTTGAACCTGACTACCTGAGACCAGTCTTCTAAGCCCAAATCTACAAAACGATCTTAGTAAAGAAAGCCATTGTTGAAGTGTCTCCATGTAATATATAAGTACTTGTTATCTAAAAAATAAGAAACGAGTTGCCATCTCCCAAATGTATAGCAGATTAGTGTGTCGAATATGGTTCCTAAAATTATATAATTACAATGAATTATAGCTTTAGAATATAATGAATTAGAACATATATCTATTTGTCTTTATTTTTCTTGATTTCTTAAATGTGCTATTTTTAACGATAGGCCATCAAGAATTAAAACTTGCATGAATCGAACCTGAGACAACTTTTAAGGAGGGCTTTACTTTCCAAATTTTTAGAAAATAATGATTAGGAGGTTTATACATTATATGCTGGTGATACTCTGGTATTTAGGCTATATTTTTGCTAGGTTTTTTCACATAACAAGCTGGTGAAACTCTTCATTTTCCATGCAGGAATAGAGTTGGTGATCTGTATTTAGTCCTTCATGTTAACCAAAAGCATGGAATACAGAGGGATGGTCTTGATCTTTACTCAGAAATTTATATTGATTACTCCCAGGCAATATTAGGTACTGTCATTAAGGTAACTAGTGTGTTGAGACCAATTAAATGTACTTTTGACTTTGTTTTTATTGTGATTCTTAGTATATAGGGTTTGTCTAACGTGTGCCCTAAGGGCATATGTTAAAACAAGAATATTCTTCTCGAAAAATGAGAAATGCGTTTTTCTAGAAGAATCTTTATACCTTTTTCATTTTTCGAAAAGAATATGTTCAACTTTTTCAATTTTTGAGAAGAATATTCACCCCTTAACATGTGCCCTTAGGGCACAAGTTAGAAATTCCCATATGACAAATATCACTTTAAGGGACATGTGCGTTAACTATTTTTAATTTCAAAATCAGTTAAGGTTAGAAACTGATATCGTATTCAGGGTATAAATTAACAGTATATAGATATGTTTTGTCTGTCAGTGTCTGTATTATACGAGTACTAGCTTATAAGTTCTTCTTTGCATTCTGAGTTAAAAATGTGTATAATTTAGGTTGAAACGGTAGATGGTCTAAAAGACCTTCATGTTCCTTCTGGGATTCAGCCTGGGGAAACCATAAAACTTTCAAAGATGGGAGTTCCAGATATCAAAAAGCCTTCTGTTAGAGGACATCATCATTTCACTGTGAATGTTCAGATCCCAAAATACATCAGGTAAACTTATCTACAGAGTGTGCAGTTATGGTGATTAAAAACCCGTAATGTTAAGTTTATTGATTCTCTGAAACTTATTGAATATTTGTATTTCTTCCTGACAACTATGGTGATTAAACTGAATATGTTAAGTTTTCCACGTTTACTACACTGCAGTATCTGTTATTTGTTAAAAACCTTTACCCCAGACTTCAGTGATCTAGGTGGGTTTTTTTTACCTTAACTGTATAATGGTTCAATTGTTCAATAGCCCTGGAATTAAATCTATAAGGTTGCTGATTTCCGTTTTTTTCAAACTATAAGGCGAACTACTTCAAATTTTAATTTTCTAACCATGTAATTCCATGTACTTGTCGTTGACAGCAATGAGGAACGCCTACTTATTGAAAAGTTGGAGGCGTTAAGACATCACAAGTTTAAAGGTATGATGTGTATGCTTGTTTCCTTTCAAGTTCACGGTATCTTTCATACTCATAAAAAAGAAAGTCAAAGATGCCATGTGCTGGAGGTGCATTTCAAATTTAGGGTGCTCATGGACCAAAATTAACTTCCCATAGAGGTTGCAAAATGGGTGGTTTGGGTAACATGTGAAAAGTCATAGGGTAGGGTGGGTTGACCAGCTAACAGTTACTTTCCTTTTTTCTTTCATGTATAGCTGTCGCTGACATGCTATATATGATTATAAAGACACTTGGACTAGGATAATAATAATAATAATAATAATAATAATAATCATATTTATAACGTAAAATGATTTAGCTTGATGCATGCATTGAAAGTACAAGTTGGATTACTTTCAACATGTTTGACCCACTTCTCTTTTCGCTAGATTTTATATGACCCATTCATATGTAAATATATTCAAATGTCACGTGTAACTTGTCATGTCCATCAGATCTTATGAGTACTTGTCTCTTGAAGCGGCTAGACAGACAATATTGTGTCCTTAATAGTTCTAGAGGCCATGGTAAAGTTAAAGTAAACTGTCAAGTGGATATAATCACATCATCACGTACATTGTATTTGTTGTATATTCTCAGGAGGCCAGGAGAATGATAATTTTGAAAAACCTAAAGGAAAGTCATCGTCTAGCAAAAAACTTGCTACATCATTATGGAACTCAATCCAGGGCATATTAGGGTATGTTTTCATATACTTGTTATCTGTATTGTTAGCCACTTGATTGTCAACTCTCTCTGTTACTTCTTTTTCTTTTATTCTTTTTTTTGGCTACAATATGGCAAACACAGAATAAATAGGGTACAAAGGTGGACCATGGGACGACATAGAAGAATCTTACCGAAAATAGTTACATAAAGGTTGTTTTATAGCTACACAAACGACCCTACTACTCCGAAATTCAATAGTTGAACACTGACAAGAAGCATCCACAATCAAACAAAATGAGAGTCAACTTCTATCTCTTTTGCACTTTTAGAAACATAATCCTTGGCCTTTTTCATCTGTTAGGTTAATGAATTAATACCTACCTCTACTGTTAGAACACAAATCCATCATAGACAATGGAAAGAGAAACTGCATCTTGCTTCTGGCTTTTCGTTCATATAAGTTTGTTATATAAAAGAAAAGCATAATGCCTTATATTAGACCTCCTATTATGTTGAGTTCTTACAAGACTGCTACCAGGTATGAAAATTACCACATGACTGTGAAGACAATATTTCTGTAGTTCTTTAAACCGGTAAAACGATATTACAATAACTACATTCCAATAACTAAATGAGGGGAAGTCATATGGGTGTTAACGAACCGAGTCGAGTCAAATATCAGGATATTTAGCCTCGACTCGTTTAGTAGTTACTCGGGTTTGAGCTTGACACGAACTCAATTAGTGTTTTAAAGCCATATTCGAGTCTGAAGTCGAATAATAAACTAGTATTAGAGCTCGAGCTCGATAGTCATTTAGGTGTTTGATAATTTGCAATAAAGTAGTTTTTGAGCTCAAAATGCTTGTTTAGAAGCTCAAGCTGGATATGCTCAGGCTCGTTTATTAGACCCCTCACTATCGTGAACATCAACTGACGCATCAGTTGGAGTCACATCAGCGCCACGTCAGCTTTTTCCAAAACTGACACAAACTGACACTCCACTGCCTACAGTGAACATCAGTTAACATCACTTCTCTTTTTTTGGGACCCACACACTAATTTCTTTTTCTATTTAAACACAAACTTAAATAAAACATATTCATTTAAACTAAAAATGTTACATTAATAAAAAATAAAACGTTACAATTCCTAAAATTAAAACGTTACATTTTCATTAAAACTAAAAACATTACATTAATAAAAAATAAAACGTTACAATTCCTAAAAATAAAACGTTACAATTCCTAAAAATAAAACGTTACATTTTCATTAAAACTAAAAACTAGTCGTCTACTCCGAATCCTCCGAACCCGCTTCGTCTTCATTTTCGGTGTCGTCCTCGTCCGAATCGTTGACTTGCACCGAACCCGAACCCGCTTCACGACCAAAAACCGTCTTATAATCATTCTCATAATTATCGACCACGCTTTGTTGCACCTCCGCGAGCATCCTTTTTTCCTTGCCTTTAAGCCCCTTGGGTATTTTTTTGTATAACATTTTCCACGATTTCAATATAGTTTTTTGGACCGAATTTTTGTCAATCGTGGCCAATGTTGCTTTTTGTGCTTCCGCAGCTTCTATGTTGGCTAAACGTTCTTTTTCTTTCAAACTACGCGAAGAAGTAGCGGCGTCACTCGAGCCCGAACTTTTTTGACTTTTTTTAGCTTTAGCTCGGCCAGGTGGGCGACGAATAATGTCGTCTTGGAACAACCGTTCCATGTTGGTCGCAAGTGGCTCGGAAGTAGGCATATCATGACCAAGATTAATTGGTTCGAGTTCGGGTTGGCTTGGTTGTCGGCTCATGACTCCATCATTTTCCATAAACTTTGGACAATATCGTAGCACATTCCAACATTTCTCATATATGAAGGCTCGACCTTGTTGATCCTTAAACGCCGCATGACACCCCCTAACAATGTCGTCGTCACTTGCCCCGCCCGCTTTGACGAGGATTGGTGAGATGTTTGTGGATTGCAATGAAAATTTTGCAATCGCTACGAATTTTGTTCCACTTTCCTTGGAGTTGGCTCAAAGTACGTTGTTGAGGTGCCACCGAATTATAATCTTTTAAAACTTTATCCCAAAAAGCTTCGAAGCTTTGTGAAACCCCTTTCTTTGATTTTTCGGAACGGTGGATCCACCGTTCGGCTAATATGAGCGCCTCGTCGTCGGACCATCTAACTTGAACCCTTTTTCCTTCTACTTTTCCTTTTCCTTTTCCTTTTTTCGGCTTCGGGCTCGACACGGGTTCGGACTCGGGTACGGCTTGGGGCTCGGGCTCGGGTGGAGTGTTGATGTTTCCGAATTGTGGATAATTAATTGGAGTTGGTGGAAATGGTGAGAAAGCCGATGATGGTTGGGTTAAAAATCGTGGGTCTCCAAATGGTGGTGGAGTTTGTTGGAATGGTGGTGGAGTTTGTTGGAATGGTGGTGGAGTTTGTTGGTATGGAGGATATGGACCATAGTGTTGGTAATTGTGGTAACCTTGAAATAGCGTGGGGTTATTTGCGTATCGTGAAAACCCGGGTGCTTGACTTGGTGACGAGTTGCTCGATTGAGCGGAAGACGTGGCCGTTGGTGAAGTTGGATTACGGGTCGGATTCGGTATTGGATTGTTTATTAAATTGTTCCACATATCTTCGCCGGTTGATTGATTGCGCCTCATTTTTGTGAAGTAGAATTTGGTATAATTTTTGTATGAATGTTGTGTTTGGAGGGGTGTAAATTTTGTGAAGTGAAAATGTTGGTGGTTTGGGTTTGGTGTATAAAGGTGTGTTGGTGGTTAAAAATTGTGAAATAGAATGGGTTAAAAATTAAGAAGTAGAGGTGTGTATATATAGAGATTTTTTTGTGATGGTTTTTTTGTTTTTTTCCTCAAACAGCCGCTCCCTCCAACGGATATATTCCCATTTTTTTTTTATTTTGAGCCGTTTAGACACAAACGAGTCCACTGACGCGGGCCCCATGCTTTTCGTTTTTTCTTCGGTTTCGCGACGTTTTCAACCGACGCCCCGGAACCGACGCCTCGTGCCTATGGCGTCGGTTCCGTCTCCTCCACCGACGCATGATACCGACGCATGATAGTGAGCCTCCTTAGCTCAAATAAGCTCATCAAAGAATTTTAAAATTATTCTATAAACTTGAAAAAGCTAATAAAATACTTTTCAAGACTTAAATAAATTTAAAATGTGTGAGTTTAATTGGTTAACGAACTCTAATAAGCAAGTATATAATTGGATACTTGGTCTTTGTATGTATAATGTTTTCATGTCTTACTATTATTTCACTCATCCAATGTGAGATGCAAAAAGATAAAGGAGTTTGTTCCACATAAGAGAAAGGAAACAAAGATTAGGAAATGAGGGCACTATAAAAACAAAGTTCTATAAATGAGAACCAACTTATGTGCTCTATACATATGGTGCTAGCACAATATTTGTGTTTCTAGATATAGTATTTAGTAAAAATCTTATTACTGGCATATATTTGATGTTTTAAAACATATACTTATTATGATACACATGCTCGTTTAGCTTGTTCGGCTCGAGATTATTAAAGGATCTTTCATATGAGTCAAGCTGAATTTATAGTTTTAAAGCTCGGATTGTGAAACTAATCGAGTAGTCTGTTATGCTAGAACTCAACTCGAGCTCGAATTCGAGATAAACGAGCTCGAACTCAAGTAGCTCGTTCGTTGCTTGACTCGTTAACACCCTTACGCAGAAGACAATATCTGGAGGTCATTTAATTACAAAAAAAGTTATGCTTTCCATCCTCGGACCCTGAAATAGTATTATGCATGAGAAGCTTCCTGTCATGTGGATGGATACAACATGTCAAGAGCATATTTTCTTTGGAATTGGAAATAATCTCTTATAATCTTAAAAGTATTTAAAGAGAATTGGAAATATCTCGAAACAGAATTGGAAATATCTCGAAAGTATTTAAAGACTACAGTTCCTTCTAATCTGAATTCAACTTATAATCTTAAAAGCACGGGAAGTGTTGCCCATTGCATCCCTTGCATTTTGATGAACATACGACCCATATCTTTATTGAAAATCAACTCAGTTCTAACAAAATACATAAGTGCCACATGCTTTGAAGAGGCAGGCGTCTCTCCAGAATGACATACTTTCGAGGAAAATTCTTGCTAATGATGCTTAACTTAACCTACATTATATTCAAATCAAGCATCATTGAAAACAACCTACCATAAGCCTTTTTGGGGAAAAAAATGGTTTCTCAAAAACAAATTTGTTTCACTTTAAATGTTATTAAGGTTCTATTTGCTTTTCGTTGGTATCAGAGCTTGAGCGTTTGACATTGATTACTGTGCTAAACCTTCTGCGGCTTTTTAACTGATTGTAATCATGTTCACTTACCACTTGCATGGTTGGCAAAGCGTCAACTAGATGAAATGGTATTTAGCTGTAAGTTATGGTTAGGGGATGTTTAAATTAGATCTCGTAGTTAAATACCATATTGTATTTCTGGCAGTAGTATTAATTTACACCAAATGTCCACTTATTTATTTGTATTTTTATTTAGTTTATACCGTTCAAGACTCAAAATGCAGCATATGTAATCAATATTTCTGCTTTTGGATTCATACATGTACATCATAGTTATTAACGATCTGATTCTGTAACAGGCACAGACAATCTGGGGATCGATTTGCTTCAACAAGCATCTGCACACCGGCACCCCATTGGAAACCAAATTCACCGAGTTCTCCAACAATGGTTTTTGCTGTTTTTGTTCTGTTGTTGACATGTGTATCTAGCTCCGCACGAAACACATACTTTTCATCATTGGTAAAACAAAAACAACAATAAAGATATTCACACAAAAACACCGCTGAAACTTTAGAAATCAAATAGCATGTGCTCATTATTCTCTATAAAATGTTTGACGGTCCTGTAAATATCGAGTCATCCCACAACAATACTACAATCCCTAACCGTTTACCCTTTATATAACTCACAAATAATAAAGTTACAACTCTGAATAATTATGGAAGATCAAACTACAGGCAAGTATAGAGTAACCCAAACAGAATAAAAAACCATCTTGATCCCCGTCTTGAGCATTGGTTGATCACCCCATTTGATTTTGAATTTTGGCTGTCACCATTATCATCATCCGCATTATCATCAGTGATATTTTTAGGGTGATCAAAGTTAGCCGGTACCACTGTGGCTGGCATCGTATCGTCACCAGATTCTTCACTCACTGGACCAGGGGCTTCTGGTGATGGAGTCCTTAAACTTGGTGGCAACCCTTGTCCTTGAGTAACATTGATACTGAACCGTTGCCCATTGTTGCATTGCTCACCGTCATAGTCACTTGAGAAGAAATATGTGGGTCCGACCTTGAGAAGGGGGACTGCTACAGACACAGGGTGGATGGCGGCGGCAGATGGGTCTGGTGATGCGTACTGGAAGGTATCATTATCAAGTGCATTGCTGTCATCACACAGGGTGTAGATGGTGGAATTGTATGTTTGTACGACTGTGTGGTTATTATCGGTGTTGAAAACTGCATATTTTATTATTCAGAGGAAAACAAAATTACTTAAGTGAAACAAATATAAGAAGAGTCATACTTTCTATACCATTTATTTATTATTAAATTAACTTTTTTGTACTTTTTATACAATTTTTCAAATCATTCTTCATTCTTTCTTACATTCTGTACCTTTCATACATTTTCTGTACTTTTTTCTTTTAATAAAAAATGGTATGAAAAGTAGATTTAAATGGTATATAAAGACTTTCTTTCCCTGTAAGAAAGTGACTGAATCAAAGGCGGAAAGTTGTAAGGAATTTTCAATGATCAAAGATAGGAATGTGTAGATGATTATGGCTGTAATACAATCTGTTAAAAAGCCAGCTGTTTTATACTACTTGCCAATCATGAAAAGCTGACACTAAACAACCAGAACATGTCATTTTTATGTGATCCATGTTATATTATATTATAATTGTACACTTCACATTTTTACTACTTTCTCAAGATAGTGTGCATAAAAAAATGACTATTCACTAACACCACTCCCCACGCTAACCGGTTTCACCGACCGGTTAACAAGTGATTGATTCCTTCAATGCCAATGGTAACCACTTCCTAACCACTTAATAATCACTTCTTTTCTAAACCGGTTGAAATCAGTTAACTGATTTAAACCAGTTGACAAATCACTTGAAATTCATGGCCCCATAATAAAAATATGCAAATCACTTTAAATTCGTTGTCCCCCATAATAAAATATGCTGTATTTTAATTTTCCTTGAGTTAAATATATCTAAAATGAAAATAAAGTGATTTGGAAGTTATTAAACTGTTGGCATGGATAAATTAATTTTGAATCAGTTGGTGGAAAGTTGATGTGACGGTGATGTGGCAGAAGTGGTTAGAAAGTGGTTCAACCACGGTTGAGAATGGTCAAATATTTTTATATCATACCATGATTCAATCACCTATAACTATTCATAAATCATATGTACTAGTATCTTATATACAGAGTGTATAAGTGACAACTAAATACTACATTAAGTACATGTATTAAAAATGACTCGGTAAAAATGATCCAACAAATTGATGATCTGTTCTTTCAAAAATTGTAATAATAATTCAATCCCTCTTTTTCAAACTATTTGTCCACTTTTAGTTTGTACACAAAAGATTATCATACTGTAGTCTGTAAACCCCCAATAAGATTTCATCTTAACCTTTGAAAAACATTATGATTGTTAAAAGATTAAATAAACACTTATTTTGGAACAAAATTAAAATAATGAGCCGACACAGCGGAATATATTTTAAAATTACTAAAGTAAGTAAATTTATAGCACTCACTGTGATTTGTAGTAATCACAAGATATGGCACTACCCTTTATGTAGTTCACACATTACTTATAAAGATAAACATAAATGATTCCCAGAAAGAGAGAAAAAACCAAAAAAAAACCCACTTAAAATGAAAGATCGAGAGAGAGAGAGAGAGGATAAACATACTGAGGAAATCACCAAGAGAGAAGGTTTTAGAAGAAGCCCATTTCTGATAATCAACACTTGACTTCTCAAGTTTATCAAACCAACCAATATCATCTCCAACAGTGTAGTTTTTGTATCCAGCGACACCCCATTTTCCGTCGCTAATTATCACCTGACTTACAATCATAACCACCATCAACAACCATAACTTGTTGCATTGATACATCTCTTTGTTTTTATGATTCAGTTTTGAAGTGAGTGCAAGAAGTTTGTAGTGCTTTCAATGTCCCTTTCTTTGCCTATACATAACCACCTGCTTTTTTTGTTCAATAAATTTACTATTTGTTTTTAGAGTATATATATAAGAGAGGTAGAGGAAGAGAGAGAATATATCCTTTTTATCTTTTATTTTTTCAGAGAATATGTATATCTTATCTTTTGTTTTGATAATATACTTATTTATTTATGTCGGTTTAGTGTTCGGTTTTTTTTTTTTTTTTTTATGTTTTGATAGGGCCGGAGATATCGTGGGGCAATGTGTAACACCTTCAAATTTCGAGTTGTGGAAGCGGTCGGGTCGGGTGTTACCAAATCAAATATTACAGCACAATGGTACATAATGAACGACTATAAATGAGACGTTTGAAAATAGTTATACATTTCCATAATAAAAGTATAAACAAGTTGCGAGTTCGCAAAATAATTTCAATACATAATTTGTAATACAAAAGTTATGCAGAGAAATTCAGTTGTTTGAAAACATGCGACTCGAGCTAGCAAGGCTTGTAACAATCCTAATCCTGCTGGGCACCTGAGAACACATGCTAAATTAAGTCAGCTATAAAGCTGGTGAGTTCATAGGATTTATAATTGAAACATAAAGTATATATCTTGTATGTTTTGAAAGATGATTTCAAAATCCACGATTTTGATTTGTTTCGTTATGTTGTTGTAATACCAGTGTGTGTATACATCTAACGGTGTATTTCATACCCAAGTAGTGGTGACGTGTACCTAAGTACATAAAGATTGTGGCTTACCATGTCTCGATACCTATCAGGTATATTTGAGTCTACAGACGTGAGGCAATACATGCCTAAGTATGAATCAGTTAATTGTATGACCGCGTCATATGATAACAAGTAATAATGTTACTTATGTTGTAGTAAAGCGTTAAGATGCCCGCGTGGCAAAATGTGTTGTGTCCAGCAAAAATATATTGTAGTCCCGCAGAACTATGATCGAATGTTTATTGTGTTGCATCCAACAACAGTTGATTGTAGTCCCGCAGTACTATGATTGAGTGTTTATTGTGTGTACGTTTGACCAGTAAGTGCGTGCTAACCCGGACATGATTGAGTATTTATTGTGTCTGTTTGATCAGTTAGTGTGTGCTAACCCGGACATGATTGAGCTAACAGCCTCGCGTGAAAACTCCACCAACCCGTTAACTTGTTGCGGATCACGAGCATAAGCTCGTCCATCCGTGAATGAGTGTGGATCACGAGCATAAGCTCGCCCATCCATCGATTGTATCGTTTTACCGCGATATCGGACTTGTGCCCACTGCAATACCGTGACATCATTTTGTGCCCACTTTACCGTGGCATCGTTGTGTGCCTAACTGGCATCGACCGAATTACTCGCAAGCAAAGTTTGAAATTGGGCCGGCAGTACTACGACATGTCCGACTTGAGTAATTGAGCCGACAGTACAATGACATGTCCGACTAGTTTGATTGTGTTTGTATGCATGCATGTATACCTATATACATAACTAAATTGTAGGTGGCACCAAGTGCTCGAGATGAAGTACAAGCATGTGTGTATATATATACATATATATATATATATATATATATATATAAGTCGAATTAACAAATACCTCATATAGAGTATCATGTAGCACATGAAATTGATTTATCGTAGTTAAATATGTATATACAGCACTTAACTATTTTGTTGTGTTACAAGAAGCCTAGGTATGATTAATCATCACCTAGTTCTTTTGATATTAGTATATGAAATCCATACTAACGTATATTTCTAATGTATACTCCTAGCCTCAGCCTAGCAAGTATATTGAGATCCTCGGTTGTTGTTTACTTGAGTTCAAATTCCAATTTAAAAGTCCTGGAATATGTATGAGCAGTTTTAGTTCCTAAAAGGAAGACTAATCCTGTAAAAATCTAGATGTTGTCCAATGTGGGTAGAACTAACTAGTTCTATTGTATTCCATGATATTGTCTCGTGACAATATGACCAAAGTATAATTATAACCTAACTAGGTTAAGTAGTGGTTTTATTCAATAGCGCTATTATGGGTGTAATTTCTAAGTATTACACATTTGTATTACATAACAGTAATTTGATTGTGCAATATGATCCTAAAAGGAGCTTGAGAGCGAGAAATTTCCTCTATGCGAGAAGAAGAATTGATGAGGATCTTGTCAGAAGGCAAAGGAGCATTTCCGCTACTTCCGCGCGTATATCTAATTTAGAGGAGAGGGAGAGAGCAAGTGTGAATTATAAAGGTTTATTATTATAATTCGAAAACAGTAATTGAGCATGCGTCTCACCCCGAAAACAGTAAAACAGTTGAAAGAGTGGGACTATGAACTCACCTGTGAGTTGTCAGCGATCCTAAGATACGCGTGTCGTCCGATGGGTAACCTCCTAGTGTCCTAAACATGTGAGGTTATATAAGTAAGAGACAAATCAATTTGTCTAAGAGAGTTGTGCAAATATTCGTTCGTCGCTCAGGTTTGAAAACTGTGTACGGGGGTCCGGGGGCAGCACCCTTGGTAGCGGGGTCCAAGGGGTGGCAACCCCTGAAGGGGTCCAAGAGGCAGAGCCCCTGGCTGGGGTCGAGCTGCCAGGTCAGCTTGGAAAATTTTTGTTTCTATTATGTTGTTGTAGTGAAAAACGCTCCAAAATTCCATTTTGGAGTAAAATTGAGTGGCAAAATCTTAGTTTCAACACTTAGTGAAAATCATGTGTTTTCAAGGTTCTGTGTTTTGCGACACAAAGATTGTGTCGCTAAAAGGGTTCTGCGACACAAGGGTTTGTGTTGCCAAGTGTGACATCCGCAATTTAATGCGACATAAGGCTTTGTGTCGCTACATACGACATTGATGATTTTAGTGCGACACAAGGATTTGTGTCGCAGTGATGCGACATAAGCAGCGACATCCATCCTGCGACATAACCTGCGACATAGGCTATGTCGCAACACTGTTTTTGGTCCCCTGCGACATAACGGACTGTTCAATGATTTTCCACCCAAAACCAAGATCTAACCCATTTTTAGGTCGAATCTTGTTGATATAATGTTAATACATGATATATTAAGTGTATTTAACAAGAATTATCAAGAAAAAGTGAAGAAATCCTTACGATTTGAAGATTCAAGGGTTTGGATGATGATGGTGTTCTTGATGATGAAGATGGAGGTGGTGATGATGATGAATGCTTGTTGATGATGATGATTCCGTAGATGATGATGATGGCGGTGGTGGTGGTCACCGGTGGTGGTTGGTGTGGATGGAGAGGAAGAGATTGAGAGAGTTTTAGAGAGAGATGTGTGGTGTGTGTGTTTTTATAAAATCAAAATGAAAGAAAAAGGGAAGGTGGAGGTGGTTTTATCCATTCTTAGATTCCCCACTCTGGGGACTGTGGTCTCCAACCACAGTACAAAATGCATGTGTTTTTGTGCCCGATCGTAATTTAAAATAGTATTTTAAATTCTAAAATTCGTTTATATTAATTTGAAATGTTTTCGAGTTGAAGTATTTTATAAAAATACTATTTTGAAACTAAAATTTAATAGATTATTTTCACGCGGTTTTAGATTACCAGGATGCGTTTTAAATTAAAATGACTTACATTTTTGAACACTTTGTTTACGTGTGATTACAGTAATTACGTATGTTTATATATATACAATTTATATATAAAGTTTTAAGTATTTAGTATTAATACGTAACTAAATACGAGTAACTTATGTTTAAATTGGGCGTGAAAATTGACTTTTTGACCAGGTGTTACACAGTGTAGGCAGCTGTGGAATTTTTAAATCATGTAATTTTTTTTAAAAGTTTTAATAATATTTTAAAATTTTCACACATTAAACTACAAAAGAAATTAAAAAAAAAAAATTATATTTCACCCTTCTACTTGGATTTTCTGACCCGCCCCTAATTTTGATATTGTCACATTTCATTAATTGTCATTTACAAAATGGCGTTTTAGACGACTCAACTCTATTGTTCAGATGTCACATATAATTATGTGATGTGATAATTATGTGGTAAATCGATTGTAGGGTGTTTGGTATTTTAATGCAATTTAGAAGAATCAAAATCGTTTCATTAGGAATTCGAAAGACAAGAATTTTCAACCGATTTGAATTGTTGATTTTCTGATGATATAATCTGAGTGTTAAATCAAAGTTTATTTTTTGATTTTATTGATTAGGAATACTTGTCAGTTTTTTAATATTTATTTATTGTAAGTGGGCAATAGCTTTGAGACAAATAAACATATAAAGATTAGGAATGACTTCGACGTGATTGAACATTTGACACCGGTCATGTACATTCAATCTTTGACATATAAGTTCACACGTAAACATATGAGGTTTTTCCCTGTTTAGGTTACTCGACGAATAAGTATTTCTCCGTAGTCATTTCTGACTCTTTCCCCATCCATCCTAAGATTTGCAAATAATAAAATATGAATATGAGATTTCTTTTGAAGATATCAAAGACATCAACAAATGAACCTTCCCAACGATGGTTTATGTTTAAGCTTACACGGTTTTATTTGATTATCATGACATATTAAATTTAAGTTAATAAAACAATTTTAATTGCAAACGGTAAAGCACCAAAATTGTTGATGTCGATCAATACATGCATCAACCACCCTCTATATCTTTAGACTTTTTTACAAGATGACAACAACATTTAAACCAACTTCGTATGCCTTCCATGTGTCAATGTCCTTCACCAAATTCCTGCTCTTTTGCAACTTTTTAAATCAAAAGACATTTTATCTTAATTGAAATCTTTTTACTTTTAGATTTAGGAGATCTACCCATGGTTATCAATTATCATGCCACATTTATTTGAAAGGGGATATAGATATATAAAAAGAGACAAACAAAATAGTGTAGCTTTTACTCAAAATATATATATATATATATATATATATATATATATATTGATAGAAGATAATTAAAGTTGTGAGTTTTCATCCTCCTTTCGACTTTATGTATATTTAGAGGGATGTTATTGCCTTCCTTTTGAGATATTATGCTAAAGGAGAAACGGTATGTGCTGTTTAACAGTAGGGTTGAACTTCTACAATTATAAAAGTTATATGATAAAAGATGTAAAGTAAATTTTATTTAATTTGTGATTGGTCAACTGCATAAGTGACGGTGTCGACATTACAATTGTAATCCGCTAAAGCTAAATTTCTCACATTTTGTGAAAAGGGGAGAGTAGTCACTTGCTATATTATGACACATTGCCATGTTAGCACTCTGCATCTTTAAACGACAAGGTTACTAAATGAAATATAAATTTACACTGTTTACCTGAATAGACCCCTCTGTAAAATTGTGAGCTAGTGACTAATCAAAAGTGGTACCGGTGTCGATATCCCAGTCTTCTAAAAAAGAGCACTATCCCTAGACCGGCACAACAAATACCAGCCCTTCATCATCAGGCATTAATTGCCGTATGGGAAATCAGATTAACATGTACGAACCATATATAGGTTGGTACATCATGGACTGAATGTAGTATGACATACATTCTTCTCTTGAAAAGAATACTTTGTAAATTAACAATCATCGAATAATTTTGTGCTCAATGATTAAAACATACCAGTTAATGTAAACTCAAAAGAAAAACGAATTTTGAACCGATTTGAATAGTTCATTTTCTAATAAGATGATTGTCTTACCCTCCTTTTGATTTAAGTGTTAAATCAATGTTTACTTTTGATTTTACATATTAGTTGTACTCGGTCATTTAGTTATACTCGGCCGTTTTTCTTTAGTCTAAAAGTGAACAATAACTTTGAGACAAATAATTATATAAAGATTGACACTTCGAACGATTGAACATTTGACACTAGTCACCAACATTCAATCTTTAACGTTAAGTTCACACCTAAATGGAGGAGGTTTTCAATGTTCAAGTTACCTAATGAAGGAAAACATTCTTACTCGGATATAAATACCTAACTAAGGTATTACCGTGACTATTTCCAACCCTCTCCCTAGTCATCCTAACATGTATAGTTAGTGAAGTTTGAATCTTAGATTTCTTATGAGGATATCAGATGTGAACGTCAACCACTAATCCATCATGGTGAAGCTTATGTTTAAGCTTACATAGTTTTATTTGATTATCATGACATAAATTCAATGTTTTGAAAATCGAAAACCGGATCGGACCGGATTGCCATCCGGTTCCGGTTCAACCGGTCCGGTCGAATCGTCCGGTTGAACCGTCCGGTTGAACCTGCCACGTCACCGTTTTCTAAAAAAAATAAAATACCCGGTTGAACCGTCCAGTTCCCGGTCGAACCGTCCGGTTTTGACCGAACTGTCCGGTTCGTTGACCGGTCAACTCTTGGTCAAAACCGGTTGGTACCCGACCGGAAAACCCAATTTTCCCGGTCGAACCGGTCGGGTTTTCAAATCATTGCATAAATTCGAAGTAAATAAAACAATATTAAGCGCAAACGGAAGAGCACCAAAATTGTGGATGTCAATCTATACATGCATCAACCACCCTATATATCTTTAGAGTTGTTTACAAGATAACACCCACATTTTAACCAACTTCGTATGCCTTTCATTTTTCAATTGGCTGATGATAATGCCACAAGCAGGGTACACATGAATTTCACAACGTTACACTAATTATTATACTAATTTATTTGTGTCTCCATCATTTTTACCTATTGCATTATCACCTTCCTTTTCAATTTCCTTCACCAAATTCCTTTCTCCTTTGCAATTTTTAAATATAAGTAAAAAAGACATCTGATTACTCTACTTTGATTCAAATCTTTTTACTTTAAACTTTTGGAGATCTACATATGGTTATAAATTATAAGGCCACATTTTTGGGACAATAGATATATAAAAAGAGACAAATCATGTAGTTATATCTTCACTCAAATGCAAATTTTCTACGATAATTTTAGTTGTTAGTTTTCATACTCCTTTAGACTTCATGTATATTTTAAGGGATGTTATTGCCTTCCTTTTGAGTTATTAAGCTAAGGGAAAATAAAAGTAGAGGTTGGACCTATACATTTACAAAATTTAAAGAGTAAAAAGATGTAAATAAATTTTATTTAATTTGTGATTGGTCAACTGCATATTTGAATTATGATGTCGATGTTACAATTATTATCCGCTTAAGCTAATCACTCACCAAGGTTATATGTAGCGTTTTTTGAAAAAGGGATCACTTGCTATATTATGACACATTGCCATGTTAGCCTTGTGCATCTTTAAACTAGGTGTAGTCTTTATCGTCTATGTAACGGGCTGAGGTGTGGGATTCACTCACATCCATTATACTTAATTGTTTTTTGGAGTAATATATTTACCGGGTAATTTACCCAAAAAAACGACAAGCTAGGTTACACAATGAATTATCAATTTACACTCTTTATGTGAATAGACCGCTTTGCACAAATCTCGTGAAATAGTGACCAATCAAAAGTGGTACCGGTGTCAATATCGCAGTCTTTTAACATGTACGAACTTCGCATCTCGGATCCTGCATTGAAGCATCCACTCTGACCCTGGTAGCTCACATGAACCAAGTAACTAACCATAGGTTTGTACATCAAGGACCGAATGTAGCATGCCATACAATCACTCGTACTCCTCTTGAAAAGAATACCTTGTTAATTAACAATGATCGAATAATTAAGTGCTCAATGATTAAAACATACCAGTTAATGTAAATGAGTCATCAAAGCCAACTAATTACACTATTATTCAATAACTAAGATCGATTATAATATTCGGTTACTAATTATTATGTACATGGTCTCAAACAAAAATTGTTGCAATGTGAGATACCCATTTGTGAAGCATGTGAAAGGGTGCAATAATAATGCACTCAAAATGTGAAATGATGGTTGTACTTAGCTTGTTTCCATCTATTAAAGTCTAATCCTAACATACCCATGTTCCACAATGGTCCACTTCAATATCGTATTACAGATGCGGATCCAAAAAATTTAACCACCGGTGTCACAAAAATTTTGAAGCTTCATCGACTTGATATTTTATTAAGTTTATTTAAATATGAGGTGCACTGCCTAAATATGAGTAGTAACACTCTTAAAGAATCAATAAATTTTCAATTAAATTTATACTAAATCGACTTAATTGACTGGTGTCACGTGCCACCGCTGACTATAACGTGAGTCCGCCCCTGTCGTATTATAATCTAAACTGATAAGCTATAAGCTAATGCTTACATTTATAATTGAATCAATTATTGTATTAATGGTAGATTAAGTGGACATTTAATGGTAGATTAAAAATGTCTTGAATTATAGATTTACAGAAATATGAAAAATATCTTATAAGTATTTGGGTTTGTAACGAGTCAAGTAGATAATGAGCTCATACTCGAGCTAGATGGATTTCAGTTTTTATTAAGTTCAGGTTCTAGAACCACTGGCGGATCCAGAATTTAGAGTGACCCGTAGCAGGGTCATTCCAATTTTGTGAACCCATAGCACATACTAGGAATACAACAAAAGATATGATTTTTATATAGGGAATTTACATTACGTATAGCAACGAGCTCCTGTAGCGACTGTTACACCCCTACCTATACCTTTTACATGGCTTCACCCCTGTCTAAAAACAACCTCAAACTTGATGAAGAGCCAAGCTTGAACTTATTTATGTTTGGCTCAATGTTATTATTGAGATTAGGTAAAGATAATACGTAGGTTCATTTAAATTTGAATTTGCAAATGAAGTTAGGGTTTATATGCTATATCACTGTCAGGATTAAACATTTTAGGGTAAGTTTAACGGAATTAGCGTTACATCTTATGCTTATAACTATATATGTAATTGTTAGTTGGAGTTTATGCATGATTTTATTATTACTATAAGTATTAGGTATACTGGCTGGTAGGGATAATAATGAATCGGATATGGATCTGATGGAGCTATATCGACATCAGATCCATATCCATTATTATTTTAATTTAATCATTCATATCCATATTGGCTGGATTAAGCGGGTTAATGATTGGATATCAACAATTATTTTGATAAATTATTCTTTAAACGAAAATAATCATAGTTATTACAAATATGATCATAATAATAACACTAAACCTTCGATGATACAACTGATTAATGGATTAAATTTGAAATTTAGATAATTACATCATAGACAATGTTTAAGATCGATCACATATTCATGTTGAAAGTATATTGTATCAGATAAATCAATATTATAAAGAAGTTTTCATCATCAATTAGTCATTTCAAAATTAATTAAACTGTTGATGCATCTTAGTGTGTCTGTCAGTTGGTCTCAGTCTATAATGTGTTCGTTATGTAATTACAATAGTTTGAACGTTTGTATTATTAAGTAATTACATTTTGTGTTTTGGCGACACAAGGGATTTGTGTCGCAAGAGTCAACTTGGCAACATAACTTGTGTCGCATGAGTCGGTTATGCGACACAGCTTGTGTCACATGGGTCAGCTTAGGTTTTGAGTATAAATAGTCGAGTTCAACCCATTTGCAAAGGTTGACGAATTTGTAATCAGTGAGAGCAGTTTCTGAGGTTTCTATTGTAATCAAGCTAATAAGCTTTTGGTATTAATATATTTCTCTTTGTGTATTGATTCGTTTTAATCGTTTAACGTTCATAATCAATCTTTGGATTCCGCACGGTGATTGAGTATTAGGATTCGAATAGGTCCGACCACAGGGGATCTACAATTGGTATCAGAGCCATAATCTTAGGATTTGGCGTTATTGAATCCGTTTGGGATATTTTTCGGTTTAATACGACTTGTTTTGCTGTTAAATCTTCATAGAAAATATTATAGATTTGATTTATGGGTTTTCTGGAAGATTTTTGGGTTATTGTGTAACACCCCCAAATTTAATATTGCGCGGAAGCAAGCTTTGGGTGTTACTAATCAATAATTAAGCACCGAAGTATAGCAAACGACTTCTAAATGAGACGTTTTGTAAAATAGTTACATACCATTATAAAATAGTGGTTAAAAACATAGTGTTTTCGTTACAAAAGTAAGGTCCTCTAGAGTCCGCGTACGTAACGGGAGATTCTATTACATAACCATAGTTACAAAAGATAATGCTAAAGAATCTCCGTTAAATGCAGTTTGGAAATCATGCGACTCTAGCTAGTAATCCTGGAGTAATCCTACTCCGTACGTGTACCTGAGAATACATACTAAAAAGGGTCAACACGAATGTTGGTGAATCTCACAGGTTTGTAAGTAAGTAATAGTTTGAACACAAGATTTTTATCAGTTGTGCCCGTAGGCGTAAATCAAGTATCTGCAACCAAGCAAATAATGAGTAAATATGTATATACCGTTGCCATGAGCTCATAGTCGAAGCTTAACCCGTAAATCAGTGGTACACCCAAGTACCGTATAGTGCCCCCGCGAGTGCCCAATCCAAACACTCGTACGAAACAAATAAAAGTCGCCCGTTTATACATAACGGTTCGTGGTAGCGCTACTACCCCGGGCGGGGAGGGTCAGTCCCTAATGGATCCATTAACTAATATTCGCGCTTAAGTCCATAACTAACGAAACTATGATGGAGGGACTTCAGTGGATTAGTAAGTAACTCATGCAAGCCCGTATATGAAAGTAAGTAGTTCAGCACTTGTGTTCAAGAAAAAAATGTAAGCAATGTATCTCACCCCGTAAGTAAATAAGTAAAAATGGGGCTGTAAGACTCACCTAAGTCAAGCAAGCAAGCGTTTAACTTAATAAACGTAAAGTCCGAAAGCAGTAGTAATCCGTAGGTTTCACGAACCCGCAACCTTCTAATGCCCTAAGCATATAAGGTTGTATGTATAAGTGAATGTCTCAAAAGATCATTCATGCTAGTTGTCCACTCAACTAGTTATGTCCAAATACATTTGGTTTGTGTTTGAAAGTGTGTACGACCCGTTGGTGATACGTTTAGTTTTATTTGTAAATGTTCCGTAAGGTTTTCTTATGGTTATACATAAGTGTTTGTTTGGAGAATAATACATATATATATATATATATATATATATATATATATATATATATATATATCCGTGAATGTTGCATCCGACAATAGTCTTTCGAAAAGTATATATATTTATTCCGTGAATATTTATTCGACAACAGGAGTCTTATTCAAGTGTTTTATTTATCCGACAATAGCAAGTTGGATTCGTGAATAAGAAGTCACGGATATATTTTTATCCGACAATGAGGTTTGTTGGGTTGGTATTCACGGAATGCCTAATCCGACAATAGGTAATCACGGATACTACACATGCGTCAATATGTATTCTCGGAGTTTTATTTATACGATGATAGTTATGCGACAATAAGGATTCACGGAGTACTGTTCATGTGACAATAATTTCACGAAGTTACTGTTCATGCGACAATGTGATTCACGGAGCACTGTTCATCCGACAATGTGATTCACGGATTACTTGTGATTTTTATCTAAAATAGTAAACGTTATCAAATCGTTTTGAAATTTTTACACAAAGTTCCTACATATGTTATGTACTTTCTGTAATTTTGTTATGATTTTTGGAGGTCGTTTGATATTTTATAAAAATTCACAAAGTGTCTGTGTTCATTTTAATCCGAGATTAGACCACTTCTCACAAATCAAATTTTCTGGAGAAATGAGTGCATTTCTGGAATGAGCCAAAGAAGAACTTTTTGTATATAACAAAATTACCAAGATTTCCCAAGTGGTCTCATACGTGTTTGAGGTCTAGAACTCAAGATATGGTCTCAAGAAGGAGGTCATTATCGGAGGTCATTGTCGGATTTTTACTATTGTCGGACCTATATTTTACCCGTGTTATAACATCAATTTGGTCAAGTAAAACTTAACTAATCGTTATGAAATTTTTACAAAAGGTTCTCCTATGTCTTAGCTTTCCAAAACATACTTTTGCATCGATTTTAACCAAGCAAAACTCGAGATGAAAATTGTTAAATTGAAGTAAGTCCAGCAGATCGTTTTTGTGACATATGCTCAATAATCTGGTCATAAGTTAAGTTTTACAAAACTTCACAAGAAGTTCCAGTAGGATTTGGAAAACTAACGAAATTTTTGATCTTTTCCCGTTGGTCTCAAGTTCTAATTCGTTCCATATCCCAAGATATACTCATTTTGAATTGGTCAAGATTCTGGTCAGATTCATCAGATCTGCTATGTACTTTTATTTCAGTAACTAAAAATAGCAAATGAACTTCAATATTTGTGAGGCTTATAAATTATGAAAGTAGACTTCTTATACTTGATTTTAGGCTCAAGAAAAGTCCATTTTAGTGTTTTAATGATTTTTATAAAATTCAGGGAAGTGGAAATAGAATCTGGACAGGAAGGTTAACTTCCTGTTTTCGAGTTTTAATTTGTGTTTCGACTTATCTTTTGGACATTAGCTAGTTGAATAAGCATATAGATATGTTAATAAGTAGTAACTAAGTAAATCTAAGAAAAGTTTAAGAGTCCTTACAAGGAAAATGGTGAAGAGAGGAAAGAAAGACGTTGTAGGCTCGTCTCCTCGCGAAATCTTGAAAATCGGCTTGGCAGTGTTATGATGGATGGATGGTGGATTATGGTGATGATCTAGGTGGTTTTGAGGGCTGGAAAATCAGTTGGATTTTCGTGGTGAGGGGGAGGGAGAGAGAGATTGAGGATGTGTGTGAAGAAAGGTGAAGGAAATGGAAATGGGGAGGGTGTTGGTTTGATTTGGAAGCAACAAGGCATGGTATGCCATGCTTCTTGCAGATTTTCTGCATAGAAGGTGTGGGTCCCACCCACACATGATGTCTAAATTGTTTTCTTCAATTTGTATTAAGTGGGGTTCTCGTTTACCCATTCGTTTCGCGTTTTAAATTAATCGTATAACGTTTTATTCAGCGCGTTTCGTTAACGATTTAAAAGATGATATTTTACTTGAAGTATTTTATTAAAATACTTAATAATGTGACATAAGACATACTTTGCCTTTATTTCATCCGTCGGGCGCGTTCCACGCGTTTTCGTTGCGTAAAGTTACGTTTTAATAAAACGTATAATCGTATAATATATTAAAGTAAATAATGTTTGTTTGGATAAATCCACATTATTTTTGACAGTTTGTCACCAACGTCCATAGTAAATAGTGTCGGACCTCGTCTGGTTCAAGTGTGTATGATTTAAACAAATCATATAACGTGTATGTAATTACACAGAAAGTTACATATATTTAGATTAATATAATACTAAATACATGTAATTACAAGTAGTTAGGCACTAATTAAAGTCCTAAATTAGCGGGTGTTACATATTGTTCGTCCTCCATTCGTGAAAATTCGTTAGGTTTTCGAATTTTAGGATTTCTTGATTGCTGCTCCAGCCGTTTGTGCGACACAAGCTGCGACACAAAATTTGTGTCGCGAATAGGGTTTCTGCGACACATCTCTCCGTCGCCTTTGGATCTTTGCGACATAAGCCTTTAAGTAGGCGACATAAGCCTAAAGTAGGCGACATAAGCTTGCGACTCAAGCTTATCTTGGATTGCGACATAAGCCTTGGATTAGGTGACACAAGCTTGCGACACAAGCTTGTATTCTGCGACATAAGACACGGTTTTCTTCCGTCGCTATTGAACTGCGACACAATCTCTGTGTCGCCAATAATTTTTGATTTCTGAAGATTTTTGCAACATAATTTTTGTATCGCCTGCTTACCTTGCGACACTACTCTTGTGTCACATAACAGTTTGCGTTCTTTGTGTGTTTGATTATTTTGTAGGTAACTTAAAATGTCTGCATCTACGTCCACGTCTATTCAGCAAGTTGGAGCAATGTTAAAACAGAACAATGAGGTTGGATCGGGAAATAAGCCTCCTATGTTTATACCAGGAATGAGCTATCTTGACTGGCGTGGTAGATTTGAGTCTTTTATCGCATTTAATGATCCTGAAATGCAAATTTACTTAGAGGAAAGGTACGAGCGTCCTCTGAAAACTGGGGTCTTTAATGGTCCAGCTCCTGAAAAATCCATAAAGTCTATGATTCTAGAAGAAAGAAAGGCTTTTGATATGGAACGAAAAACTCACTCGACCATCACTATGGCCTTGCCTCAATCTATCTTGAGGTAACTAAGGCACCATAAAATAGCTTATGATATGTGGAGAGCTTTCGAGAAGGAAGTGTGGAGGTAGTGACCAATTTGATCTAATTAAGAAACAATAAGAAGTTTTTGACATGCTGCCGAATGAATCTTTGGAAGAAATGTGTAGCAAATATTCTCAGTTGGTTAATGAGTTGATTGAAGGGGGTGTTACGCTAGACAAAACAGATGTGAATAAGAAACTTCTTGATTCACTTCCCAAGAAATGGAACACCTGTGTCCTCTCAATGGAAAAGGATAAGGACATAATGGATATGGATCTTGAAGATCTTATTGGTCAAATTGAGGCAGATTTTCTAGAAATGAAAATAAAGGTGACAAAAGCTACAACCCATATCCAAAACCCAAAACTCTATGGTGTGGATGTTCCTGTATCAACAAATCAACCAACTGGTACTGCATTCATGGCAGGCAGAGCAAGTGGAACCGGATCAGCAAGCACTACCCCTTCTGGTGGTGCTTACGTTCACATTCATGGAACTTTTCCATGTGCATCTGAAGAGTACTCATCCACTTTTTCAGCATTTCTATCTACTGCCAGTGACTTTACTGATGAAGATTTTGGTCAGACTGATCAAGAAGAGCTAGAAAGGCCGGACTTAAAGTGGAATATGGCAATGCTAGCAAGAAGGCTAAAGAACTTCTTAAAGAAGTCTGGCAGAATATCTGTGAATAATCCAGGAGAAAGGGGTTTGGGATTCAACAAAGGTAAGGTTAAATGCTACAAGTGTCAAAATTATGGACACTTTGCTCGTGAATGTGAAAAGCACAAGAATCCACCTTCCGGATTAACTAAACCCTCTCCAAGTAAAGCTGAAGAGAAAGCAATGGTTTCAGCTGCTTTATTGCTTACTGAAACTCCTTGGGATAATAGCTAGCCAGATGCCGGTGACGATGAAAATGAAGAAAACACGGCTCTTATGGCAAAAGTACATGAGGTAGATGATGAACCCTTGTCGTGTATCTCTTTTCTTAAACTAACTAACCAGATTAATAGGCTTAAGGAAGATGGCAAACGTCTTAATTCAATAATTGAGTAATTTAATGAAGCTAATAGTTTGGTAAAAGAGAATGAGAAAATGTATGAAAACAAATTCAAAGCTTTTTTAGAAGAAAAGAAAGAGCTTCGAGCCAAAATCTATGATCAGGAAGATGAAATTTCTAGTTATGTAGATATGCTTTCCATAGTTAAAAAGGATCTTGCTGATTCTCAAACTGAAGCTCTAATTTTAAAAGGTAAATTATCCAAAGTCGCTTCCTCCAACTTAATCTTTAATGAGATGCTAGACTCACAAAGGACAGATATAAAGAATAAAGCTGGAATTGGTTACAACCTAGTCCTGCCACCGTTTGATTATTGTCCTTTGCCGTCTAAAGATTCTATTAAAGATTATGTGCCTACCTTTGTTAAGGAAGGCATCACACCTGTTAAACCGGTTGTTAGTATTAAGATAAGTAAGCCTGATCATGTTAATGCTGAAAAGGTCAAATCCGTGGTTAAACAACCTGATGCTAGTAAGCCTGAGCTAGTTAGGGCCTCTGCTAGTAAGCCTGAGATGTCAAAGGCTCAAAAGGTTCAAAAGAGTGAGTCTATCAAGACTCTTGATGTCAAGGCTGAGCCATTCAAGCCTATTGTCATTGCACCTATTAAGGAAACTGAATTAAAGGCTGAGTCTGTTAAGACAATTGTTGCTGAAAAGCCTGAAATAAGTAAGGCTAAGTCTGTTCCTCCAGCTAGTTTGAAGGAGGAAATTGAGATTGAGGATATAACCGATGAGGAATACAGTTATCTAAAGAACAAAACAGTAAAACCTGAAAATCATATCTTCACAAATGAAGGTTATGACGAAATTCTGAAAATGAAAGGTAAAGCCAAGGCCGAACCTAAAATGAAGATTTTCAAACGAACATTTAATAAATCTAATCAAAAATCTTTTATATAACACCCCATATTTCAAAAACTATTATTTATATTAAAAACGTAGGAAGCGCAAGTCCCCAAGTTATATAATCATCATTTACACTATATACCAAAATTATAAACATATATTTAAGATTTACAAACCATTTACTAAAACCAAATGTTATGTAAACTTCTAGAATATGATTTAAGTTTCCAAAACATCAGAGTAGACGCAGTTACAGTCAAACATCTCATCCAGTAATCTCTACCCCAATCCAAAAGTCCATACAAAATCTGCAAAATGTTAAACACAGTGGGATTAGCTCACAGCTAAGTGAATGGAACTGTATCCGACAGTTCAATCCAGAAATAACAAA
The DNA here is from genome assembly GCA_963422505.1 of Pseudognaphalium luteoalbum. NCBI lineage: Eukaryota > Viridiplantae > Streptophyta > Magnoliopsida > Asterales > Asteraceae > Pseudognaphalium > Pseudognaphalium luteoalbum. The sequence goes on from OY730195.1 coordinate 66,345,405, forward strand.
TCTTACAATAAGTAAACATAAACAACACAATCAAAGAGGATCGGCGGTTCTTGGTATGCCATCACAAGAACACCTTAACCATTGGTATGCCATCACAGTGATTTACCGATAGTTTGTATACTATCTTCACTGACTAGGGTTCATCCATCAACTATATGTATCAGAAACCCCGCCAGTCAAACAATAGCAACAAACCCAACCAACGTTGACCTCTAAATAACCCACATAGACAAATATGCCCAATGGACAATAATCATATATTGTACAATAATCATGTCAATACTATATATAAATAATCAATCAACAATAACTATAACCCAGGGGACTAAACAGTTCATAACCAATAACCAAAATGTTCATCTGCTATAACTAAACTTGCTACAACAGAATTGAACCGAGGAATATAGTTACCACTCACCGATATTCCCAGCCCTTGAACTCAGTTATCTTATATTACTGAGTTACCGTCCGCTTATCTGAGAACATAATAATAACAAGTTAGTATCTCGTTCCATAATTTAATTCATATAATCATATAACATATTTTCACTTCATAATAATATCTACTATAACAACACGTTGTAAATGTGAAATCATGCTAACTTACAAGTCTATCATAACCTATTCAAATGAAATATTAATGAGTCACGTTACTTATGTTTAACCCATATAAATCCCATTATCTCAAGTAGTTGTGTTATAACTAATTTGGTTCATAATCAATTAATATCGATTCAATTTATGTTCGAAATATATATAGGTAACTAAAGGCTCCAATATAACAACATTACCTATTATTACTAAAACATATAATTAAGATCAATATCATATACAATCACACAATACATAAGCTGAAACTATTCAGACCACCATCGCATCGCAACAGATCATAATCGCGTCGCTATTTAGCTATAATCACGTCACAATATAAATAAAATCACGTCGCGATTTACTACACATCGCGTCGCGATATAACTAGGTCGCGGCACGATGTTCATCGTCGCCCAGACCTGTACCTGCTGTAATTTCACATTTCCGAATCAAACCACAAAAACACTAAACCCTGGTTCCAACCACTTAACACACTTAACAATAACAATAACTAACATTATACCTCATATAATATCAAACTTTCAACTTGAATTCACCACCTATATTATTAACCTATCTAATTTTACCATAATCATTCAAACCAATTCTTTACCTAAATTATTCTTGAAGAACATAAGCAATTATTGTATAATAACTTCATAGAATCATCAATATTAACATATAATCAATAACAATCTATCACTTCAAAAATATTTCATTCATAATCCATGAACCCTAATAATTTCTATCATAAAATTAAAATTATAAGTGTTTGAAACCAAAATACTTACAATTAGAAGTAAAGAGTACAAGAGGATGAAGATAATCTCCTCCTAAACTAATAGAATCCAAACACCAATTAATCACTTAATCCTAATGATTTCCTTAAAAGTTTTGGTAAAATATTTTTGTGAAATGAGAACAAAGGGAGAATTTTAAGAAAAATGAGTAGGTGGAGTCGATCACACCACCGCTTCCAATTTTAAATATAGGGTAAATATTATATCCCTTCGAAGCCTATTGTCTGGAACCCGAAAATATCCGTGAGATAAAATATTTTTATTTTACCGTCAACTTCAATAATTTAAAACAAGTACTATTTTATTAGTCATAATAAATCCTGTGACTATTTTACCTATTTATTTTCAGATAAACAAAATAAACTATTTCTCGTTAATTTTCTAAATCCAGAAACCGGGTGTTACATTTTAGAACTTCTTCTCAGGTTTCAACCTCTGCATGTACACTTAAGTGTGCATGCTCAGGTCATGTGTCTTTCGACAATTCTCAAAGGTTTATCCCTCAATCTCAAGACTTTGTTGAAAGACGATCTTGTTTCTACAGCACGAAACAGGTCATTTGATTAATGCTTGTTCGTTGCTTGCACGGACGCAGTTTGGTAGGGGTGTTTCTAGAGCCTATAAATTTCAAAATCTTTCTCCTAAACCAGTTTCTAACAGAGACTCTCCATCTCCACTACCTGCTTCTAAAATTAACAACATTGAGCCAACAAAAGTTGCTGATAATAAGCTCAAAGTTGTTAACAAGCAACTACCCAAACCTTCAAAGGTTTGGAGGATCAAAGAGTCACAATCCGACTCTTCAGCTGACATTGACATATCAGCCAACACCTCTGATTTGCTGAAAAAATAAATTTTTGACTAATGTGCTCATTGTTGATGATGCTACTGGGTTACCCAAGTCTGTAAAGGCTTGGGTCTCCCTTATTAACGGATTTCCTTGATTGTGGTGTTGCAGCAACCCAAGGCAGCTAAAAACAGTAAATGGTATATTGATAGTGGTTGCTCGCGACACATGACTGGTGACTTATCTCTGCTATAAAAAGTTCATGATTACGATGGGGGATATGTTGCATTCGCCGGTGATAAAGGAGGTGTGATTACTGGTCAAGGAACACTCACTAATGGGCAAGTGAGTTTTGAGAAAGTTAATTTTGTAGAATAGCTCAACTACAATCTGCTTAGTGTTTCTCAAGTGTGAGACAAAGAGTACACTACTGCTTTCACGAAAACTGAGTGTTGTATTCTGAAGCCGGGGTATGTCATCCCTGATGAATGGGTGCTACTGAGGGCACCAAAGCAAAAAGACATGTATATTCTGGATATGAGGATTGTTGAAACAACTCATCACACGTGTCTATTATCAAGAGCTCCTGATAAAGAATCACTACTTTGGCACAAACGTATGGGTCATTTGCACTTTAGGAAAATGAACTATTTGGTGAAAAATGATCTTGTGCGAGGAGTTCTGAAGCAGTCCTTTGGACTCAACGATCATTTTGTTCCCTGTCAGAAAGGGAAACATCACAAGAAATCCCATAAGTCAAAGGTGGTGAACTCTATTTCAAATCCGTTGGAACTACTGCACATGGATTTATTCGGACCAGTAAGTAAGAAGAGTATGGGAGGTAGTTACTGATGAATACTCACGCTTTTTGTCGCACCCCCAAATTATGATGCGGAAGCGGTTCGGGTTGGGGCGCGACTAATTACGGTAATCACAACACAAAGGCATAATGAACGACTCTATATGCGTCGTTTACAAAATATATTGATATAACAAAAGCGTACATCAAAAGTATTGTTTACATTAGCTCATATTCTAATATGAGAGATCAACACACATAATTAATTTACACAAAATATAATAATGCAGCTAAATCTTTGATTTGTTTGCATGATGACTCGAGCTAAAGTATCTTGTGTGGGCAGTCCAACCTACTGTTGAGTACCTGTGATACATGCTAAAAATGGTCAGTTAAAAGCTGGTGAGCTCACTGGTTTGTATGTCAAAACATATTGTATGAACCGCAAGATTTTAATTGTATTTAAGTTGCAATAGCAAAATAAGAGAGAATATACAGCCATGAGCACATAGTCTGAGCTTAACTTGAGGTGTCGGGATCCACATTGAAGGACCTGATCGAGGTGCCTCCTACGAGTGCCTAATCTACACTCGCCTGAACAAATACTAATGCATCCGTTTACCCAGTTAGTGCGTGCTAACCCAAACGAGGATTGTCAATCCTATATGGTACCATACACTAGAATTCACGCTACAGCAGTATTACCAAACTATGTTGTGGAGGACTTTGAACTGATTAGTTGTGAAAACTCATGTAGTATAAAGTTTAGTTTTGTACTTGCGTATTGTAAATAAAATGAGCAATGTATCACACCCCTGAGAAAACTGTAAAAAGAAAGGGCCATGAGACTCACTTGAGTCTGAAGCGTTAAACTCTACAAGTTAAGTAAGTGATGTCCGAAGACTTGTAATCTGTGGACGTCCAAGATGCGCGATGGTTATAAACGTGAGTAGGTATCTTAAAAGATCACCCATGCTAGTTGTTCATCCAACTAGTTATGTCCAAATACATTGGTTTGTTTAATTGTTTGTTTGCGTTTGGAAAACATGTACAACCCGTTGGTGACGGTTGTAATAATAATTGTCAAAGTATTATTATCATTATGTTTCATTGTATACTTATCAAAGTATACGTATATCGTTTACGAGCATCATCGTATAAGGTTTTGTGGTAGTAAGTGTTCAACAGTTAACGTGAAAAGTATTTTCAAGTCCTGGTTGACGGGGGTTCGAGGGCAGCGCCCCTGGTTAGCGGGGTCCCAGGGGTGGCAACCCCTGGCGGGGTCCAAGGGGCAGTGCCCCAACGCATCAAATTTTTTTTGGGTATCATTAAGTGATAAAATTTCAAGTCTTGACACTTAGCAAAAATCTGTGTTTTCAAGGTTCTGATTTGTGCGACACTGGGTGCGACACTAGGTGCGACGTAGATGATTGTGTCGCAGGTCGTGATTGCGACATAAGTTTTTGTGTCGCATTTTCGATGTCCACAATTTAATGCGATATAAGGTGTTGTGTGTGACAACTCTCCAATTTAGGTAACAATTAACTTAAGCATGTGCATTCTTACGCTAATTTCCTGACAAAAGTTTAAACAAAAACTACTGATGTGAAATAAGTCTAGCAAGCCCGAGAATTTTGTACAAAAAGTTCTACGTATTTCGTAATTAATTATAATTACGTACGAACTATCGGAACGAACCCGACAAAAATAAAATACAAATGTTGGTGAACATTTAATTAATAATATGAAATTATTAATTACGAACATTATTTAAATTATATTATTGCGATAATATAAAGTATTATACGTTTTAGAAATAAACGTATCAAACGCGAACAAAACTCACAGACTGTAACGACACACATTTCAAATAATTTTATTAATTATTTTAATAAAATATTTCAGCTTCATTTTTATCAATTATAATGTTTAAAATAAATTTTAAATAAACGAATAATTGAGTGAGACATGGGGTACAAATAATTATACCCGTACACGAAATTAACGGGTCAAAAATGCCACCAAACGCAAATAATTAAGGGGGCAAACCTCTGTATCAAACCCCATACCCCATATCATTTTCATATATATGCTTTTTTCCCTTCATCATACCCACAACAACACCAAAAAAAATCATCTTCATTATCATCAATCTTTTTCTTCTTCTCTGGAACATAAAGAACCAACAGCAGAGTAGTAGTAGTAGAACAACAAACCAAGAACAACAACTCATCATCATCTCATCGTGATCATCATCATTTATATCATCAAATTGTAAGGAACTTATTTTCCTTAAACTTTTTACTCCAATTATGATTTATAACATGTTTAAACATCATAATATGTGTATATAACATATATAGTTGAAGATTTTAGTGATTGTTCTAGAAAATGGGTTTTATAAAACCAAAACTTGAAATCCAAAATCCATAGATGAAAACTTGTTAAAATCAGATAATAAGTTTTTATAATGTTATATATTGTTGATATAAACATGTGGAAACGATTGTAACTCGAAACCATAACAAAACATGTAACGAAATTGAGCTAGAAACAGAGACAGAGTGCAGAACCGGATGAGTACAGGTCAACCCGAACGGGTCAACCTCTCAACCCGGACGGGTAGGAGGCCAAACCCGGACGCGGTAGAGGCCAAACCCGGACGGGTGGCTTACCAAACCTGGACGGGTTACTTTGTTATTGGGCTGGAAGTTTGGGCCAGGCTACACGGATCACACAAACAAAACACAAACCATAATGGGCTGGGTACTTGGGCTTGGACAAACGAATATAGGGCACGAACTAAACTAAATGAAAACACGAATGACCCGAACGGGTCACAAGACTAACCCGTACGGGTTGTGCCCTGTACCCGGACGGGTTAGCACCCCAACCCGATCGGGTGAGGGTGTTTATGGGCCGAACGGGCTGTACAAAATAATTGGGTCGGACCTGTTTGTTTCTAATTGGGATAAATGGATTGGGTTCATTTAAACTGGGCCACAACTAATTACTAAATAAAATGGGCCAAACGAGTTATATAATCGGGTTAAGCTATTGGGCCAAAAACAAATGGGCCGCGTGTTCTAGTTAATGGGCCGAACAACTTGGGTTGAGCCCAACGAGTCATAAAACTTTAAAATATAAACGCAATGTGGGTTAACATATTTTGAAACGGATGTTTAACTTGTAACATTTCGACAAATATGAAATTTTATTTTTTTACAAACTTGTATATATATCGACAAATAATTAAGTTATATATATATATATATATATATATATATATATAATGGTGAACGTTTATGATTATATATATATATATATATATACTTAATAACAAGCGAAAAATCTATATATATATATATATATATATTTAATATATATACAAATGTCGACTTTCGAAACAATGACATATATTTATTTTATAAACGAAAATAAATATGACAATAAGTTTTATAACAAATAAAACTTATATACATTTTATATGTAAACTATGCATTAAAAACTTACTTATATATACATATACAACAATTGAACAATACACGTCTTTATACACAAAAGGAATATACGTTTAACAGACGTACTAAACATAATATACAACAAGTATATTTATATACATATATATGTAGAACAAATATATATATGTACGATGGGAAACAAAACAACATTTAAATATATCCAACTACATACATGTATATACATATACGAAACAAAATATATGACATAAGAAATACTAACGATATTTCAACATAATGTCAATAACTATTCGTACAATTTAAGAAATCAACAATTTCTGTAAAACAAACAAACTATTAACATAAATTGATTTAACAAATCCAAGTACTTATGTTAATACAATTATTGCGTATAGGTTGACATACCTGGGGCGCGCCATCCATATGCTAGCATTCACATCACTACCACTACTGTGAGTTTACAGCCCCTATTTTTAAATGTTTTATGCTTTTAAATACAGGGGTGTTAAACATAGAAATTGCATGCCAACACATGCAATCAAATTATAAATTGCTTTATTACTTTTATACAACTGTTGATTGATGAAATTACATTTTCACAAACTGTTTTGGGAATTAGACAACGTATCCTAGTACGGACCCAGACTTGCAATGTATGCATAAAAAGACCTTATGACATACATACTGTAACCATTAGCTAGGTGACTCTAGCCACTGAGTATACGGATAGTACTATCGCCATGACGACCCTCCTACGGATAGGAGCATATACTTACATGTCCTTCAGGAAAACAACATAAGTGTTGGTCGTGGTTTGGTTATAGGGTTAGGTCGCGTTACTTTAACTTGTAAGGTTTAGCTCACCTTGAAGGGGATCATAGTCTAAGAAATTCCCACATGTTTTTTGGAAGAACGAATCCTACAACTGTTTCTTACCGGAAAACACACCGGTTACTTATTTATGCTGGCAGACAACCAGTAATATACTTTGGGATAACATCCCACATAAAGCTTGATAATTTAGGGTAACAACCCTACAAAACTTATAATTTGTAAATGAATAACATTTCATTAATACAAACAAACTTGGTTAAAAAAACCACATACTCATATAAACCTGTAAATTTACTCAACAATTTTGTTGACGATTTCTCTATGTTTTTCAGGAAATTAGCTGTGTAAGTAAGAATCGCATGCGTTCAGGATGGATAACCCTGAACTAATAGGTTGCCACATATTTTGGGACGCTTTTGGAGATTTCCTCTGTATGACTGCAGCCATTGCAGTCATACCCATGAAATCTTACTTTATCTATATGTATTGTGAAACTTAATGTTTTAAACACTACTACTACTGTTATGACTTACCTGGTCGTAATCTTTTGTAATAACCATTAAACTTGGCATCCTAACTTATTATGTTGTGCAATAACCATATGCTCTGAGTACGAATGTACTATTTGGTTGATTTACTGTTCGCAGCCCCGCCACGTCATTAAAGCTTCCGCACACTTAATTAGTACTGATTGTAATCACCGTTTGGCGGGGTGTGACATTGTGTCGCAGGTCATGTTAGCGACATAGGTCTTTGTGTCACACTATGCGACATCGGGTATTCTTTGCGACACAAGTGTGGTTTTGCTAAAGGGTTCTGCGACATAAGAGTTTGTGTCGCTATGTGCGACGTTGGGCTCGATTTGCGACATAGTGGCTTGTGTTGCAAAGGCTCCAGGCCTGATGCGACATAAATGGTCTGATCGGATTTCAAGGCTCGGGTTTGTGCTCAAATGACTCCGGTTTGACCGGAAGACTTTTACACAAGCTTTAAACTAGCTAGTAGAGTCTAGGAAAATTACTGGTTTGTGTCGGGGATACCCCGAGGTGTTGGTTCTTTAAAAGTACAAAAAACGACATTTTCCGATAACGGTTTCGAAATCAAGTTTTAAACATATATTTGGACATTACAAAGCTAGACGAACAACAATCAAGCAAGAAAATCAAAATGCAAGAGTTTTTGAAAGTGTCGGGATTCTTACAACTTAACGCGAGAGAAATCCGAAAAGATGGTTTGAAAACGCCGTAGGATCTACAGCTGATCGAATTCTTGCAATTGAGCGGAAATCAATCACAAGTGTAAAATGTGAATCAAAGTATAAATCGTATTCGAAATGTAAAGATGTAAATAAAAGTTGAGAACTTTTATTTCATGTCACAAAGTATACAAAATCAGCTTGATTCTCTCTCTAATCTCTCTCTCAAACTCTTTCTAGATATGGAAGTGAAAGTGTTACAATTGAAGAGTCTCTCCAAAACTCACTCAAAAACCTATTTCAAAATGACCTAAGGAAGTCTATTTATAGACCTCCAAACATACATGCAACAATAAGACTTAATGAAGTCAAACTTAGTCAATAGCTTTGACTAACCATCCGACAATAGCTTTGTTGCAATACTATTGTCGTATGGCTATAGTCGCAATACAATAGCTAAAAGAATATACAAACTATTGTCACAAAATGTTAGAACAACATGTTCTAACAAACTCCCCCTTGACAATAGCTTGTATATACAAACTATCGACACAAACTGTTAGAACAACATGTTCTAACAAACTCCCCCTTGTCAATAGCTTGTATAAGTCTTCGACTTTAGCTTAATTGATGATAAACTTGTTGAGAGAGAGAATAAACTTCAAGCATTCAATCTTCACAAAATCTAACTGTTCCATATTCTGATACCATCAGAATAGATCATAACTCCCCCTGAACAGTAGATTTTATCTTCCTTAGTCTTGTATCAATCAAGTAGCAACAACTTTTGGAACCCACCTGAGCATAGTTCCAACAGGCTTAGATAGCCCTGACAGCCATCGATAAGTTGTGTCTACATAACCCAAGGAAATCGAATTCCATCTAGATGAGAAACACGGTGTTTCATATCTAAATTGTTGATAAGGAATCGATTGTGAAGAAGTTCGCCTTTGAGAGAAAGGAACAAAATCTGGAGGTTGCTTTAACACCTTACGATTATATCGTGACGGTGCTAATGCAAACATCTGTGCCCGTGTGTATGCACAAGATTTTGTTTGTCTTGATTCTGAAGAAGGTTGTATCGGTGCTGAAGAAGCTCTTTTTGTCTTCTTTTGATGTTCTGAAACCGATTTGTTAACATTCTTGACCTTTACAGAATCCAAACAATCAACCTTTTTGGAAGTTAATTGTGATTTCTTTGAATACTTCTTATTCTTTTGCAAAGAATAATTAGTAAACTGAGAAATCTTTTTCTCATACGAAGATTTACTTGTGTAAATCTTTTTCACAACCTTTGCAGGTTGTACAACCTTTTCAGGTTGTTTTGCAAAGTGAGAGTTTCGAGAGAATTGACCACGAAGATCTTGAATAGTCTTCAAAGCATGACTATGATCTTCTTGTAGCTTGATTAGCTCCGTTTGTTGACTCTGAAGTTCTAGAATATGTTCTTCCATTCTAGCAATCTTTAAACGCATTTCATCACGTTCAGTTTCCATGATTAGAACTTTAGATTGCAAGGCTTTAAGCTCATCATCTTTCTGTATTGATTCATCCTTAATTCTGTCATCAACATTTGACAATTTCAACAAATCTTCTCCCCCAAACCTTTTTGACAAAGAAATCCATAAATCATAGGAGGTTTCGGCTTCTGAGAAAGCACGAAACACTTCTTCTGATAAACAACTTTTAATTGTTTCAAAGGCTTTCTTGTCTCTGTTAAATTCGTTGCGTTCCTGTTCATCCATTAATTCCACCGATTTAAATGGAACAATACCAAAGTACGTCCCTTTTGCTTTTGGCCTCTCATATCGGTTGATAATGGGAATCCACAAATCAGGATTGCTGAACACAATAAATTCTTCAAATCTAGTCTTCCAACTAGTGTAATCATTATTACAGAAGAATCTTGGAGGTAGGGGATTTCCATTGTAGTCAAGCTCAAACTTTGAAGATGCCATCTTCACCTCTCTTGAATTTTCCCACCAAATTTTGTTAAAAATGTCCAAAATTACTTGGATAAAATGTAATTTTCCCCAAGCTAAAAATGAACAATTTTAATCTTAATAACAAAATTTTGCAATAAGAAAATTTTTACAAATTTCCCTCCAAAATCGCGTTCAAAAACGTCCAAAAACGCCCGGGTAAAATGAAACTTTTTCAAAGCCAAAATTTATCATTTTTAAGGCTTAGAAAAAATTTTGGAAGTATACAAATTTTCCCGCCAAATACTCTTGTTGCGACAATACAAATTTTTAAGCCAAAATGAAACTTTTTTTTTTTTATTTTTTTTTACGACAATACTCTTGTTGCGAGAATAAGAAATCCGAGAATAATACACTCCGTCAATATCAACTTTCCGTGAATAACAAACTACTCGTGAATACTAATCACTGTTTATACGACAATGATAGTCCGAGAATACAAGTCCAATACTAATCACGGAATTAATCACTAACAATCCGTGAATGATCCAGTACTGTTTATGCGACAATAAGCTATTGTCGGACCACACACAGAATTAATCACGGAATACTTAATCACGGAATTACTAATCACGGAAGAAAAACACTACTGTTCATCCGACAATTACTTATTCACGGAATGCAACTATAGAATTCACGGAATGCAATTATCAACATCTAATCACGGAGTAATTTTCCAGAATCGTAAAAATGCTGTAGAATTTTCAATTTTAGCTCGATTTTTCTAAAAATTGAAGTAATGAACTCGGAATTCGATTTCCGACGCTCGTATACACTCAATTTGATATTTTACCGTCAAATTTCTGAACTTTCAAAATTTAACGATAAGTACGTAATCAATTTCTTACGAATTCAGATCAAATTAGAGCCTCAGATTGAATTCAAATGAATTTCGATCACAGAAGTACTCGTCTTCAAGTTTTGAACAAAAATTGAATACCAGAATTCAATCAAACAACTCAAAATCAATGAAACATTAACTGCTGAGTTCAAGTCATTCTTACAGAACACGTTTTTCACCTATTCGAAGAGCTGTTCCCTCTCTGATACCAATTGAAAACGCCGTAGGATCTACAGCTGATCGAATTCTTGCAATTGAGTGGAAATCAATCACAAGTGTAAAATGTGAATCAAAGTATAAATCGTATTCGAAATGTAAAGATGTAAATAAAAGTTGAGAACTTTTATTTCATGTCACAAAGTATACAAAATCAGCTTGATTCTCTCTCTAATCTCTCTCTCAAACTCTTTCTAGATATGGAAGTGAAAGTGTTACAATTGAAGAGTCTCTCCAAAACTCACTCAAAAACCTATTTCAAAATGACCTAAGGAAGTCTATTTATAGACCTCCAAACATACATGCAACAATAAGACTTAATGAAGTCAAACTTAGTCAATAGCTTTGACTAACCATCCGACAATAGCTTTGTTGCAATACTATTGTCGTATGGCTATAGTCGCAATACAATAGCTAAAAGAATATACAAACTATTGTCACAAAATGTTAGAACAACATGTTCTAATAAACTCCCCCTTGACAATAGCTTGTATATACAAACTATCGACACAAACTGTTAGAACAACATGTTCTAACATGGTTGCGTAGCTCTTGTTCTCGTGATTCTTTTTCTCCAAATTAGTGAGGTGATTTAGTGAGGTTTGATGGTGGTTTTTGTTGGTGAAACCAGCGGTGGTGGTAGTGTGTGGGATGAGAGGGTTTTGTTTGGTGAGGTTGAGTGTGTGTGTTGGGTTTGAGTGAAAGAGTGAACAAATGAGGGTGTTGGTGGGGGTATGGCCTCGTGGCCGGTTATGGTGGGGTCACCAAGGTGTGGCCTCACCAATTTTTCGTCCTACTGTATCTGCGCTCCGTGTGGTGTTCGTTTTGTTAGTCGTTTAAACGTTTAAATAAATTTATACGCGTTTAAACATGCGTTTTAAAATACAAATAATTATTCGATATTTTTTTTGAAGCATTTCACCAAATACTTTATAAATGAGTTATAAAAATATAACTTTGATTTAATTTGTTTGTCGGGCACGAATCGCGCATTTTTGTCGCGTAGACGTTGTTTATACGATACAAATTAATTATGAAATATTATCAAAATAATATTTGAAAAATATTAGTGTTACTAAATAATGTTATATTATTTAAAAAGTTTGTTCACCAACGTCCGTATTTAATTGAATCGAATATAATTCGATTTGAAATAAGTACGATTTAGCCAAATAGCATAGATATATATTCAACAATATATATGATGATACATTAATTAGCCTAACATAGAACTAATTATATTTATTAACGGAGGATTAGGTACTAATCACTAGTCCTAATTCAGTGGGTGTCACACTTTTCGTGGGTATATTTCTTCCTGAGATTCTCATTTACTTGTTTGATAAGCTGGAAAACCTGTGTAATTTGTCTATTAAGAAACTGCGATCTAATAACGGGACTGAGTTTAAGAATTCAACTATTGAGTTGAACTATTTAAGGAAAGGTATTGATCATCAATTCAGTGCTGCACGAACTCCTCAACAGAATGGAGTTGCTGAGCATAAAAATAGGACAATCATTGAAGCTGCGAGGAAAATGTTGGCAGACTCTAAGCTGCCTATTACCTTCTGGGCTGAAGCGGTCAATACCGCATGTTATGTTCTTAATAGGGTCTCTGTAGTTAAGAAGCACAATAATACGTCTTATGAGCTGCTTAATAATCGTAAACCATCATTACAGTTTCTTGAACCATTCGGGTGTCCATGCACAATTATGTACACATAGGAGAGGGTCGCTAAATTTGGTGCAAAATCGAGTTAAGGTCTATTCGTGGGCTTTTCCAACAAAAAAAATGGGTATATAATTTGGAAACTAAGCATATGGAGGAGCATTTTGAAGTTACTTGCTTACGCTATACAGAAAATCCGCAAGGAAAAGGACCCGCAAATCTGTTTAATTATGAAGTGCTTTTTGACTCATTTAATCTTCCTAAAGAAGATGGTGAGGTTGATCAGGTGGTTACATTATTACATGGGCTTGATCTGTCTTCAGATACTTCTAAGCCACCAACTGCTTCTACAACTCCACCTCCTCCTCAAATCAACGCATCGGTTCCTGAATCATCAACAAGAAATCAAGAAATGTATACTGATCTTCCTGTCTTGTCTGATGATGAAAAGGAACCACATTCTAATTTTAATGCGAATGATTTGGGATAGGAGGCTGATTCTACAAACTTGGATTCTATAATTGTGCCTGCGGAAATTCCAAGTTCTCGAATTAATAAGGATTATCCGGTGGAGAACATAATTGGTGATTTGAATGTAGGTGTTTAATTACGCGGTCAAACAGCTGACTCTACTTCTGAATCTGCACATGCTTCTAAATCTGCAACTACCGATTCCGCTAATCTTGCATGTCTTTCTAGTGAGGTCAAAGAATGTTTTCTATCTCAAGTTGAGCCTAAAAAGACTGAAGAGGCTTTGAAAGATCCGAACTGGGTTGAAGCAATGGAAGAGGAATTATAGCAATTCAAAAAGCTGTATGTTTGGGAACTGGTACCATTACCCAAGGGTGCCCATCCGACTAGCACTCGCTGGTTATATAGATTTAAGAAAGATGATCGCGGTGTGGTAATCAGGAATAAAGTGCATCTGGTTTTTCAAGGCTTTACTCAACTAGAGGGTCTGGACTATGATGAGGTTTTCGCTCCTGTTGTAAGACTGGAGTCGATACGTATCTTTTTAGCATACGTGTCATTCAAGGAATTTCGTGTTTGTCAGCTTGATGCCAAGAGAGCATTTTTGTACGGACAGGTGGATACTGATGTTTATGTGAAGCAACCTCCAGGTTTTGAAGAGTCTGTGCATCCGGAATATGTCTGCAAACTCAACAAGGCATTGTATGGTCTGCATCAAGCTCTAGGACTCTAGTATGAGAGGCTTGCTTCTCATCTGGTGAAGAACGGTTTTGAAAGAGGAAATATTGACAACACTCTTTTCACAAAAAGAGACGGAGTTGATTTATTACTGGTGCAAGTTAATGTAGACAACATCATCTTCGGTTCAACAAAAGAGGAAATGTGCAAGGACTTCGAGAAAATCATGAAGTCCGAATTTGAGATGAGCGCAATGGGGGAGCTCATATTCTTTCTAGGTTTACAAGTTGAGTAGTCTACCAAAGGTATTTACATTCATCAGTCCAAATATGTTACTGATATGTTGACCAGGTATGACTTACTCAATTGTAAAACTTACGGCACTCCCATTGAGATTAACCACAATCTTGGACCGGCCGTAGATGAAGAGGATTGTAAAGAAAAGGACTATCGCTCGATGATAGGCTCTCTCATGTACTTGACTGCCTCCAGACCGGATATCGTATTTGCGGTGTCCATTTGTTCGAGATATCAAGCTAAGCCCAAGGTTTCTCATATGAACGCAGTAAAGAGAATTTTTGGATATCTCAAATACAGACCATCTCTCGGTCTATGGTATTCAAACGAGAAGACATTCGCTCTCACTGCCTACTCAGATTCTGATCATGGCGGCTGCAGTATAGATAAGAAGTCCACAACTGGTGGATGACAGTTTCTTGGAGCATGTTTGGTCTCATGGCAGTGCAAAAAGCAGATTACAGTTTCCACTTCAACAACGGAGGTGAATATGTTGCTTCCGCTAGCTGTTGTTCCCAGGTTCTGTGGATTCAGCATCAATTGTGTGATTATGTGTTACTTCTTACTATGACTCCTATTCATATAGATAATACTGCTGCCATATCTATTACACGCAATCCCGTACAACACTAAAAGACTAAACACATAGTACTTAGATTCCACTTTATACTGGCTAGCTATGAGAAACACCTAATAGACCTTGTCCACATAGATACCCTTAAGCAGAACGCCGACTAATTCACCAAAGCCTTTTCATGAGCCCGATTTGATGAACTAGTCAACATGATTTGTTTAAGGTTCTATCAACCGAAAAAGTAACTTTTGGACTTGGCCTAAGTTTTCTTTATGTTAAAAAAAATCGCAACAACCACTCTTTATACTCCTTAGTATTAAAGAAATGCAGGGTTGCAACATTTCTAAAAAGACGTTCAGTTGTGCCTGTAAACAACTAGGGATATGATAGTACATTAGGGAACATGCACAAAATAGAAATTTTAAGGATTATCCTTGATGTATCAGTAGGTTTATCTAGCATACTTACAATAGCTTTTATAAACATTAGCTTTATCATATAATGTATTGGTAGGCATGATGCACACCTGTCTCCGAGCTATTAAAAGGTAACACTAATACGTGTCTATTATCTCGTGGTAAACACCCTGTGATGTACGACTAAATGTCTTAATTTCGTAATATAGCTTGGCATGCTTCTATTTTGGATTTTAATATGAAATTATTTGGGGGTATATACTGATTCTTTCCTCTGTTGTACGTAAGTACACACCTGGTCTCAATTAGTATATACTTAAAAATTAAGCAAACGCAAGTCAATGAACTTGAAAAAGTCTTAAATTACAAGATACCTAACAAGGTCGCCAAAATGGTTTGACCAAGTAAGGTTTTGCTTAAACCTGAATCAAGCTATGTCACTTTGTTGTATGTTTATACAGACCTGTCACCGCTGGCTTGTTTCTTAAAAATTACGTTCCTCTATTTTCTCTGATCTTGGAAGGTATGTTCATGTTTGAATTACAGGGGTATGTCTATGGTGGGGATCTCAGAGAAATATTCATACTAATAATAAAGGTTAGCTCACAGACACGGATGTAACATGCTTAAGTGGTCAAATAATACCAATAATCATCTTGAAATAGTATTTATAAAAGGTGTTTTAACTATGCTAAGTAAACTTAAAATGGAAAACTATACTGATAATCGAGATAACACTTACTATTTGCTAATAACTGCATGTTATCCTAATATGATCCCTTAGTAGACCAAACAACTACATCACCAAAAGGATAGTTAACTTAGATATTATTATTTTTAAATTGTTTCACTTGTTTTATTTCATTTTATTTTATCTTGTATGCTATCCAAGCCCTTATAGTTACGATCGAATCGCGTTACAGGTTTATACTTGAAATTAAAATCAAACATTCATTTTTTGGGCCCTGCGACAAAACCTATATCGCTGCCCATTTCGAGGCCTATGTCGCTTGCTATGTCGCTAGCTCGGGTTGAGGTATAGATACCCACTCCGGTCGCAGTCACTGTTACTTTCCCTCTGCGACATAAAATCAAATCTAGCGACACAAAAAATATATTTTGCGACATAACGGGCGGTGGTGGATTTTGATTTCGATTTCTCGGTGTTTTCTTGTCAATCGACCACTCGATTCGTGTTCCCCTACTTCTACTCGATCATTAGGTACCAATTTTACCCTTTTTCACCGCATATTTAGTGTTTAATCATCGATTAAGGGTTACGGTTTTTAGGGTTTACATTTTTTGGTTAAATTTGATACGGAAATGCACAATTAAACTGTTAAAACTTATGTTTTCGTGTTTGTGGTTTCATGCCATACCCTAGAGTATGGCTCGTTTTCGAAAACCTCAAATGTGGGGTTTGGGGTTTCTGGGTTGGGGCTTGTTGTCCGTTGCCGCATCACAACCTGCGACATAAGTTTTTATGTTGCAGGTTTCACGTAATTAATCTATGTCACTGACTTTTGCGACACAAATCTTTTTTGTCGCTAGTTTATGCGACACAACTTTTTGTCGCTTAATTTTTGCGACACATCTTTGTGCCACAAAAGTTATGTCGCGGACCTAAATAAATTCGATTAAATTTGATTTAATTTCAAAAAGCGACACAACTCTGTCCGTCGCATCTTTGAATAGAGATACAATTCCTTATGTCGCATATCTTTGGAAATCAATTTCAAATCTGTAAGCGACACAAGTCCTTTATGTCGCAGGAATCCTGCGACACAAGTCCCAGTGTCGCATATAACAGATTTTGTAATTGATCTATTTGTTTAAATTGATGCTGCTAATGCTAACGACTGTCAAATTTTACTATTCTATGTGTTTAAATATGGCAGCTGTTGATATTGATTGGGAGCCACGTCACAACATCGTTGCAAATCTGGATGATTCTAAGGACACGGCTGCTCCTTAAAGGTCAATGGTGGCTTTCTTACGCCGTTCCTGTATCTACACGACTATTACCGCAACCACTACCATATACAAGGATCAGTTGGGTCGGTTTTGGGATGAAGCTAGGATTAAATCGGATCTGCCGTTTACACGGATTATCTATCGTCTTGGCAATCGTGAGCTTATTATCTCGGAACAGGTTCTTCGGGATTTCTTCCAGTTCGGTGATACTACCGACATGCCTACACTTTTTGGAAACCAGTTTATCGCGGGAGCTATGACTTGGATAGGTTATCCGGGGATACCGAGCGACCAGTATCGCAAGGGAAATCTGCCCAAGGTTTGGAGATACTTGATGCATGTCATCATCGTTTGTTTATCCCCACGCAAGGCCGGATTTGATGGTATTAGCTACTCAATGGCCTCTGCTATGCTCGCTTGGTTTACAACAAGCCCTTCAACTTCTCCGATTATATCTTCAGGGCTATGGTAGACAATGTGAATGCCGAGGATAAGCGTTGGAATCTTTATCCATGCTTTATTCAGTTTCTTATTGATCACTCTCTTTCTGGAATCCCCCCAAACGCTCATGAGCGCTTGCGTCAGACAACTATGAACGTTCGAATCTGGATTGTTTGTGCTGCTGGCGCACATGCGAACGCAAATTTTCCGCTCTTCGGGCACATTATCTATAAATCTTAAGTCGCTCCACCCAATGACGGATTTATGGATGTTTTGGCTGCACCTGAACAGCAACCTCACGAGGATCTGCATCTTCATGAGGCAACTGTACAGGTCGATGAGTTGTTGCAGCAGATTGAGGATTATCCTGCAGGTGGACAGGCTACTCAGCCTAATCCTGGTGAACCAACAACTATTGAGGATTCTGACGGTGGTTCCACTCCACTTGATTCTCCGAGGATTGTCCCTTCGGAGACCACGTTGAGAAATATTCAACGTTTTGATCAGAGGCGCTTCAAGCGAATTCAGCATTGCCAGGGTGCGCGGATGGTCTATGTTAGACCAGATTCAAGAAAAAGGGTTCGTGATGATGACCCTCATGACGAAGACTGGGTTCCTCCCCAAACGGTTACTCGTCCCTCTTCTTCTACTACCAGTACTTCTTCTTCAAGGCCACGGGTCGACATTCCCTATGTTGAGGTTCCTGTCCAACCTCTTCCCTCTGTTGTCGAAGAACTCCTGAAGCGTATGGATGCTTTGTAGCAAACAGTGATGAATCAAGCTACATTGATCCAATCTCAGGGTGAGATCCTACAGGCTCAAGCGTCACAAATCAAGGAGTTCAAGACTAAAGCTGTCAGTGTCTCTATTTTGGAAACTAGGGTTTTGGAATTAGAGTCCCTAGCTGATGTTTCGGGGGGGAGGGGGGTCAGGCATGCTTGCCTTGGAAACAACAACTAGGACCTCCGTCGGAACACAGACCGACGATGTAAACGATAATGTAAATGATTATGATATAAATGAAATTTTAGCTTTGGATTATTTCCCTGTTCAGGATATTCTTGGTCAACTTAGACCGTTAGCTATGGATTACTCGAATATGGATTTATCTTTTATCCAACGTATGATGAATGAAAAATGTTTCGGCATTTGAGGAAGAATTTGAGTTTGATATGAATGATGATGTATCGGTCGAAGATGAAGAGATACATTCGGATGAATTTTACGATGATGCTTCGATTATTGAAACTGATTCTTCTGAGGATGAAGCTAAGCCTGCTGAAGCCTCTCAAAGTGCTCCATAGATACCGGCACCTGAAGTTACTTCTACTTTTGATCCTTCTACTTCACCTGTTGGAAAACCTGAGGTTAAATCTATTCCTGCTGAATCGATTCTTGTTACGTGTAATTCATACAAGGTCAGTGGGAATTGCACTGGTTTGATCAAGAGCTAGAAAGTGTACAAGGCAAAATATATGATCAAACGAACCGATGGAGTTCAATACTTCAGATGATCATTTACTAAGCTGAGTACATTCCCGAAAGGAGAGGTAAATTGATAGTTGAACTTGATTAACCCAATAAAGATGATCGTGCTGAGTATATTCAAGCTACTATGCGTCGGGAAGTTAAGAGTAAAAGATATCAATTTATCAAACCGACGTTGGGCACAAGGTATACTTTTAAGAAAAAGATTGATCCTGTAACAAGACAGCCGATTGAAAAAGTTCATTATCCACCAGCCGTTTATCTGACTGAGATTCCCTTGAGAACTGTTCCCTGAATTTCCTTAGAAGATTTCATTACTGGGAACTTGATGCTCACACTGACGAAGCAGTTTTTGTGTTTGTTCCTGAATCCGAGAAAGCGGAAGAAAGTTCGCTTTGGGGATTAAGAAAGGCTCAATTTAGGGTATTCGATCCTATGAGTTTGATCAATCTATCAGAAAAGTATTTGAGAAAGCTCTTTGACAGTAGGATTCGTTATAATAAAAAGAATCCTGTGAATAAGATTTTGGCGAACTAGTATCAAAAGATTGTTGATTTATGTGTTGAACATGAGATTCATGCCGGCGGCAAGTTTCCCGCAAGCTGGGTTTGAACTGAAGATATTTTCAAATACCAAGCTGAAGACACGGGGAGTTTGTTGGTGCATCTTATTGTGTCTGTCAGTTGGTCTTAGTCTGTAATGTGTTCGTTATGTAATTACAATAGTTTGAACGTTTGTATTATTAAGTAATTACATTTTGTGTTTTGGCGACACAAGGGATATGTGTCGCAAGAGTCAACTTGGTGACATAACTTGTGTCGCATGAGTCGGTTATGCAACACAGCTTGTGTCGCATGGTTCAGTTTAGGTTTTGAATATAAATAGTCGAGTTCGGCTTATTTGCAAATGTTGACGAATTTGTAATCAGTGAGAGCAGTTACCGAGGTTTCTATTGTAATCAATCTAATAAGCTTTTGGTATTAATATATTGCTCTTTGTGTATTGATTCTTTTTAATCGTTTACGTTCATAATCAATCTTTGGATTTCGCACGTTGATTGAGTATTAGGATTCGATTAGGTCCGACCAAAGGGGATCTACATAAACTAAGATCTAAAATTTCATTCTATCAATAATAGTTTCATAAACTATATTTAAAAATCCTTTTTGGGTGGTACATGGATGCATCTGTTGATAACATATAGTTATCCACATCTATATTCTTATCCGTATATTTATCGGATGGATATCTACCGGATCAAAAATGGAAACTATCAAGCTAACAAAATTTAGTTATTGGTGCCACAAAAAGTTTGAAGCTCACTTCATTTGTTAGTAACCTCATATAAACATTGAAGATGACCACTTAAATATTAATGGTAACACTTTTAGATAATCAGTAACTGTTGCACCCCCAAATTAGGATGCGGAAGCGATTCGGGACAGGGATGCGACTAACAAAATTTAGTTATTGGTGCCACAAAAATGGAAACTATCAAGCTAACAAAATTTAGTTATTGGTCCCACTGGCTAGGCTAAAGCTTGAGATCAAAAATGGAAACTATCAAGCTAACAAAATTTAGTTATTGGTGCCACAAAAAGTTTGAAGCTCACTTCATTTGTTAGTAACCTCATATAAACATTGAAGATGACCACTTAAATATTAATGGTAACACTTTTAGATAATCAGTAACTGTTGCACCCCCAAATTAGGATGCGGAAGCGATTCGGGACGGGGATGCGACTAATCAATAAACAAAGCACATAAGATATAATTAACGATTCTATATGCGTCGTTTACAATACATTGTTATCATATAAAACTAGTTTTACACAGTTATAATAGTTTACAAAAGCTCGAGATTTAATGAAAGAGATTCTATGGCATAACTAATTATACAAAATATGGTAATGCATGACAATCTCCTGATGTTTGCATGAGACTCGAGCTAATGGGCATCTTGAGTGAGTAGACCTACTGCTGCTGCGAACCTGAGAATACACGCTAAAATGATCAGCTAAAAGCTGGTGAGCTCACAGGTTTAATGATAAAGTGTAATGTATGAACCGCAAGATTTAAGTATGAATATTTGTAATTAAACAAATAAGTAATTGATAAATGATGTATATAACTGCCATGAGCATATAGTCTGAGCTTAACTGAGGTGTCAGGATCACAATTAAGTGCTCGAGTGAGGGTGCCTCTATGCGTGTGCCTAATCAACACATGTATGCACAAATGATAATGCGTCCGTTTGACCAGTCAGTGATTGCTGACCCGGACGAGGATTGTCAGTCCCATATGGTACCATAAACTAACATTCACGCTACAAAGTATTACCAAACTATGCTTGGAGGACTTAAATGATTAGATGAATAAACTCATTCAGAATATAGCGATATTTGATACTTGCTTTCACATGGAAAACAAAACAGCATGTATTCTCACCCCTAGAGTAAAAATGGTAAAATAGGGGCTATGAGACTCAACTGAGTCTGATGAGATGCTATCAAGCACTAGTAATGGTGTACAAGGGAAATGATTTCGTTTCCAATGATCGAAACCTGCTGGGCATCCCAAACGTGCAAGATTTTAATGATTAGATGCTGAAACCTACTGGGTATATTAAACGCGCAAGGTTTTAATGATTAGATGTATCAACAGATTATCTATGCTAGTTGTTCATCCAACTAGTAATATCCAATGATTTGATTTTGAATAGGTATGATTGGAAGAATATGTATGGCCCGTCGGTGAGTTTGAATAATAATTCCTAAGTATTATTATTATGATGTTAAAATGATATACTTATAAAGTATATTTGAAGTGTTTAAATATGGTATCATATAAGTATTAAAGGTTACGCGACGTTCGATACTTAGTGTGAAAATGAGTTATAGTCATCTCATTTTAGGCGACACTCTATGGCGACACTTAATTGTTTTTGGTCAATGTCGAAAACGTGGTCAACGGTCTCGGTGTGACCCGCAACTTTTACCCAACCCTTAATATGTAAAATATGTTTATAAAAATTGTCGTTATGTTTCGTGGGCCTCTTGAGGTGTTATTTTCACAAATTTGCCAAAACAGTCCCTAATATAAATGTTTTCCAGATTTGTAGCTTGATAGTTCTCTCGTTATTACCACTTTTTAATCCGAGTTTGGTCTCAACAAAAATCCCACATGTTCCCCCATGAGTCTAAATCATTTCTACAATTTATTATGATTTTAGAAGGTCCTTTACTATTTTAAACAAAAAATGGAAATGAAAAGTGGTCAGGTTAGGTCTAAAAATGCATAACACTAAAGGATCAACTTCTATACTATAATCCGTGTATTTCAGTGTCACGATCCCAACATGAAAGTTGTAGATAACATCTTAATGGTCATTTTTCGTTTAGATTTCGTGAGTTGATTCCTCCTAGAACTCGAGTTATAAACGATTTGGTATGACGTATTTTCTGGGACAGAATCTGTCTTCGTACGTATGTGTTCGAAAAACGTTTTTCGTTATAATTTTTGGACATCATCAAGTTGTATGAACAATATATCATCTATATAAACATAATACAAGTACTTCACGAAAGTTTCTGGGTTCTTACAATGATTCGTAGGAAGAATCCGAGAAGGTGGAAGTGTTGCTCGCGTTCTCGTGATCGCTTTATCTTCAATGAACTTCGTGATCCAAGGTGGTTTGATGGTGAATTATGGTGGTGAAGATGGTTGGTTTAGAGAGGGAAAGAGGAGAGAGTTTGAGGCTAGAGAGAGAGATGGATGGTGATTGAATGAGGAGGAGGTGGGTGGTTTTATGACTTATGTCAACAAAAGGAAACAAGATCCACATTTTGTGGATCCTGTTTTGGGGCTGGTCAAAACCGACCCATGGGGCCCACACATGAGGGTGTGTGTCCCAATTTTTGGTTCCTCAATTTGCGCTCCGTGCAGTGTTCGTTTCCTGTTGAGACATAGATTGTGACAACAGATCTAGCTTGAAATAGGACTGGTGTAATCATTATTGTGTTTGTACATTGGTTTAGATTTGTAAATGAATATTTGTTAATTAAAAGTAAACGAAATTTTGTAATTAACAAATACATTATCTGCGAGTCGAGATCTCAGGTTGCAGCTAGCTGAGCTGCGAGATGAGACCTGAACTCGCAATGCAATGCAGATAGTCGTAGCGAGCCGAGCTAACAAATGGGCTTGGGCCGTCTGCGAGGCGAGTTGAGTCAACTCGCAGGCCCAAAGACTGCAAGTTGAGACGACTTATTTAAATGGTTTTTGTTTAGAAAATCATTAACAATTCAATTAAAAACTTTTGCAATCCCATTTATTATCTGCGAATCCAATTTCCAGAGAAAAGAAAAATAAATCTAACGACTAGGCTTGGACGTATATTCGTTTAAAGCAAAGTAATTAGTTAACCGAAACGAGAACTTATTCGTTGTTAGTAAGATAACATCGTATTAAAGAATTCCGCACCTTAATATTACAGATAACGAAGTTATCGATCCTAGAACTAGGGACTTACAATTGGTATCAGAGCTTTCGGGCTAGATAACGAAGGTAGTTCGAAGTTTTCGGGTTAATCGCGTGTGATTTAGGACTATTTTGACGTGCATTAGTGTGTAAAAACGATTAAAATCACTCTCTGGACGATTTAGGGTTTGTTTACGATCGAAATTTCTAGTTTCAATCATAAAAATACCAAACAATTTTGATTTCGCATTTTTCAGCCATTTTTCGAGTCGAGATTAGGGTTTCAGATAAGTCTGCGAATCGAGTTGAACTTGCGAGTCGACATTCTGCGTGTCGACATTCTGCGAGTCGAACTTAGTTACGAATCGAAATACTCTGCAAACCGAGATCTCCTGCGAACCGAGATCACTTGCGAGTTGACATCACTGCGATCCGAACTGAAACTTGCGAAATGAGATTCTGCGAGTCGAGCTGAGATTGCGAGTTGAACTGAGATTCTGCGAGTCGAGATTTTTTTCTGAATTTGCAAATACAGTTTAATTTTAAACTTCACGATGTCTGACCTTAGCAAAATGATTGAGATGGACCACGAGATTGGAAAATCTAATGTTCCACTTAAATTGTTAAGAGTTGAGGATTATTATAGCTGGAGGGATAGGTTTGAATCTTACTGTAGATTCCATGATCTATCTATCTGGATGTGTATCAAGAATGGATACACAGCACCTACACAAACTATTGAGAATGCTATTGTGGTTCTCACTTATCAACAGATGAGTGAAGCACAAAAGAAGGAATTTGAGGTTGAGAACAAGGCTCATTCTTCAATTAAGATGAGTCTTCCTAAGGAACTTAATCATCAACTGAAGTCCTTCCATACTGCTAGAACTTTGTGGACAGCTCTTGAGAAGAGGTGTGAAGGTAGTCCACAAGTTAAAGCAGGCAAGAGGAATTTCCTGAAAAAGCAGTTTACTGTGTTCAAAGCTTTGAAAGGAGAAGATCTTGATGCTTATACCACAAGATACTACCATTTGTTGAGTGAGCTAGATGACCATGAGATTGTAACTACCGAGACTGAGAAAACCGACAAGTTTATTGAGGGTTTACCGTCTAAGTGGGAAATGCATGGCATAATGCTTAAAGACAATGATGAGAGGTATGCAACCATGACCTTAGAGCAGGCAATTGATAAGCTCAGAGGTTATGATTTCACCAAGAAGACTAGAGATACTGATTCTGATCAGGCTCAGGATTCGGGACTATATCATGGAAAATCTTCTATCTCTACTGCTTCCTCGAGCTCGACCACTGCTTTGTTTGTTGGTAATGCTGATGGAAAAGGTGAAATGATTACTGATGATCTGTGTCTTGTTACCTCATCTGGTAGTGAAGCAAAGGGTAAACCAACTGAGAAGTCACCTCAGGAGCATCAAAAGATGCCTTTGAGTGTGAAATCTGCTGAACATCAATTATCTGTTCTTGCTTCCTTTGTAGCTTCTTATGAAAACTACATTCAGGGTAAAATCAATGATCCAATTATGTTTGAGGAAGATTATGATCAGATAGACCCTGACTATCTTGAAGAAATAGAACTTCAGGATCAACTTGCAATGTTGTTAGAAGAGTAAAGAATTTCTTGAAGAAAACTGGTAGAAAGGTAGTTGGCAATCGATCAGGGTTTGATAAGACCAAGATCAAGTGTTTTAACTGTCAGGGTTTTGGACACTTTGCTCGGGAATGCCAAAGACCAAAGGTAGAAGCTAACAATGGAAAACAAGGTTTGGGAAGCACTCTTGCTTCCAAAGCCTTGGTTGTGAAACAGTTGGATGGCTCTTATGAATGAAAAGCTCAGTCTGAGGAAGCTTTTATGGCTGAGATTGATGAGTCTACATCCTACATGCCTACTGATGCAGAGTGTGATGTAAAGGTGCCTGAGGTTGAAATGAAAGCAAGTGATGAAGACATGCTGTACATGGATTCAACTGAAAATATGAATCCTGAAGACTTTGTAGCACGCATGGCTGAAATCCAAACAGACAAGAAAAGGGTATGTACTGATATTCTTACTCTTGCTGATGTCTGTTATTTGGTTACTGATTTACAGTCACAGGTTAGTGTTTTATCTGTATCAAACAAAAATCTATCTTCTCAAGTTAGCATATTGACTGAATCTAATAAGACTGTTAGATCTGAACTTGAACTAGCTAAGATTGATGTGCGTAGGTTAAGTGATGATAAACAGGACTTAAAAGATAAAATTAAGTCTGATGCTTCTGATAGGATTGCACTTAGAGATACCATTAATGAAAAAGCTATCATCATAGATTGTCTCTATATGAACCTAAAAGACTTAAATAAGACAATTGCTAATAAGGAGAAAGAATTAGCTGACTGTAAATTGAAGCTAGTTGAGCAAAATCGAAAGATAGAAAATTATAGAACCATTGAGATGGACAAGATGCTAGATGCTCAACGAAGTGTAAAGGATAAGTCAGGACTAGGTTATAATGAGACACCTCCTCCTTTCAATTCGAATTACACTAGACTTCCAGAAGATACTGAAATGACAGAAGTATGTTCTGAAAAACCAGTAGCAAAACCTGATCAGTTAGAGGCACAGAAGAATGTTATTAAGAATCCTTCATCTGATGATAGTAAGAAATTTCCTCACACTAAAGTACATTTTGTACCGGGTGGAGTAATTAATGATACTAAGACTGATGAAGTGGTTAATAAAGAACATGTAGTTGAACCTTTAGTGCCTAAGACACCGATAGCGGATGCAAAAGTTAGTAAGTCACGAAAACAGATGTCCTGCTTCAAGTGTCATCAAAAAGGACATGTAGCTTCTTGTTGCCCAAATAAGAAGTTGGAAGCATCACATAAGTTAGTGATTACTGAAAAGACACCGACCACTTCTAGTTCAATTGTAGATAGGTTAGGCTCCAAACCGGGATTAGGAAGGAAACCTGTAAACATTCTGAAAAGAGATGGTAATCATAGTGTCTCTCCACCTAAACCTAAAAGGCCTTATACTCTAAACGAAAATACTTTCAATAAGCCAAGAGATAAGGCACCTTCGAGGTTTAGGACCCCAAGTAGGAACCATAGTCAGTTTGAAAATGGTTCTACTTCGAGTGCACAGGGAACTAAGTTTGTGCCTAGGAGGTTTTCTACTCACTCTCCTCATAGGCCTAAGACTACAGATCATCAACAATCTCAAACTTCTGTGAAGGTTACCAAGACTCCCGATGGGAATAGTTATGGTTTCTTTAAGGAGGTTCAGATTGTAGATGATCAGGGACAAACCAAGACCGTAATGGCTTGGGTCCCTCTTGATAACTAACTGTGTACAATTTGTTATGTGTAGGAGCAGACTGTGAACAAGGACAGCTGGTGGTATGTAGACAGTGGATGCTCAAGACACATGACAGGTGAACGAAGTCTACTGAAGGACTTCAGAGAAGGTTTCAAGCAAAAAATAAATTTTGCAGGAGACAAATGAGGAGTAATTACTAGGAAAGGAAAAGTTTCAAATGGAACTTTGACTCTAGAGGATGTGAATTACGTTGAAGAACTAACTCATAACCTAGTGAGTGTTTCCCAAGTCTGCGATAAAGGTCATCCAGTTCATTTTAATGAAAAGGAAGCTTTAGTTCTGAAGCCAGGCTTCACAATTCCGGAAGAATGGATATTGATGAGGGCACCAAGGAAGAAGGACATCTATGCTATAAACATGGGTGTTTCTAATTCTTCAATGGTATCTACATGCTTACTATCCAAGGCTTCAGAAGCAGACGCATTGTTATGGCACAGGAGAATGGCACATCTGAACTTTCGAAAAATGAATTTTATAACCAAGAATGGTTTAGTTCTAGGTGTACCACAGAAACGTTTCGAGTCAGAAGACAAGTGTGTTCCTTGCCTAAAAGGAAAGCAGCACAAGAAACCACACAGGTCTAAGACTGAAAACTCAATCTCCTCGCCTTTTGAACTGCTGCACATGGACCTCTTTGGCCCAATAAGCAAGAGAAGTCTAGGTGGCAAGTGGTATTGTTTAGTTATCACAGATGATTACTCTAGATTCTCATGGGTATTCTTTTTGGGATCTAAGGATGAAACTCCAGGAATTTTAATGGAGTTCTTTGATCTAGTAGAGAATATCTATAAAACAAGAGTTAAGCGTATTCATAGTGATAATGGAACGAAATTCAAGAACTCAACGTTGAATATCTATTGCTTAAGCAAAGGGATACAACATCAATTCAGTGCACCATATGAACCTCAACAGAATGGTGTTGCTGAAAGGAAAAATCGAACGTTGATTGAAGCTGCTAGAACAATGCTTGCAGATTCAAAGCTTCCGGTCATCTTTTTGGCAGAAGCAGTGAATACAGCATGTCATGTTTTAAATAGGGTTCTTACGGTCAAAAAGCGTAACAAGACATGTTACGAATTAGTGAATAATAAGAAACCCAATCTGAAGGGATTTGAACCCTTTGGAGTTGCATGTACAATATTGAAAATAGGAAATCAAGCTAAATTTAGTGAAAAGGCTGACGAAGGATTTTTCATAGGTTATGTGCCCAACTCACCTAATAAAAGAGTTTTCAATAAAGTCACGGGACGACTGGAAATTGTTTATAACATTGAAGTTACGAGCTATGTACCTTCTGTGCATAAGGGATTAGATTGGCAATTTGACTATTCAGATCTCTTTCAGTCATTTAGAGTTCCCATAAGTGACTTTGTCAGTGATTCAAAGATCTCTCAGCACTTATTGCATGAAGACTTGGACAATGGTCCGTCTTCAACGTCGAGTGTTCCAAAATCTGGAATCAGGACAACAGATGACTCAAATGAAGCTTCTTCAAGTGGGTCACAACAATCTTCAAAGGATAAGTATCAAGAAACAGAAGATTCTGAGGAGGATCTTCAAACGACGTTTGATGATGTACTTACTTCTTTGAACCATTTAAGGATATCTTCAACAAGTTCAGAAGAGATGCCCTCATTAGAAGAGATTGGCCCTAACTTAGGAGATGAGTTAATAGTTGAACCTATACCGGTTACAAGAACGAGTAAGAATCATCCCGTTGAAAACATCATCGGCGATATTAATACTCCTGTTCAAACTAGGACTCAATCTAAAGCTAGTACATCTGAAAATTTAGAAAGCTTGTATACTACTACGAAAGAGACAAGGATTCCTAATCAATATCTATATTCATTCTTTATCTCATAAGTTGAGCCAAAAAATGTGCAAATGCCTCTCAAAGAAAGCTCGTGGGTTGAAGCTATGCAAGAAGAACTGCAACAGTTCTCAAAATTACAAGTATGGGATTTGGTTGACCTTCCAAAGGGAGAATATCCAATTGGAACTAGATGGGTATTTAAGTGTAAGAGAGATGATCGGGGAGTTATTACTCGCAATAAATCTCGTCTAGTGGTTCAAGGGTTTAATCAACAAGAAGGGATAGATTACAACGAAGTGTTTGTACCAGTTGCTAGGCTAGAAGCAATTAGAGTATTCTTAGCATCCGCCTCTTTTAAAGGTATCAAAGTTTATCAGTTAGATGTTAAGAGTGCCTTTTTGTATGGCAAAGTTGAAGAATTGGTGTATGTTTCACAACCGCCAGGGTTTACTGATTCTGACTATCCAGATATAGTATATCGCTTGAATAAGGCTCATATGGATTACATCAGGCACCTAGGGCACGGTATGGAACACTATCAATGTATCTACTTGAGAATGGATTTTCAAGAGGATCAATTGATAGTACACTTTCCGTAAAGTGGAACAAGAATGACTTTCTACTTGTACAAGTATATGTTGATGACATTATCTTTGGATCTTCCGATGAAAAGATGTGTCAAGAGTTTGAGAAAGTCATGAGAAAAAGGTTTGAGATGTCTGCAATGGGAGAGTTAAACTTCTTCTTAGGATTGCAAGTTGATCAAAAGAAGGATGGATTCTTTATTCATCAATCTAAATATACATATGAGCTATTAGAACGCTTAAAGATGGATGAAAGTAAGGTCTATAATACTCCAATTCCAGTCAATCACAACCTTGGACCAAATACATTGAGTGATAGCGATGTGGATCCAACTCTTTATAGAGCCATGATCGGCTCACTAATATATTTAACTGCCTCTAGGCCTGACATTATGTTTGCTGTTTGTATATGCGCAAGATATCAGGCAAATCCGAAAGAGTCACACATGCAAGCTGTGAAACGGATCCTTCGTTACCTCAAAGGGAAACCGAAGCTGGGACTTTGATATCCGATTGATGGAGACTTAGATCTCATAGCTTATACTGATTCGGATTATGGAGGATGCAATCAGAATAGGAAATCTACAACCGGAGGATGTCAATTCTTAGGAGGTAGATTAGTATCTTGGTAGTGCAAGAAGCAAAGATTAGTAGCCATTTCTACATGTGAAGCTGAGTATGTTGCAGCTGGCAGCTTTTGTTCTCAAGTTCTTTGGATCCAACAGCAACTGCGGGATTACGGGTTAAATATAACCAATACTCCTACGATGATTGATAACGAATCAACAATGTCGATCACCAACAATCCGGTGAAGCACAGTAAAACTAAGCACATTGATATTCGACATCATTTTATTAGAGACTGTGCTGAGAAGAATTTGATCAAGTTAGTTAAGGTTCCATCTTTGGATAACTTAGCAGACTTATACACCAAGGCGTTCGACATAGCTCGATTTGAGATGTTGGTTCAACTAAATAGAATGAGAAATCGAGAGTGATTAGTCTTCCAAGGGTATTTTTGTGATAGTTAATAATAAGTTTTATGCTTTTACATAAAAAAAGGCGTATGGCATTCATTTGCTTGTTACCTGAGGGGAATCGCCTCCAATAAAAGAACAACCGAAGTTCTTTTAGAAAAAGCTTTAAGTTTTGGCTGTAAAAACTTGGGAAATGATAGTACATTAGGAGACTGAGTTTAAGAATAATAAACCTAAGTGCTAAGATTGATGTGTTAGTAGATTCCTATAAGTTTCATTAGAATTGCAGACTTACCTAGGAGTTTACTTATATTTATCCGATTATACACCTATATTCACTGATAATAACTCGTGTTCTTTATATAAGTGATAAGAATAATTAAAGTCTATTCAGCTTCATTATATGATATACTGGTAGGCAAATTATCCTTAGATTTATGAGAAATTAAGAAATTCTAATTTTGTGTGTCATTTCTTTTGTGAACTGTTATATACTGTATGACACTTGTCTTAATTGATGAATGATGGTACTGCCATACACTGTTATTTTGCATTTATCTACAGATGACAAATAGTTAAAAATATGGTTATTAGTGAAACTAACAGATAACTCTGTTGTACGTGAGTACGGACCTGTTGCCTTTAGTTTTACCAATAGTCTCAAACTTATTTTAATTATACTAAGGGATCCTCTGTTGTACGTGAGTACAGATCTGGAACCAGTAGTATCTTTAAAGGATGTTTGATATTTGTCAAAATCTTAATTCAAGTGTATTTTATATGTTTCGAAAAGATACATCATTTAGTAACCTTTACCTTAAAATTAAAAGATGCAGTGTTATGTGTTTTACTTAAGTTCTTTAGTATATATTATAACACAACACTTTAGATATTGTTCACATTAATAATAACAGGTTTGCTCAAGAATCTATGTCTAATGTGTTTATGTGGATCATAATACCGGTAATCATCTTGGACTATTTAAGACATTGGAACATTCACTTTTTGTGAATAATTGGTTCTAAATATATAAAAAGTTATTTTAATATCAAAGTTATGTCTCGTGGATAAAGGTAAATAAGATATAATGTTATAAATATGAGTTAATTTATGGGTTACGTTGTGATTTTATTGTATTTATATGAATTTCATGAGGTATGCATACTAACAATCGTCTTGCTCTTATTAAAATCTAATATAAATGGCTTATTCTTCCTAATATGATCCCAAAGCAGTTAAAATTTTAAGCATGATAATTTTAAGTTGTTTGCTTTCATAGATGTTAGTACTCTTAAAATTTTATTTCTTATTTCTTATTTTGTATTTATGTTTAATGATTAATAGAAAATTTTATTTTATCTTAACGTATTCAATGTGTTACCCTTTGGAATTGAATTATACTGGATATTTATGTTGAACAAACGTGTGTTGACAACTGGAAAATATTATATAAGTTACGTGGAATGTTAATCGAAAGTCTTCCGACTCTCATGTAGTCGAGCAGCGTGTCCTGATTTTATATCAGCGGTTAATTTTTCTATTATAATTTATATATATTTTAGACTTGTCTATGTACTTAAGACCATAAGGTGTATAAGTAAATAATTTTAGCTCGATATTTTTCTTTATACAAGATTAACTGTATCGCGGTTTAGTCGGTTAATATATGTAAGAAGATTATCATTGAGGAAAAATTAAGCGAAAACATTTTCTTTAAAATGTTTAGGCTACATAGTTACAGAGTTAACTATATAATTGTGAATGGGTTTACATTTATACTTAGTATTTAATTTGCATTTTTATTTATACTTGTGAGTTTGACTGGTCAACGTTGCGAAGCGAGTCCAGTTTTGCGAGTTGACATTAACCTTGCGAATCGAGTTAAAGTATAAAAGGGTGGTCAACCGAGTCAAATCTTCCACCGAACCCACTTTTATTTTGCGAGTTCCCTAAAACTTGCGAATCCAGTTTGTGCGAAACGAGACGAACACAGTGTTTCGTTTGATTTCAAATTTTCGATTACAAGGGACGAGTTTTTGATCCATAGTTTTTCTACATCTTTGTCTTGCGATCATTTTGAGGTATAAAAAAATGGATTTCACCGTTTAGTTAACTCAAAATCGAAGGTTTTATTAACTTAGGGTTTTGTTTTAAATTGTAAACGATTAACGTATATTCACGGTGTTATTTAACTAGAATCCTACGGATTAATGTTAAACGAAGCTTAATGAACGTAAACAACTAGATAGATCTTAATAAAGTTAAGAGTTTAATCGATTTGTGTTTCGACTCGCAACCCCCAGTTCATGCTGCGAGTTGAACACAGGTTCAATTCGCAGAATCACATTAGCGAGTTGAGATTGCTCTCGATTCGCAGATCCATTTTTGCGAGTTGAAAATATTGTTTGATTTGTTTGACTTGCGGACCGAGTTGATTAGCGAATCAACTTGCGAGTCGAGTTGCGGATTGACTTGGTTAGCAAGTTGACAAGGTTGCGAATTGAGTTGCGAGTTCAGTGTTTGCTCTTTGAGTAATTTGCAATTTAAACTTTTAATGTCATAAACTACTTTTATTTGTATGTACAAGACTTTATGCTTTTAAAATTTTATTATAATATGTTTAGATGTACGAATTTTATATTAATACGTCATGACATATGTATCTTTATATATATATATATATATATATATATATATATATATATTCTTAACTTATGACTATTAAGTAATAAGTTATATTATTATATACGACTTGAGACTGTACAGTAACAAGTTATATATAATTTTAAGCTAAGATGTTTGATGAATTTTCATTCATAATACATTATAGTTTAAAATTGATTAACGTGCGTTAATTGTTTTTGTCATTTGTGTTTCTATAGATATGGTGAGACAATTTGATAAAGGTCACAACATTCTTGTCGATCTGGATCTTTCGGCACGCGGAGCACATCAAGTTGCTCAAGTGCTGACATTTTTTGCACATTCACGCATTAGGTATGCGATTACAGAGTCTCCTCAGATCTCTCAGACGATACTGAATGATTTTTGGACAGATATTCAGTATGATCAAACCGTCAATCCACCGGTGATACGTACAATGGTAAATCAGAGACTGGTTGTTTTCTCTGCATCTGATCTATGTCAGATTTTACAACTGGGGACAGTAGACCAAGAAGATGGTCCGACTGAGTACCCTAGTGATTTTATTGAGGGAGCTATAGGTCGTATGGGATATACGGGAGATAGAAGAGGACGACAGTTCCAAAAACCTCTGGTTATTGGACAGTGGAGGTTTTTGTGGCACGTTATTGTCACGGTTTTTGCAACAAAGAAGGGAGGCTTCGATGAGTTGAGCCCTGCCCTTGTATCAACATAGCTGTCCCTGGTTTACAACAAACCATACAGTTTTTGTGATTACATTTTTGGCGAGTTGGTTAGATAGATTTCGGGTTCTGTTAGATCACGATTTCTGGTTTATCCACGTTTTTGTATGCTGATCATTCGCGCTCGTCTGCCAGAGCTTGTTATTCCTGGGCCATATTTACGTGTAGATACTATTGGGCTCAAAGGCTACAATGCGATGTTTTTGCAGACGGTGAGGAAAGAAGGGGTAGTAAAGCCTGAGGAGAGAGAGCTTTTTGGTTTTCTTGTTGATCCTGCCTATGTGACGCCACCGAACAGTGGTTGGTTAGATGTTGGTGCTGATGTTGCTGTTCCAGACCCGAGAGCTGATGTGGTTCATGCTGAAGATCCACAAGAGCTCATTGAGGATGTGTTGGAACAACCTGCACATGCTGGGGAACAGGTGAACCCAGATGTTGCTGCCCAGGTGATACAGGAGGTGCTGGTTGAGCTTGATGATGCTACTGATCCCTTTCTACGGGATATTGATAGTTATGTTGCACCACCTGAGGTAATTTTATAATTATATAGTAATATAGGTACTTAGTTGTTATATTATTTTCATATTATTATTATATAATGCAAATGTTATAGATATTTAGTTAATTAGATAATATTTCTGATTATAAAATATAAATATCATTATGATCAGGGAGCTGAGACTGCAGACCCAGAGGTCACTCGACCTGAGGGTGAGCAGGGACAACTTGATAGATCTGAGGGTTTACCTTCTAAGATAATTATCAGATTAATCATAAATATATAGAACTTATATGATAGAGCTTTTAGCTAATCATAAATGTTTAATACATTTAATAATTAGGATTCTGATGTTGGTCCATCTGGAGGCCGTGATGGTGAATCGGCTTCAGATGATGATGATAGTACTCCTTCTCCACCTCCAGATGCTGGTTATATTAGATACCGATCTCGGATGATTCCAGATCCAACACTGAAGGAGAAGAGGAAGGCTAAGGAAGTCAACCCAGACATCAGTATTATTGATGAGGGTCCTGAGGAAAAGGATATATCTCTTATTTCTCAACGCCGTGAGCGTTCCTGGACATTGATAACTCAGGATAGTATGTTTTACTCAGAGTTAGATTATCTTAACTTGTTGTTTATCAGGAGTTCAACTGAGACAGTTAATTCTGTGATAGTTTCTCGAGATACATCACAAGTAGAGACGATGATACCGGTGGTTACTGAACCAGTATCTGTACCATATGAGGTATGAGATAAACGTTTAGTACTACGAGTATTATAAATATTTAATTAGAGATTGAGATAGAGTTATCTGTAACAATTACTTCTTTAATTGTATCTAACTTTACAGGCTGAGAAACTGCTTGAGTCAGTGGAACCAGAAATGGTCTCCAAGACTATTGAGGAGGGAGTTGCAGAACTTGTGCATGATGCTCAGTTTCGACCAATAAATCTAGTAGATTTGCAGCTAGTCTTCTTAAGGAAGCGTTATCTCAAGCTATTCCACCACTTACACGTGAGTCTTATCTTGCTTCAGTGACACCGCCTGGACCATCAACAATTTCTGTTATTTCGACGACTGATGCTAAGAGGATTACATCCTTAGAGTCAAGAGTCAAGGAATTGGAACAGAGTACATCCAAGATTCCAGGGTTGTTGGCTAAGAATGTTTCTCTTGCGCAGCAGATGGTTCATATCAGTGAATCACATTTGACTCTGCTGAAGACTCATGATACTTTGCTTGCTGATTTTACTGCCCAGCGACTGAAGCTTGAACACTTAGAACATTTGGTGTTGAGAGTGTATTCAGGACAGTCTGCTCAGGGGGAGAATTGATATATCAAGAAGCTTGCAAAGAGGATGAGTTAGCAAAGAAGCAAAGAGATGACAAAGATGATGATCCCAACGTTCAGAAAGATGGTGAGCCGACTGGTCCTTCAAAGACTGGTGAACAAGCTATTATTCAGGGGGAGTTTGCGGGTGTTGGTGTTAGCGGTGATGGTGCTGGTACAAGTGTTGCGGGTACAAGTGAAGCTGATAAGACAGCTTAGACTTGTGTAGATATTTGTACTTAGAATTTAGTTGAATTATAATTGTAATTTATAATTGTAACTGAATAATTGTAACTTAATAGTTTTGGTAATATATTCGGCTTGAGATTATTATTATTACAAGTAAAATATATTAGAAATTGTTTAAGTTATTTGATTCTGAAAGGTTAAATAAATTAGTGATCGAAAGTCTTCCGACTCATTGAGAAGTCGAGCGGCGTGTTCTGATTTATTTCAGCGGTCAAAGTTTATTTTAACTTAGACATTTTAGACTTGATAGTTTTTATAACTAACAAGTTAAATATGTATGATTTTTAACTAGACAAATGATATATAATTTAAAGATATAATTGAAAGTTAAGTTTTATTATATAACAGTTTAATTAAGTCTTAGAAATTATATAAGTTAGTTAATTGTAAACTTAAATGTTTGGTGATTATTCACAGTACATTAGAGTTTAAATTTAATTAATATTTGTTAAGTGTTTGATATAAGACTTATGAAATCTTAGGTTGATTCAGGGTAATCAATAAAAGATTTATAAGTTATATATTTCGCGTTTATTACACAAAAGGATTAGTATTGGAATTCTTAGATTGATTCAAAGAAATCAATAAGAGAATTTAAATTATTAATTTATTTGTGTTTGTTTGTTTTCTCTAGGAATGGAAATTCTAGATCTATCAGATTCAGAAAATGATATTTTGGATGAGATAGATGAAGAAATTGATTATGATCTTGAAGAGGGAGAATTTCAGCCACCTGAAGATTGGACTGCTATTTCTGAGATTGAGCAAGACATGGGTGTAGATCCAGATGCTAATGTTGATGAACACCATGTGAGCCCATCTAGGACAGAGGTTGTTATTGAAAATGATAAAGGTCCAATGGTTGTCGATGTAGATGAAGAGATTGATGATTCAACCGATACAGAAGATGAAGTTCTTATTCCTAAAAATAATCCGGCTGTTGTGCTTAGGAAACTTCCAAAACAAAGAAAGAAAATTGGAGTTTCAAAGATAGATATAACAGGAAAACGTGTACCACGTAAAGGGATTATTGGTTGGTACTTTGATTCAAACCTGAAGCTTTTTGCAATTAAGAGATTTGACGGAGTTCAATATTTTGAGCGAAAGCTTGTAGTGTTTAGTTCTTTGCCTAGATTTGAGATTCGAGATTGGGCTTGATTACCTTTGAATAACCCAAGTGATGCTTTTGTTGGAAGATATGTTGAACATATAATCAAGACTGAGGTTAGAGCTAATAAGTTTGAAAAGATTAAGCCAAGAAAAGGTAAAACTATTAAATTGGCAGAGAGAAGTCAAAGGACAGGAAGAAGAAGAAGAAAGAAGGTTTATCCGTCTATTAAGTGTATACAACAGATTCCTCTGAAGACAATGCCACAAGATATTTTGGGAAATATGAAATGTTGGTATGTGAATTCAGAAACTGGAGAAGCTGTCATGGTTGAAGCAGATGACGAGGTTGAAACTGGTGAGCGTGAAATTTTTAAAGTTTATGACCATCGACACCTAATGAATATGTCGAAGAAAGATTTGTTAAAGTTACATGAAAATAGAATCTTGTCAACAGAAGCATGGGGTGATTTAGCTCGAGATTATCAGATGATGGTTAAGACTTGTATCAAGATGAAGATGTACGCAGGAAGTAAAATTTACAAATGAAGACTAAAGACAAGCATGAAGATAAAGACGCTAGAGCTATTGTCAAGGGGGAGTTTGTTGAGACATAGATTGTGACAACAGATCTAGCCTGAAATAGGACTGGTGTAATCATTATTGTGTTTGTACATTGGTTTAGATTTGTAAATGAATATTTGTTAATTAAAAGTAGACGAAATTTTATAATTAACAAATACATTATCTGCGAGTCGAGATCTCAGGTTGCAGCGAGCTGAGCTGCGAGATGACACCTGAACTCGCAATGCAATGCAGATAGTCGTAGCGAGCCGAGCTGACAAATGGGCTTGGGCCGTCTGCGAGGCGAGTTGAGTCAACTCGCAGGCCCAAAGGTTGCGAGTTGAGATGACTTATTTAAATGGTTTTTGTTTAGAAAATCATTAACAATTCAATTAAAAACTTTTGCAATCCCATTTATTATCTGCGAATCCAATTTCCAGAGAAAAGAAAAATAAATCTAACGACTAGGCCTGGACGTATATTCGTTTAAAGCAAAGTAATTAGTTAACCGAAACGCGAACTTATTCGTTGTTAGTAAGATAACATCATATTAAGGAATTCCGCACCTTAATACTTCAGATAACGAAGTTATTGATCCTAGAACTAGGGACTTACATTTCCCCGATCGTTTAAACACTTATATTATCGTTAT
The DNA here is from genome assembly GCA_963422505.1 of Pseudognaphalium luteoalbum. Taxonomy (NCBI): domain Eukaryota; kingdom Viridiplantae; phylum Streptophyta; class Magnoliopsida; order Asterales; family Asteraceae; genus Pseudognaphalium; species Pseudognaphalium luteoalbum. The sequence continues at coordinate 66,383,966 of OY730195.1, forward strand.
ACGTTTTACGTACGTGTTTTAAATAACGTTTGAAATTTGATATTTTAGCTGGTAGTATTACTCAATAATACTTGGTAAACATTTATAAAAATATTTAGTTACATTGCCAAGTTCGGTTTAAACGTTTTATGCCTCGATCGTTTAGTAACGTGACGATTTATAATCGTTATAATTGTTATCGTAAATACATTATATCTTAGTAGAACTATTTCATCAAAATACTTTTTCTTGAGTTATGAAAATATAACTTGAGTTTATTTGATTTATCGGGCGCGTGTCGCTCGTTTAATTTGTGTCGGTTACGTTTTAAACAAAACCTACATTGTTTCGTATATTATCAATACATAATATATAATGTGAATAACTACCATTTAATCACCAAATAGATTTATGTTATTTATTGAAAAGTTCACCAACGTCCGTATTAATGTATCGGAATATGACCGATATAAAATGACACGATTAAAATTAATCATGTAAATGCGTATATATAACAATACACGTAATGATACACACAATTAGCCTAACATAAAACTAATTACATGTATTAACAAAATGATTAGGACCTAATAACTAGTCCTAATTTGATAGGTGTCACAATAACTATTCAACCAATTTCACACTAAGTCGGTTTAATTGACTCGTAACACGTATTACCACTGTGTATGATATAGGTCCACCCATAGATGTAAAGTAATTTGAAGAAGAATTAAAAAACAGAAACATGAGTAATTTGAAAAAGAATTAAAAAAACAGAAACATGATAAATAAGAATATACGTGTTAGTTTTATTTTTGTTTGGCAAACACAATATATATATAGGGTATATATATATATATATATATATATATATATATATATATATATATTTATATATAGGGTAGAGTTCCAATGAGAACACCTTAAAAATAAGAACGGCTAAGAACACCTCATAAATGCACAACTAACAAAGAAATTCATTAGATTCACATTCATACATCTCAAATATGTGTAGAAAAATAGATACGAATTTTCAGAAATGCACAAAAATTGAAAAAATAATTTATGCACAATTATAGAGATAATCGTGCATCAATAGTTTTTTCGATTTTTGTGTATTTTTATAAGTGTACATTTATTTTTCTTTGCATATTTGAGATATACGATTGTTAAACTAACTATTCTATCAAGAGTAATCGTGCGTTTGAAACATTCTTTGTCCTTTTTATTTTTAAAGTGTTCTCATTTGATCCAAACTAAATATATATATATATATATATATATATATATATATATATGGTAGTGATCAAGAGGGAAATGCCCTTTTTGGGTGAAGTGGTGAAGCATTAGTATTTATCAAGAAACATATTATATTATTAATCAAAACGTCAATAAAAAATTATTTTTACCGGTAAAGAGTAATCAAAATCGATGCTATAAAGAATATTTTAACGAACGAATTTCATTTTTAAGTCATAACATTAGTTGATGAATTTTTATTTAATAAATTGTTATTATTCACTATGATTGTTGGGAATTATAGATTTGATGATACAAAAGAACCAAAAGATGAAACAAGAGGGACTAAAGATGAACTTCTTATATTTAGTTAGTTTCCTAATACAATTATGATTTCTTTGTAAACCTAGATATCTCTATTATATAAAGAGATATTAGGCGTGATTTTTAGGTGTGCACAGAAAAGATGTAGACGTTTAGAGTTTTGTTTTAGCCCTAAGGTTAAGATATCTTTGATATCTTTAATCCTTGTTATAGGTAGATAACACGTTCTATTCTGATCATATAGAATTGGGGCTTGGTTTGATTGTAGTGAATGATATATGTTGAAATCTTGTTATGATAACATTGATTCATTCTTATTCCGCTGCATATTATTATCTTTGTTATCATTGATCCTAGATTAGATCTAAACAATCTGAGCTTAATCGATCACAAGTTTTATCAAGTGGTATCAGAGCCATGGTGGCTCATGATCTAGGATCTACAAGGTTTGCAAGTCTTACAAAGAAGATTTTGAAAAGTAGGGTTTTCAAATTTTCTGTTCGTCACTTTCTGCACAACCATGGTAAAAAATTCGGATCTCATTCATTAGCCGTTCAATCATTGTGAAATTTGAACTGTAGGTTTATAACAGATAGACGGACAATCTGACTAGAGGAATTTTCAATCTGAGCTTTTGATTGAGAGATCTATATAGTCGAAATCTGCTGCTGAAACCGTATGGTTTTTCCGAACAGCTGTAGTAAATCGATCACTGTGTCTTTGTTATTCAACGAATATTCATGATTTTTGGATATGTTATTCAAGACATATGTTTCTACATCTTGTAAAAATTTCATTGTGATCGGATGTTTCTACATAGAGATATTAAAATTCGAATCTGTAGCAGTAAAATTATGGTTTCTTTTGTGCAGCTGAAGTCAAATAATTACTGTAGATTCGTTAGCCATTGGATCGACTTGATTTTTGGATATGTGGTTAATGAGACATTGATGGACTTTGTGTTAAAATTTGAGCTTCATTGGATACGGCATCAAGGAGATACACAGTTACAAAGTTGTCACTGCTCAAACCCAACCGCTACTAGGTTTGTATCACTGTTTGTACAACGTTGCCACTGCTAAAAGGTTTGTACCACTGTTAGTACAAGCTTCCCACTGCTAGTACAAACTTCCCGCGGCTAGTACAAGCTTACCACTGTTAGAACAAGCTTACCACTGTTAGCACATCCTTACCACTGTTAGTACAAAATTTGATGATTGCCACTGTTTGCGTAATGTATCATTGTTGCCACTGTTAGTGGAATTTGAAGGACATTACCACTGTTAATGCAAAGTGGTTACCACTGTTCTTGGTTTTTTAAGATGTGATTACGAAGAAGGTTGATTATGGCTTATTTGATATTGGAGTTGAGTTTGACATGCGTGTATCTTATCATATCTCAAAGTGGGATGATACACTTTGAAGATAACTTGTTTGGTTTGTATGGTGATGATGAAGACTTGACAAATCTAGCAAAAGTGTGTGATTTACAAACTGATGGTGCTCAATGCTCACATTTGCTATCACGTGAAGGAGTTATGGTGTGCTTAGTGACTTATTATGGAAAATAAGGATTTTTGTCAAAGAGATTGCGATCTACTTATACATTGGAATATAAGTTCAACGTCGTGGATAGTACAAGATATAAGGTACAAGTTTGGAAGATTTACCTTCTTTGTTAAGTTTGTTATACTCTATTTTCTTCATAGGTGATCATTACATAGAGCTTATAAAGTTCGAGATTCAAGAGATGGTTAAAATATTGATTTGAGGGGAAGCTTATTGATAAAGTTTTTAACCATCAGGAGATGTTCATGCTTAACTTGAGGGATAAAGGTTTCATCACTACTGCTAGTTATATATTATTACTGCTAGTGTAATTTTCTATTGCTCAAATTCATTATTCTTATTATGCGTCATGGAGGGTAATTTGAGACATTAGAAAATTGGATTAGTGGTGTATTATATAACAAGTGGTTGTAAAGGTTCAAAGTTGCTTATCTTCAAGAAGATTCCTATTGGATAATGACAAAAAGGGGAAGAAGAATGGAAGATCAAGATTTGCAGCTTATTGTTATTGCATGGCATGGTTTAAAAGAAATCAAGAATTAAGGAGAAGTTTATGCCAGAAGGTGTTTATTTTGTCATCATCAAATAGGGGAAGATTGTTGGGAATTATAGATTTGATGATACAAAAGAACCAAAAGATGAAACAAGAGGGACTAAAGATGAACTTCTTATATTTAGTTAGTTTCCTAATACAATTATGATATCTTTGTAAACCTAGATATCTCTATTATTTAAAGAGATATTAGGCGTGATTTTTAGGTGTGCACAGAAAAGATGTAGACGTTTAGAGTTTTGTTTTAGCCCTAAGGTTAAGATATCTTTGATATCTTTAATCCTTGTTATAGGTAGTGTAACATCCTCTCGATGAGTCTGGTAATTTTCTATTTTTAATCGATTATTTAATTATGTGCCAAATTAATTGATATTATTGTTTGTCATGAAATTTAGATAAATAGGTCTCAGGACTTATTGTGAATAGTAAATTGGTGATTGTTCTAATTTACTTAAGTTGACAGTACAATAAAATAGATTTTTCGCGAGTAATAATTAAGTTCCAGACAATAGATTTAAGACGGGCATAAAATACCCGAATAAAGTGAGTCGGTTTAAAGAGGCCGACCCCCTCTTTTGTGTCATCCTTTCCAAATAGTTCACATCACTTGCTAGCTCAAACTCTAAAAAACTTCAAGAACTTAAACACTTGCTAGAATTGTGATTAAGACATATTAAATTGGAGCTGAATTCTGGAATTCTTCATCCTTTTAGATATCATCATCTTCTACAAGTGTAAGTGTAGTGTTTGTTAATAAATTTGTGTTGTAAGATTAGGTCAAATATGAACCTAAGTGAATTGATTGATGATATATGTTGTAATTGATGTTGTTGAAGTTGCTACATATGGTAGGATATTTATTTGAAGTTAAATTCGTTGTTTGTATGAATTTGTATGCAAAAGATGTGAATTTGTGAGTTAGGTTCGAGCTGTGTAGTTGCAGGTTTGTTCTTGAGCTGAAGACCAGCTCAACGCGATCCCAGAACCCTAGCCTGGATCGCGTTCCTCAGTTTAAAATTGAGATGGATGAGTTTTGTTCTTGGGAACGCGATCCCAAGCATTCACCTGGATCGCGTTGCCAGGTGCAAATTTGTTATAGAAAGTTTAACAAAGATGAACGCGATTTAGCCCCTTATTTTCTAGGATCGCGTTGCTTAGTACAAAACGGTAAAAGTGAATTTTACAAAGGGGAACGCGATCCATCCCCTTGTTCCGGATCGCGTTGCCTAGTGTATTTTGGTAACAGAAACTTTCCTTAAGAGGAACGCGATCCTACTCATTTGGACTCTGGATCGCGTTTGTCTGTAGTATTTTGATGATTGTGATGAATTGTGAGCTTAAGTGTATACTATATATAAATATAGTATAGAGATACTTGTGTTTGAAATAAAGTAATATTGTTATTACTTGTATATGATAGTTATTTATACAAGTTACTAATTGTGCATTATGTAATGTTTCAGATACTCCAAAGGCTCAGTGATTAGCAACTGAGTGTAGCGACTCTGGAGGTATCGGTGAGTGGATTTGAAACTCACAATTTGGTTTGGTTGTGTTAGTTTGATTTTCAATCAGTAATTATAGGATTACTATTGATAGAATGATTATCTTGAATTGATATGCCATTTAATTGGTTGATTGATTAGCTTGTATGTTGGCTTGATTGAATCCAGAGGTCAACTAGATTGTTGGTTGAACTTGATTGCTATTATTGATCAACACAGGGTTGTGTACATGTGTTGATGAGTATTAGCAATGAGTTAGCGGTTAATCACTGTTATGGCCTACAGTTGATTTAAGTGTTCTGATAGGGCCACCCGGCACAGGGTCCTTAGGAACCACCGTTCCTCTTGACGATATTTGTTACATTATTGGTTGTGAACAAATTGCTAGCTAAATTGAATTGTAGTTGATTATCCATTCACTTAGCTTTGTGCTAATCCCTCAAATTACTTCCTGCAGGTTATGTTGATTAGGTGGTTAGTCAGGAAGGGAATTTGGATGTTGGGAATGTTTGAAATTGGCGACTCTGATCAAGTTGTTTATTAACAATGTATTGTTAACTGTAGCACCTAGTTTGTAAACAAGTTAAATGTAATTAACTTTGTATAAATGGTTTGTATAAATGTTGTGTAAATCTTTGGCAAGGTTTAGTGAAAATTATATATTAATATAACGCTTCCGCAGTGATTTATAATTTAAAGATTGTTTTAAAGGATGGGTGTTACAGGTAGATAATACGTTCTATACTGATCATATAGAATTGGGGCTTGGTTTGATTGTAGTGAATGATATATGTTGAAATCTTGTTATGATAATATTGATTCATTCTTATTCCGCTGCATATTATTATCTTTGTTATCATTGATCCTAGATTAGATCTAAACAATCTGAGCTTAATCGATCACAAGTTTTATCAATGATGAATATTAACTAAAATGAATCACGATGCATATTAAAACTTCACATTATTTGAAAAATATTTTTATTGTTATTATTTATCACAATGCATATTAACTAATATTCACCACGATGCATATTAACGGATTTGGATCTAATATTCATAAATCTATGTTATAACTTGCAGAAATAATATATCAAGGAAGCTTAACATTCATACATCGATTCTGATTAACATTTACTAAATATCAGTTTGCGTTTTCAAGATTTGTAGGTGTGAATGTAATATGCTTCTTGATGAATACTAACGCTCCCCCTTTCCCCCAAAGAATACACTTCCCTCTGGATCATTACACTATATATATATATATTGGAATGATCAAGAGAGAAATGACACATTTTGGTGGAAAGGGGAAGTGTTGCTCCTACCATCCATCTCATATAAGCAAATTAAGGTGCACCATATTCTACCATGCATATGCTTGTGGTTTGCACTTCATGGGAATTTAGAGGAAGCATAAAAGTACCAATGAGAATATGTCACGTATACAAAGAAACCCATTTACCCCAAGATCTTATAAACAAATTTCTTTCAAATGAGAAATTTTAAAATTATGAAAATTGCATCATAAAATTTAGCGATTTCTCCTTTTCGATTTACTTTCGATAACTTTTTTTTGTTTTTCATGGGTTTTACAAATTAGCAACCCATGTGTTACTGTTTGATTGTACATTATATTTAGGGTTAAGGGTTAAGGGTTTAGTATGTTTTAGGCTTTAGGGTTTAGTAAACCTTCTTGACAGTTGCATGAATCTTATCACCTTGTAAGCATGGTAGAATAATAATTTTATAATCACATATCATAAAGCTATTAAACATGCAAAATAACACATGAACTACTGATAATATAAATTTTGTGTAAGACAATACCCTTTCGTCTCATGATCATATCAAGCCAATATCAAACCGGAATGTTGTTTTCCACTTCCTCACACTCCTAACCTTTAGTTTCCATGAATCCTTTACTGTGTCAATATCTTTAATGAAGTCATATTTTGCGTTATCCATTGTTAGATATCCTCAGTTTATACCTTGGAACTAATAATGTGAATTTAACCCTCATTTATAGTCCTTTAGAAGCTGATGAAACTATTCATGCAAACTCGAAATTGAAGAAATATACCTGGAATATGAAAGAAATGGACGCACATCGGCATCTATATAACGTGGACTGATAGCATTGATCTTAATAATTTTTGTTTTATAAGACGATGAACTGAGCGTTTCAATGGGCGGTTGGACAGAGCTATTGGTAAAAGAGAACCTAATAAATATTTAAGCTTGCGTTAAGCTTTAAAATTTCAAGTAGACAAACAGAGAAATTGTTATATACAAATGAAACCAACGATGTTTGATTAATCCCTACTCAAGTAGACAAACAGATTACTCGAAGTTCCATACCGTTTGACTTGATCATCACACAAAGGTCTGATTTTGTTCACCTCTACTATGCATTCCTGATTTTTCACATGTATATATAGCTATGAATTTCAAATTTTCACGAATAAATAGTTCCTTATATTTTTGTCAAGAACAGAGTTATATTTGAATAGGACTATACTTAAATTTGTAAATGTCATTTCATCAAACACCTTTAGAACTATACTTAAATTTGTAAATGTCATTTCATCGTACACCTTAAGGGCATGTAAAAATCTGAAAACATGAAACACAAACGCAAACAAAATAGATGAGAATTAGGTCTATAAGTTTAATTCCGTCAGGAAAATTAAAAAAGAAATGACCCACAACATTATCAAGGTTGAAGACTGTGTACCTAATACTCCCTCCATCTCAAAATAAGTGTCTCATGTCAAAATGCACACAGTTTAAGGAAAGTCACTATCTACCAATAACATCTTATCCTTACCCACTAAAGTCTTATCTGATTGGCTGAAAGGGAATCTTGACACTTATTTTGGGACGTCTCAAAATAGTAAGTGAGACACTTATTATAGGATGGAGGGAGTATAAAAACAAAGCACTAATTTTAACAAAAACAACCTAGCATACAATTAGTTGCAACTGTATTCAACGACACAAACTGATTCATTTCAGAAATAGCTGTAGAATGGAATCCCCCAGATCTGCGGAGAAGACATGACCCATATAATGGTTTCAAAATTCATAATGCTGACTAAACTGTAACTTATGTAAGCTCTTTACTAATAACATATAAATTATGAAAGAATATGTACCACTGAGAAAACAAAATAAAAGATTTGATTAACGAGCTTCCTGTTTCAAACCTGCACATATCGTATACCGAAGTCAATTAGTTATTCAATTGTATAAATTAAAAGACCAAATTGTATCTTCAAGACCAAATTTTTATTTAATTGCATTTTTATCCTGGTTCTCCAAGAAGCAGGCTCTGATTGTTCGTCTTTGCCTCTTTGGATGCATACGTGAAATACTTAGCACATTCAGATGAAGAGATTGTATGAAAAAACGCAGGATAAAAATGCAATTGTGGAGAGAAAATGATGGAGAGAAAAAGGGAGATGAAATGGAAAACACGAGGAGTAAGAAGTCCCGTATCGGTAGAAGAGAAGCGTGCAGTAAGCTATTTGGACGGTGGCATTGATTGATTGCAATACCAATAGAAGAAAGAAGAGTGACAAAGAGAGTTGGCGTGCATCAAACATCCAATCCAAAAGTCTAGCGTGATTTCTAGTAATAATTATTGTTAAGATCTGTCACACCCCGCCAGACGGCAATTACAATTAGTTATGTTTAGTTTGCGGAAGCTTTAATAATGTGGCGGGGCTGCGAACAGTTATTTCAACCAACCATTACATACACACTCAGAGCATATGGTTATTGCACAACATAATAGATAAGGATGCCAGTTCAAATATTTGTTACAAAAGTAGTACGACTATGTAAGTCGTATCAATAGTAGTGGAGTTTAAAACATTTTAGTTTTAACAATAATACATAAGTTTAAAGTAAGATTTCACAAGTATGACTGCAATGCCTGCAGTTATACAAATGAAATCCCCAAAAGCTGTCCCGACAGTATGTGGCATCCTAATAGGTCCAGGGTTGTCCATCCTGAATGCATGCGATTTCTTACCCAGCTAATTTCCTGAAAAACATAGAGAAAGTCGTCAACAAATATGTTGAGTGAATTTACAAGTTTATAAGTGTATGTGGTTTGTCAAACCAAGTTCGTATAAATGATTTGTTATTCATTTATAAAATACAAGTTATGTAGGGTTGTTACCCTAAAGCATTGTTATACGTGGGATGTCGTCCCAAAACATGTTACTGGTTGTTTACCAGTGTAAAATAAGTTATCGGTATGTTTTCCGGTGTCCAACAGTTGTAGGATTCGTTCTTCCTAAGAGTATGTGGGAATTTTACTTAGACTGTGATCCCCTGAAAGGTGAGCTAAACCTCGCAGGTTAAAGTAACGCGACCTAACCCTATAACCAAACCACAACCAGAACTTATGTTGTTTGCCTGAACGGACATTTAAGTATACGCTCCACCGTAGGAGGGTCGTCACGGCAATAGTACTATCCGTATACTCAGTGGCTAGAGTCACCTAGCTAATGGTTACAGTAGCATGTCATGAGGTCTTTCATGCACACAATCCAAGTCTAGGTCCGTACTAGGATCCTTTGTCTAATTCCCAAATAGTTGTGAAAATGTAATATCACAAATCAACATTTGTATAAAAGCAATAAAGCATTTATAGTTTGATTGCATGTGTTGGCATGCAATTTCTATGTTTAACACCCCTGTGTTTAAAAGCAGAAAACATTTAAAAGTAGGGGCTGTAAACTCACTGTGGTTTGCTCGGTATGAATGCTAGCAGCTGACAGGTAATAGCCCAAAGGTATGTTAACCTATATACCATAAACGTATTAACATAAGTACGTTTGATTTGTTTAATCAACTCATGTTAACAGTTTGTTTGTTTTGTAGAAATTGTTGATTTATTAGTAATTTAAGTCGTTGCATTCGTTGGTGCCATTGTGTTGAAATTTTGTTATTATTTCTCAGGTCGTATGCCTTGTCAAGTGTATACATATACATATTCATGTATACATAAGTTCTAAACACGTGGTTTACGTAATAAAATGTATATAAGTTTTATTTGTCATAAAACTTCTTATTGTATTTATTTTCGTTTATAAAATAAATAAATGTTATCGTTATTTAAAAGTCATCTTTTGTATATACGTAAAACATGTATTTGTATGGATTCGTCGCTTTGTTATTTAGTTTGTATATATATATATTTATACATACATATATATAGAATCATACACGTTCTATTTTATAAATATTCGTTTCGTGAAACGATTCGGGTCACGTCTTATGTTTGGGATATTTTGGAAGTTTATTGGGCTCGGCCCGATTTGTTTTGTTTTCGGTTTAGTAACTTAACCCGATTACCTAACCTTTTTGGCCCATTACAAGTTTTGATCCATTGACCCGTTTATTTAATTTAATTCATTTGTTTTTACAATACTCGGCCCAACCCAAAGTCTTAGGCCCAAGAAATATTCTGCCCAGTTTGCAGCCCATCCCAGCCGTTCGGCTTGGGCTAGCCGTTCGGCTTAGCTAGCCGTTCGGCTTGGCCTACAGCCGTTCGGCTTGGCTTCCGGCCCAATCCAAACCTTACTCGATCCAGTCCAATATAATAAGCCCATTATTTATTTCGGTCCAGTCCACATCACTCGTACACAGCCGATCGGCTTTGAGCTCTTAGCCGTTCGGCTTTGGTCTCTCAGCCGTTCGGCTTTGTGACTTTAGCCGTTCGGCTTTGGCTCGAGTCCAGGCCTCTGTTCGTTCATCTCGTTTCCAAACTCAAAATCAAAGTGTTTTTGTGCCATTTTTCGAATGGTTTTCGTGTTTAGGTACTTAGTAACAACAATATACATCACTATATCACGTTTTAACAAGTTCCACATACAAGATTTTGGATTTATGGTTTAGTTTCACATAACCCATTTCAAGAACAATCAACATATACTTTATCACATTTCTGTGTTATATACATGGATTATGACATATATACAAGTTATACAACGAATTTTAAGTATGAAAATCGAAGGTTTTGAAGTTCCTTACAAATGTGAAGTTGATGGTGACGATGATGATGCGAAGAAGATGATGAGGATGTTGGTCCAGGCTTGTTGTTCTACTCCTCTTCTTGCTGCTCTCTGCTGCTTCTGATTCTTGCTGTTGCTGTTGGTGTTGAGCAAGGGAGAAGGCAGAGGAGATGAAGGTAGATGATGATAATGGTAGGTGTGTGTGAATGATTACAGGAAGAAGAAAGGTGGGAGTATATTTTTCAACTGAGTGTTGCAGTTTAAATCATACTGCCTCCTCAATTATTTGAGGTGGTGGGATTATTTAGCCCGTTAATTTCGAGTACGGGTATAATTTTAGCAATATAAAAGTAAACATTTTATATTTTTATTTTGTAGATGCTCTCCTGGTTCGTTATTTAAACTCGGAATAATGATGTTTTCATTATTTTTAACTGTTGTTTAATTTCTGCGTTGGACTGCTAACATTTTAAATTTGTTTCTGTTCGTTTTATAATACGTTTTATGTTAAACGTATTTTTAACCCGTTTTATCTATAGGTTATAGATACTATAGTACTCGTAATTAATAATTGCATTATTAATTATGTTGTGTCACCAACTTTTGTCGTATTTATTTGTCGGGTTCGTCTCGACACATTTGTATGTAACTTTAATTACTTACGTATTAGTAATACTTTTTGTTTAAAAGTACTAGGCTGCTAGACTTACATCACATCAGAAGTTTTTGTTTTAAACTTAATCAGGAAATTAGCGTAAGAATGCACATGCTTAAATGTTAATTATTACCTAATTTGGAGAGTTGTCACATTCTCCCCCCGTTAGGGAAATCTCGTCCCGAGATTTAATTCGTGTCGTGAGTCGCGGTCACGTTTTCAAACAGTTGGGGATACTTCCTTCGCATCTCATCCTCTCGTTCCCAGGTGAACTCTGGGCCATGCTTTGAGTTCCAACGAACTTTAACTAGTTTGATTCGTTTGTGTCGAAGTTTCTGCGTTTTCGTGTCCATAACTTCGATAGGTTCCTCCACAAAGTTTAATTTTGAGTCAATGAAGACTTCGTCCGGAGGGATGATATGTGTTTCATCAGTAAGACACTTTTTCAAGTTAGATATATGAAAGGTGTCATGAATACTACTAAGCTCTTGTGGTAGTTTGAGTTTGTAGGCGACAGGACCAATCCTTGCAAGGATTTCGAATGGCCCGATGTATCGTGGGTTCAGTTTACCTCGTTTACCAAATCGTACGACCCCTTTCCAGGGTGCAACTTTGAGTAGGACTTTGTCACCTACTCGAAATTCTAAAGGTTTCCGTCTGTTATCGGCATAACTCTTTTGTCGGTCGCGTGCTGTTTTCAATCGATTAAGCACTTGAGATATCTTGTCCGTAGTTTCTTGGACTATCTCAGGACCCGATAATTGTCTGTCGCCCAACTCTGCCCAACAGAGTGGCGATCGGCACTTTCGTCCATACAATGCCTCAAATGGTGCCATTTGTATGCTGGTGTGGTAACTGTTATTATATGAAAATTCTGCTAGAGGTAGGTGTGTATCCCAATTACCTCCAAAGTCTATCACACATGCTCTCAATAGATCTTCGAGCGTTTGTATCGTTCGCTCGCTCTGGCCGTCAGTTTGTGGGTGGTAAGCAGTACTCATGTCGAGTCTAGTACCCAACGCATGTTGAAGTGTTTGCCAGAAGCGGGAGGTGAATCGTGCATCTCTATCAGAGATGATAGACAATGGCACACCATGTCGAGAAATGACCCCTTTCAAATAGATTCTAGTCAGCTTCTCCATTTTGTCTGTTTCCTTGATAGCAAGGAAGTGGGCTGATTTCGTCAATCGATCGACAATCACCCATATGGTGTCAACTCCGGATGTTGTTTTCGGTAACTTCGTGATGAAGTCCATCGTGATGTATTCCCATTTCCATTTGGGCATTTCGGGTTGTTGCAAAAGCCCAGACGGCTTTTGATATTCAACTTTGACTTTTGCACAAGTCAAGCACTTACTAACGTATGTGGCAATGTCTCGTTTCATGCCAGGCCACCAGTAAAATCCTTTCAAGTCGTGATACATCTTATCTGCACCAGGATGTATCGAGTAGTTGGACTTATGTGCTTCGTCCAAAATCAATCGGCGTAATTCGTCTACGCATGGTACCCAAATTCGGTTCATGAAGTACAATACTCCATTGTCTTTGGTTTCAAGCTGTTTCTCCATTCCCTTCAAGGATTCTTCCTTAAGGCGTTCGGGAATGAAGGCTGATTGTTGAGCGTCACGAATTTGAGTAATGAGATTTGAGTGTATTGTCAAACCTAAAGCTCGAACTCTTCGAGGGTTGACTCGTTCCTTACGACTCAAGGCATCAGCTACAACGTTTGCTTTGCCCGGGTGATACTTAATCTCACAGTCGTAATCGTTCAGTAATTCAACCCAACGACGTTGTCTCATGTTGAGTTCTTTCTGGTCGAATATATGTTGGAGACTTTTGTGATCCGTGAAGATAGTGCACTTTGTACCGTATAGGTAGTGTCTCCAAATCTTAAGTGCAAAAACGACGGCTCCTAGCTCTAAGTCATGCGTCGTATAGTTCTTTTCGTGAACTTTCAATTGTCGAGATGCGTAAGCAATGACCTTGTCATTTTGCATCAATACGCAACCCAATCCCTGATGTGAAGCATCACAGTAGACAACAAAGCTTTCTACTCCCTCGGGTAGTGATAGGATTGGTGCGGTACTTAGTTTCTGTTTCAACAATTGGAAAGCAATCTCTTGCTTCTCGCCCCAATCAAATTTCTTATCCTTTTGAGTTAGAGCGGTAAGTGGTTGGGCTATTTTCGAGAAGTTCTCGATGAAGCGTCGGTAATAGCCGGCTAGCCCAAGAAATTGTCGTATTTCGGATGGTGTTTTCGGGGCTTCCCAGTTCTTAATTGCCTCGATTTTGGACGGGTCCACATGAATTCCCTTGTTATTGATCACATGACCAAGGAAATGAACCTCGCGTATCCAAAATTCACACTTAGAGAACTTGGCGTAAAGCTTCTCTTTCTCCAGTAATTCAAGAATCAATCTCAGATGTTGCTCGTGATCCTCCTTCGTTCGGGAGTATATCAATATGTCATCGATAAACACAATCACGAATTTATCAAGATAAGGTTTGCATACTCTATTCATGAGGTCCATGAACACTGCTGGTGCGTTTGTCAGTCCGAATGGCATGACTAGGAACTCGTAATGGCCGTACCGAGTCCTAAACGCAGTCTTAGGAATATCCTCATCCCGAACCTTCAGTTGATGGTAACCAGATCGCAAGTCGATCTTCGAATAATAACTTGACCCTTGTAGCTGGTCAAATAAGTCATCGATGCGAGGTAGTGGATATCGATTCTTTATAGTTACTTTGTTTAGTTCCCGATAATCAATACACATTCGCATTGATCCATCCTTTTTCTTAACGAACAAAACCGGAGCTCCCCAAGGTGAAAAACTCGGTCGGATGAATCCTAGGTCTAAGAGTTCCTGCAGTTGTGCAGACAGCTCTTGCATTTCTGATGGAGCAAGACGGTAAGGCGCACGTGCAATTGGCGCTGCTCCAGGCACTAGGTCGACATGAAATTCAACCTGTCGTGGGGGTGGTAATCCTGGTAACTCATCAGGAAACACTCCCGGGTAGTCACGTACGATAGGTACGTCGTCTATACATCGCTCCTCGGATTTCTTTTCTACAACGTGTGCTAAGAATGCTTGATATCCCTTTCGGAGATATTTACGGGCTTTCAAGCATGTAATCATTTTTGTGGCACTTTTTCGTTTCTCACCTTTGACCATAAGAGTTTCTCCTGTCGGTAGTGGTAAGCATACTAACTTATCGTAACATACTATTTCAGCGTGATTCTTCGACAACCAATCCATGCCGACTACAACGTCGAAACTCCCCAACTTAACCGGTAGCAAGTCTATTTTGAAGAGATGACCTTCTAATTCCAAGGTGCATCCCGGTACTATTTCTCCTGACTCGATTAACTCACCATCGGCTAGTTCAATAGTATATTTGTTATCTAGCTTATGTGATTCGAGTTCTAATAGTGGTCTAAACTCATTAGACACAAAACTTAAATCAGCACCTGAATCGATTAACACAGAGGCATAATGGTTGTTTACAAGAAATGTACCAGTGACGGTGTTAGGGTCCTGGCGTGCCTCCTGTGCTCCGATCACAAATGCTCGTCCTTGAGCTGGCTGATTGTTGATGTTGTTGGCTCGGTTGTTGTTACCACGGTTGTTGGTGTTGTTGCGGTTTTGGTTGTTGAGTCGAGGGCAACGGTTCCGATAGTGCCTCATGTCGCCACATTCAAAACACCCTTGGTTCCGGCGTTCGGTGTTCTCCTTAGTGGTAGGGTTAGCCTTGCAGTTTTGGGTTTTGTGACCCCAAATTCTACAGTTGTTGCAATACCAACATTCACCGTCGTGATGTTTGCCACATTTGTCACATTTAGGTTTGTTGCCCAAGTATGGTTTGGATTCCATAGTGGTGGCAGCATAGGACTTTGGGTTCCCCGATCCCTTCTTATTCGTTTGACCCTGGCGGTCACTTCCTCTGTCATTCCACTTACGCTTTGTTCCTCCAGAACTACCAGCTTCAGTACTGCTCGGCTCAACCTTGCCCGGTGCAGTTTTCTTGATCAGTGTCCCCATCCTGACTGCCTCATCGGTCAGACTTTGCGCTAAAACAACAGCGCTCCTGAATGTGTCAGGTTTGGAGGATGTAACCAAACTCCTGATTTGCGGTGCCAGACCATAGACATAACGCTCGATGCGCTTGTACTCAGGTGTTACCATATGTGGCACTAGACGTGCTAGTTCCTGAAACTTGGTTGTATAACCAGTGATATCGGCACCAATCATAGTGATGTTCCACAGCTCAGTTTCGACTTTCTGCATCTCGCTACGGGGACAGAATTCCTCCAACATCATGTTTTTCAGTACTTCCCATGACATGGAGTAGGCAGCTGGTCGTCCCAATGATTGGACTTGACTGTTCCACCAAGTGAGAGCTTTGTCAGCAAGAGTGCAGGTGGCATATTTCACCATACAGTCTGGTGAACAGTCACTAATGTCCAACACCGACTCTGTCTTTTCTATCCAGTGGATAATCCCAATAGCACCCTCGGTGCCACGAAAAGTAACTGGCTTACAAGCCTGGAATGTCTTGTATGAACACCCTCGGCGAGTATTCGCAGGTGCCTCAGTATTAACAGGGGTAGAACCGCTGTTATTCATTCCATTCTCGCGATTTCGGCTAGCTTCGTACTCAGCAATACCTTCAGCTATCCGTCGTGCTATCATTTGTTCAGTAGTTTCATTGTTGTTGGGTGGGGGAACGGTTTCAGGAATGGAAGAAGGTGTCGTTCGTCGACTGTTCTTAGTCACCCGTCGTTTTGGTGGCATGATTCCGTTCTGCGATGAAATAAATTGCAGAAGTCAATGCCAAGGTATTGAATGTGATGAACAAGATTTCACATTTTTAACAAAGAAACGATATGGAAAATTTGAAGAACAGGTTTTTGGTATCACATGTCACACGACTTTGAAACGCCCATATGTAGTTAGTACAATATAATCACGTTGGCCAGGCGTCATTATATAATGCTAAATACATATTTCTTTTCATCATCATTCAACACAATCGAGTTTAAAGAAAGTTCAAGATAGGAATCAATAGTCAAGGTGTGGTGTGTTTCATGGTTTCCAAGGAATGGTCAAATGTTATTGGTTGGCTACCGTTTCTAACACACGTATATACATGTAGATATACTACTAAAATCGTTGTTAAATGAAATGAATATGAAATACATCCAAACATAAGTTATATTATATCAAAAGGTGTAGCGCTGATACATCAGTTTTATACAAAACAAGATGGGATCCCAAATACGCCCCATCAGCAGTTAACGCTATACAAAAGTCAATGGGTTTTCCTATACATATACCCATTCTAACAACTGTTTTTCCCCGTTTAGTACATGTCCAGTACATACATACATCTACCATCTGATACTAGTCTATACTACACGTGATGGATTTACTAACATATCCATCATCCAAAAAGTGGCCGGCCTGACGCCCAGTAGGCACAAACCGCCGTACACAAGCCTAGTGAAAATAAGGTAGAAACAATCCCACAGCTGTCCTCAGCACAGCTATCATCACACAAGCTCCAAGTATCATCCCTGTTGTCCTCGCACGCCTCTCTAGTACCCTGACCCGAGCACGTGCAGTCTCTGCTATCTCCCTGGCAGCAACCACGTTGCTCAACAAAAAGTGACAACGCTCATGTACATCTGCCATGTCTCCATCCAGGCGGGAGACATCACTCTGTAGCTCTGCGAGGTGAGTACCCCTGCTACCAGAAATACGAAGCAATGTGCGAATCACAGCCACAATAGTAGGGAGGGTCAACTCCACGGGCTCTCCAGTAGTAGGCAATGGTGCGGAGGATCGGGAAGACTCTCCGGTCTCAAAAGTAGCAGGAAAACCCTCTAACGACCTCCACCGCCCCAACATAGGAGCCATCCACTCCAAGTGAGCAAGCCTAGGTACCCTCTGTGGCGGCTCATCACAGTGCATCACCCTCTCCTCTGCCATCGGCGCCTTATCACGGGGCGCAAGTGGTCCTCTAGGGAAATCTCGAACACACATCCGTGGTGTCCTCCTAGGTACCGGTCCTCTGGAAGGTCCAGCAGTCGTATGGCGAGTCGCCATAAAGGTAGACCCTAACATACGAGTGGTAGGGTCAGTGGGGGTAGTAGCAGGTGGGACCACATGAGCAGTGGGTGGTGGGGTGATGTAAGCATCACTAGTGTCATCCGATAGAGCTCTCAGCTGAACTGGTGGACTCACGACTCCGGTGCTAGCGTCGCTATGGTAGGAATCCTCGGTCGGCTCCTCATCAGAAGCATACAAATAGATCGGACTGTGCCTCGACATGCTGAGACAAAGAAGTCGTAGGTGACGTGTCAGTCGTATGTTAGCTGTATGCAAAATGTGTATGCATGCAATGAATGTTTTAGCCAAGGCTATAGTCTAGGTCTCTAAGGTTTTAGGTCGCTTAAAGACTTCTAGTTCGCTATAACCAATGGCTCTGATACCAAGTCTGTCACACCCCGCCAGACGGCAATTACAATTAGTTATGTTTAGTTTGCGGAAGCTTTAATAATGTGGCGGGGCTGCGAACAGTTATTTCAACCAACCATTACATACACACTCAGAGCATATGGTTATTGCACAACATAATAGATAAGGATGCCAGTTCAAACATTTGTTACAAAAGTAGTACGACTATGTAAGTCGTATCAATAGTAGTGGAGTTTAAAACATTTTAGTTTTAACAATAATACATAAGTTTAAAGTAAGATTTCACAAGTATGACTGCAATGCCTGCAGTTATACAAATGAAATCCCCAAAAGCTGTCCCGACAGTATGTGGCATCCTAATAGGTCCAGGGTTGTCCATCCTGAATGCATGCGATTTCTTACCCAGCTAATTTCCTGAAAAACATAGAGAAAGTCGTCAACAAATATGTTGAGTGAATTTACAGGTTTATAAGTGTATGTGGTTTGTCAAACCAAGTTCGTATAAATGATTTGTTATTCATTTATAAAATACAAGTTATGTAGGGTTGTTACCCTAAAGCATTGTTATACGTGGGATGTCGTCCCAAAACATGTTACTGGTTGTTTACCAGTGTAAAATAAGTTACCGGTATGTTTTCCGGTGTCCAACAGTTGTAGGATTCGTTCTTCCTAAGAGTATGTGGGAATTTTACTTAGACTGTGATCCCCTGAAAGGTGAGCTAAACCTCGCAGGTTAAAGTAACGCGACCTAACCCTATAACCAAACCACAACCAGAACTTATGTTGTTTGCCTGAACGGACATTTAAGTATACGCTCCACCGTAGGAGGGTCGTCACGGCAATAGTACTATCCGTATACTCAGTGGCTAGAGTCACCTAGCTAATGGTTACAGTAGCATGTCATGAGGTCTTTCATGCACACAATCCAAGTCTAGGTCCGTACTAGGATCCTTTGTCTAATTCCCAAATAGTTGTGAAAATGTAATATCACAAATCAACATTTGTATAAAAGCAATAAAGCATTTATAGTTTGATTGCATGTGTTGGCATGCAATTTCTATGTTTAACACCCCTGTGTTTAAAAGCAGAAAACATTTAAAAGTAGGGGCTGTAAACTCACTGTGGTTTGCTCGGTATGAATGCTAGCAGCTGACAGGTAATAGCCCAAAGGTATGTTAACCTATATACCATAAACGTATTAACATAAGTACGTTTGATTTGTTTAATCAACTCATGTTAACAGTTTGTTTGTTTTGTAGAAATTGTTGATTTATTAGTAATTTAAGTCGTTGCATTCGTTGGTGCCATTGTGTTGAAATTTTGTTATTATTTCTCAGGTCGTATGCCTTGTCAAGTGTATACATATACATATTCATGTATACATAAGTTCTAAACACGTGGTTTACGTAATAAAATGTATATAAGTTTTATTTGTCATAAAACTTCTTATTGTATTTATTTTCGTTTATAAAATAAATAAATGTTATCGTTATTTAAAAGTCATCTTTTGTATATACGTAAAACATGTATTTGTATGGATTCGTCGCTTTGTTATTTAGTTTGTATATATATATATTTATACATACATATATATAGAATCATACACGTTCTATTTTATAAATATTCGTTTCGTGAAACGATTCGGGTCACGTCTTATGTTTGGGATATTTTGGAAGTTTATTGGGCTCGGCCCGATTTGTTTTGTTTTCGGTTTAGTAACTTAACCCGATTACCTAACCTTTTTGGCCCATTACAAGTTTTGATCCATTGACCCGTTTATTTAATTTAATTCATTTGTTTTTACAATACTCGGCCCAACCCAAAGTCTTAGGCCCAAGAAATATTCTGCCCAGTTTGCAGCCCATCCCAGCCGTTCGGCTTGGGCTAGCCGTTCGGCTTAGCTAGCCGTTCGGCTTGGCCTACAGCCGTTCGGCTTGGCTTCCGGCCCAATCCAAACCTTACTCGATCCAGTCCAATATAATAAGCCCATTATTTATTTCGGTCCAGTCCACATCACTCGTACACAGCCGATCGGCTTTGAGCTCTTAGCCGTTCGGCTTTGGTCTCTCAGCCGTTCGGCTTTGTGACTTTAGCCGTTCGGCTTTGGCTCGAGTCCAGGCCTCTGTTCGTTCATCTCGTTTCCAAACTCAAAATCAAAGTGTTTTTGTGCCATTTTTCGAATGGTTTTCGTGTTTAGGTACTTAGTAACAACAATATACATCACTATATCACGTTTTAACAAGTTCCACATACAAGATTTTGGATTTATGGTTTAGTTTCACATAACCCATTTCAAGAACAATCAACATATACTTATCACATTTATGTGTTATATACATGGATTATGACATATATACAAGTTATACAACGAATTTTAAGTATGAAAATCGAAGGTTTTGAAGTTCCTTACAAATGTGAAGTTGATGGTGACGATGATGATGCGAAGAAGATGATGAGGATGTTGGTCCAGGCTTGTTGTTCTACTCCTCTTCTTGCTGCTCTCTGCTGCTTCTGATTCTTGCTGTTGCTGTTGGTGTTGAGCAAGGGAGAAGGCAGAGGAGATGAAGGTAGATGATGATAATGGTAGGTGTGTGTGAATGATTACAGGAAGAAGAAAGGTGGGAGTATATTTTTCAACTGAGTGTTGCAGTTTAAATCATACTGCCTCCTCAATTATTTGAGGTGGTGGGATTATTTAGCCCGTTAATTTCGAGTACGGGTATAATTTTAGCAATATAAAAGTAAACATTTTATATTTTTATTTTGTAGATGCTCTCCTGGTTCGTTATTTAAACTCGGAATAATGATGTTTTCATTATTTTTAACTGTTGTTTAATTTCTGCGTTGGACTGCTAACATTTTAAATTTGTTTCTGTTCGTTTTATAATACGTTTTATGTTAAACGTATTTTTAACCCGTTTTATCTATAGGTTATAGATACTATAGTACTCGTAATTAATAATTGCATTATTAATTATGTTGTGTCACCAACTTTTGTCGTATTTATTTGTCGGGTTCGTCTCGACACATTTGTATGTAACTTTAATTACTTACGTATTAGTAATACTTTTTGTTTAAAAGTACTAGGCTGCTAGACTTACATCACATCAGAAGTTTTTGTTTTAAACTTAATCAGGAAATTAGCGTAAGAATGCACATGCTTAAATGTTAATTATTACCTAATTTGGAGAGTTGTCACAAGATCTGCTTAGGAAATAACAAAGATTTAAATTTATCTAGATTTAAATTTTAAAACAGGATATTTGCAACATTTAATCTGGATTAAAATTTAAAAACATATTATTATCAATTTTAAAAGAGGAAAAATTATTATGTATTGATGACATCATCCGTTTAATCACACCGTGACACATCAACAACAAAACATACCTTATGACTCGCCAAGTCAGCTTCATGACATCAACGAAACCCCCCTTTAATAGATAAAATTAAATTTAAACACATATTATTATCAATTTTGGAAGGAAAAGTTATTATGTATTGATGACATCATCCGTTTAACCACAGTGTGACACGTCAGTAGCAAAACATACCTTATGACTCACCAAGTCAGCTTCATGACATTAGCGAAACCCCCTTTGATAGATAAGATAGATAGATAGGAAGATATATTACAGTTTAAAATAAGTACGCTAATTTTAATAATTACACGTCTTATTTCACATAAAAAAACTTTTTGTAATTTAGTACATCTAATACTCCGATTTAATTTTAATAATAAATAATAAAAAAGCAAACATGATGTAAACGGACTTCGCTTTTGGAAAGCCTTGCTCCATCACCAAAGCAATAAAATTAAATTCGAGTTTTATGCAAATTAACTAAAATAAAATGAGTTAATCTAAAAACTAAAATATTTTAATTAAATGATGATATCAATAGGGTGATTTATATATGTCAGCACCTCAAATTTAAGATGCGGAAGCGGTGCGGGTCGGGACGCGACCAAATACGGTAATCACAACACAAAGGCATAATGAACGACTCTATATGCGTTATTTTACAAAATGTATATATATCATAAAAGTTTACATCAAAAGTACCATTTATATTAGCTCGTAGTCTGATATGAGAAATTTACACACATAATTAATTTATACGAAATATAATAATGCAGCTAAATCTTTGATTTGTTTGCATGATGACTCGAGCTAAAGTATACTGTGTGGGGAGTCCAACCTATTGCTGCGTACCTGTGATACATGCTAAAAATGGTCAGCTAAAAGCTGGTGAGCTCACAGGTTTATATGTTAAAACGTATTGTATGAACCGCAAGATTTAATTGAATTTAAATTACTAACGGGCAAAGTAAAAGTAAGTATACAGTCATGAGCACATAGTCTGAGCTTAACTTGAGGTGTCGGGTCCACATTTAAGGAATTCCGATCGAGGTGCCTCCTACGAATGCCTAATCTACATTCTTCTGAACAAATGCTAATGCGTCTGTTTGACCAGTTAGTGCTTGCTAACCCGGACGATGATTGTCAATCCTATATGGTACCATACACTAACATTCACGCTACTACGTATTACCAAACTATGTTGTGGATGACTTATAAATTTATTAGTGAAAATAACTCATGCAGTATTTGAATTTGATTGTACTTGCTTTCAAATGTAAATAAATAGAACAATGAATCAGACCCCTGATGTAAAAACAGTAAAATAGGGGCTATAAGACTCACATTAGTCTTGCGTGTTTATCTAAATAAACTTGAGTTGATTAGCCGAGTAATGATGTCCGAAGACTTGTAACATGTGGGCGTCCAAGACGCGCGATGGTTATAAACATGAGTAGGTATCTAGAGAGATCACCTATGTAGTTGTTTATCCAACTAGAATGTCCAAATGACTCGATTTGGTCGATTAGTTTGATTTTCAAAAACGTATACGGATCGTTGGTGGCGGTTTGTATAATAATCTCAACTATTATTATTATACTTCAGTTGTTTGTATACATAAGTTTATATATATATTATATATATATATGTGTGTGTGTGTGTATGTGTGTGTGTCCCGTTGTATCGTATACTGTTTGACACTCGGTTGTATAAAGTATTCCCAAACTTTAAGTGACGGGGGTCCGGGGGCAGCGCCCCTGGTTAGCGGGGTTCCAAGGGTAGCAACCCCTGGCGGGGTCCAAGGGGCAGAGCCCCTGGCTGGGATCGAGGTGAAAAATGCATTTAAAATCTAAATTCGGTCATCGTTAAGTGATAAAAATTTGAGTCTTGACACTTAGTAAAAACTGAGTTTTCAAGGTTCTGGTTTGTGTGACATAGGGCTTTGTGTCTCTATATGCGACATTGTGGGTTTAGTGCGATATAGGATGTTGTGTCGCAGGTCATGACTGCGGTGTAGGTCTTTGTGTCGCTATGTGCGACATCCGCAATTTAATGTGACAAGTTGGTTGCGACATAGGGTCTCGTGTCACTAATTCATAGTCGCTGATGGTTCTGTGACATAAGGGTTTGTGTCATAAGGGTTTGTGTCGATGGTTCTCTCTGAGGATGAAGGGTGTGACATTAGGTCTTATGTCGCAGGTGGCCCAGAGCCTCTGCGACATAACAGGCTGATCAGGTTTCGACGTGTCAGGTTTGTGGTCAAACGGCCCTCAGTTTGACCCGAAACTTTTACACAAGCTTTTAAACAGTTAGTAGAGTTTGTAAAAGTTATCGGTTTGTGTCTAGAGTCATTCTAGGTGTCGATTTTATAAAATGGCTCAAATCAACATTTTCCGACAATGTTTCGAAATCAAGTTTTTAACACATATTTGGACATCACAAGCTAGATCAACAACATACAAGCAAAATAAGAAAAATATAAGTAGTTTTGAAAGTGTCGGGATTCTTACAAATCATCGCGAGAGAAATTCGAAAAGATGAAAATGTAGATCGTGTCGCGATGATCATTTTATCTTGAATGAGTCTTGGATGATGATTAGTATTTGATGGTGTTATTGTGGTTTGTGGATTAGGGTTTAGAGAGGGAAAATGGAGAGAAATTTGAGGTGTAGAGAGAGAAATGGATGAAGATATTTGTGTGATGTTGGTGGGTGTGGTTGTGGTCAAAGGGAAAGGGAGGGAAAAGGGGAGGGTGGGCCGGCTGGGGGGGAGGGGAGGGGGGGGGGCATCACCTTGTGTGGTGTCTCCCAATTTTTGTTCCCTGCATTTGCGCTCCGTGCGGTGTTCGTTTACTCGATTGTTTAAATGTTTATTTAAATGCGTAACGTTATTTAATTGCATTTTCGTCTTCGATTTAAATCTTAATATTTTTAATTGAAGTATATTATCTGAATACTTTAGTTTAAGTTATAAAAATATAACTTTAGATCATTTGATTTGTCGAGCGCGTCTCACCCGTGTTAACTCGTGTCGGTTACGTTTTAATTAAAAATGTATATTGTTTCGCATATTATTAATACATAATAATATAATGTATATAACTACTATTTAATTATTAAATAGGTTTAATTTATTTATTGAAAGTTCACTAACGTCCGTATGAAAAGGTATCAGAATCCTTCCGATAGGAAAATATACGATTTAAACAAATCGCGCACGTGTATATATTCTCAAATATATATAATGATACACAAAATTAGCCTATTACAAAACTAATTACATATATTAACAAAGTGATTAGGCACTAATACAAGTCCTAATTTGCCGGGTGTCACAATATATTATATTTTGAGTTGCGTTCAATTAAGTATGGGAAATCAAAAAGGAACACATGAATGCATCTCAGCCATCCAATTCCATCAAGGGTGGAAGTACTTTCGTCATTTGACAATTTCTTATTTAATTAAATAATTGAATAAACACAACATAATAGCAGAAAAAAATAATGAGCACGCAGTTGTACGTGCGCTATGATTTGCGAAGTTCTCATCGTCGATCTCACAACATCACCAAATCGAAGGTAGGGATTTCACTAATTCGGATCAATTTCATAAACTACGCACTACATACGATCGATTTCTACATCATTCTACTAATTTCAACTGATTCATTATTATTTCTTCCAAACGAAAATTCATACGCTCAGTCGGCCTATTAAATCACCGGTAATACTCAATTTTTATTTATTCATTCGTTTAAGTTATTTCTTAAATTCTTGTTTGCAATTAAAAGCAGTACGTCCCTGATTGATTTCTAGGATTTAGGAATTTGATTATCCATTGAAATTAAATGTAGGTTTTGTTAGTCGCAGATGAGTTAAGCCATTAGAAACTACAACATTCACTAGGAATGTGTTGGGCACTATTGAATGAATAGTGCCCAACCATTTTACATTGTACACCCCTCAAGTTTTAGCACTTTTTAATTTCGTACGCTTTATGTTTTATTCACTATTTACTTCTTACCCCTTAACTTTTATTACTTTCTCACTTTCTACCCTGCACTTTTCCAATCTTCAACCTTTAACTTTTATATAATTTTCATTTTTTACCCTTCATCTTTTAGCTATTTTTCAATTTCTTCATCTGAAGTTTAACCACTTCTCCATTTTCTACCCTTTACATTTTAACATGTTTCATTTTCACCCTTTCATTCTTAACTTTAATTTTTTTCCTCTTTTTTACTAATACCTTATACATTTTTTTCCCCTTTCCTTACAACAAAGTTTTATACTAATTTTATTATAACAAAATTATACGAACAATTACGAACGATAATTTAACTTAACATTTTTATGTAGTATTCTATAAATTTTGTATTACTGTACATTTTTTCAATTATACATACATATTAGTATAATAAAAAAATCATACCTTCGTCAACTTAATTTTTTTTATAAAATTCATACGTTGATTTAAAATGTATTTTTTATCCCACCTTAAAAAAAATGTTTCCAAATTTTTTTTTCCGACAAAATTATGTTAATAATAAACTGTATGTTATTACTTTATTTTCTTTCAAATATACACATACATATTTGTATGATAAAATATTAAACAAACACGCATCAACTAAAAATTTCATATTTTATATTGAAGTTTAAGAATGTATTTTTTTACCCCAATAAACAAAAATAATATAAATGATGTTTCTTTGCATAACAACTTTAAGTGAAATTTTAAATTTTTCTTGGTAAAACTGTGTGCACTCTTTATCTTAACAAGTTAATATGATATGTGACTATGCACAAGATATACTAAATTCTGATATTTACATATTGACGTTTGAACATTGATTTAGTTTGTTCAATCTATTATATTGTATAAGAATGATGTGATTGATATTGTAATTATGTATACGAAACCGCGTATGATAATTATTGTCTTAGTATATATATATTCTGATATCTTAAGAGTATTTTTTTTAATTTAAGATGCGGGATAATATATTCACCTATAATTAAAACTTTGTTATGCTCCGCCGCAACGCGCGGGTGAAATCAGCTCGTTACAAACAATATATAGTATAGAACATTTATTATATGTTGTATAAACCCTTAATTATATAGTTTTTGCACTTATTACTTGCAATGGAGCAATTTCCACAAAGACAGTTGTTTGGTGGAGCAATTTCCAGTAGTTTCCCCTTTAGGTTTGAGGTTATTTGGTTTTTAATCTATGTTTTCGGTTTCTGTTTCTGTTTATTTAGTACTTGTGTTTGTGTGTTCTTCGTGTATACTTAATTAGTACTATGTTTTTTATGAATAAATATTTATTTAATCTCAGGATGTGAGCAGTATTCGTGAAGTTCCTGATCATGAGATTTGTTTCCTATTAGTATGTTATTATTTATTTCTTTATAAAATTGTTGATAAGAATGTTGTCATCTTTAAGTTGTACTGTGTGTGTAATTCTTAAGTTCCGCTTGTAAGACGTGAGCCAACGGGGTGTCAGTTTACAAAAGAGACGTGTGTCACAAAAGTGACACGGTTGGCACGACCGTGTCCCTTGGGTTCGTGTCGATATACCGACAACAATTGTATGCGTTGGTTATTCTTTTGTATTTTTATTTATTGTTTAATGTATGTAAATGAAGGTGTATTGATAAACGTGAGACCTAAAAATTAAAGTGATACAATTACTATTGGCACCGTTGTGTTGATAATGTGTTAGTTATGAAGCGCTGAGGTGGCACAACTGACATGGGAGTGACACAACAACGGTTAGAAGTGATCTAAGTTGTAATTTGTGTTCAGGAAGTGTGTGTGGACCTGACACGTGATGATAGCCTGATAATCGAGATTCTGGATATGAAAGATGATGTTGCAGATAATGAAGTGCTACTTGGTTCCTACAAGATCTTGCTAGTGAACAAGGCGCTGAGGGTAACATCGCAAATTCTTTTTCTTTCGCCTTCTTTGCAGTTTATTCATTACATCTTTTTTTATTACCATGATAGCTGATCTTTGGCTGATTAATTTTTTCAATAACGAATTGTGGTACAGATGGTTGAAATTGAAGGATTTGAACAACCTGTGCAACAACCACCTACAGCAAAAAGCTACATGTATGAAAATTGTGAAACGAGTTATACCACATGTGGTAATATCTAGTATGTCGATATAAAGGTTGCAGAAGAGATCAAAGGTTGAAGAGTTCAAAAGAGAAGACAATAGAAAGTAAGAAAAAGTGCGAATTATGTGAGGCGAACGATCATAATTGGCGAACCTGTGAGAAGAAGCAAGCAGAAGATAAAAAAAATGGCTGAAGATGGAAAAAACGAAAAGCAAGGTAAGAAGATAATTGAATAGTTTGGATTTTTTTTATAATGCTTAAAGATACTTTTAGGAATCAAATGTTATTAGATTGAGAATATAATTTCATTTACTATAATAATTTGTTTTTCACTAACTTGTTCTTTTACAACTATAATAACAAGGTACTTGTTTATAATATATTGGGTTTTGCACAATCTAATATGCTGTTTAATACCACGTGTGATACTAGTCGCAACCACATATGATACTATTAAAGATAACACATATGGTACTTGTTTATAGAATAAAAGTATTTGTTTACAAACATACTTACCGCTACTGCATAATATGTGAAATGTGAGACTTTATTTACAAAAAATCGTAAGTTTTAACCTTAAAGATACTTGTTGATACCACATGTGATACCATGAAACACCACATATGATACATTAAGATACCACATATGGTACCGAAAGATACTACATGTGATATTCAAATAGTGTAGGTCAAATAATTATCTTTATCAGGTACCACATGTGATATTATGAGGTACCATATGTGGTACTATGAAGTATCACATGTGATATTGTTGATACCATGTATGATACTATGTATGATACTAGTTGCTACTACATGTGATACTATGAGAGATACCACATATGGTACTAGATTATAAAATAAAAGTATTTGTGCACAAAAATACTAACTACTACTATGTAATATGTGAAATATGAGACTTTATTTACAAAAATCATAAGTTTCAACCTAAAGATAATGGTTGATACCACATGTATATTATATATAAATTATTTTACAAAGTAGGTTAAGAAAAGTAAAACAAAAAAAGTATACATAAAACATATAAATAACTGAAAAATGTAAACATAAAAAGGTAAGTAGTACATTAAATTCAAATTGATTTAACAAATTGTACTTGAATATTAGATTTAAAAATACCAAGAAACACATTCAATAATACCAAAATACATTCAAAATATACCAAAAGGCATTAACAAAGTAGTCTTCTTCAATAGATTCGGTATTATTTTCTTCAACATCTCCTAATGAAAATTTTCCACCGTTGTCTTCATTTAGGTGGTTTCTAATGGCATACTTAATTTGCTTCTTGATCAATTCTCGCTGGTAGTTAAGCATAAAATCAGCAATAGTATCACATATGGAAGCAACGACTTTTATGAAACCCGCCTTAGAAGGTGACTGAGTGGAGGTGTTCGATTCACGATATTACTACTTTCAGATACTGCAACTTTACGAGATTTTATCGCCTCTATCCGCTTCTCATTTATAAACTCAGCGATAGTAAGGCCACATGAAGTACCCTCTTTCACTGAAAAAAAAACACATAAAACATGTATGAAAATAAAAAAAAAAATGATAATTGAACACAAACATAATCCACAAAACATAATGATGAATAAAATACAGTATAATCCCAAAAAGAGAGAAGATAACAATACAATATCACATGTGATACTATAAGGTACCACATGTGGTACTACTAGGTACCATATGTGGTAATCATTACCATGACATATGAAATTAAAAAAGAGATGATTGGTAAGAATTACAAATAAAGAAAATTGTATCACATGTAATCTTGTGATGTAGAGTAATAAGAACGTCATCATATATGACAATGTTAATTCTCGACTGTGATATATGTTACTACCACATGTGGTAGTATCACTTACCACATGTGGTATTGTACACTACCACATGTAGTAGCATTCGATATCACATGTGGTATTGTTGTAAACTACCGCTATTACAAGTTATAGTTAGTGGTATATTATTTAATACCACATGTGATACTAGAAGGTACCACAACAGAAAATACATGAAGTTGATAAATAAGCAACAACCAATAACAACAACCAACAAAAAAAATAGTAGCGGCAATAGCAAAAAACAAACAACAACGTCAACAAAATATAAAAAAGAAGGTAGTCACATATCATAACGTAATATTCACAATGTCATCTTGCATCCCTTCGTTAAGTAACTCCAAACAAAAAACTCATGAGATAAAAATACAACCTTACATTGAAACAACTAAAACTTGAAACTTGCAAACTCAAAACACTAATTAGTGAACTTTGAACCTAAAGCAATCCTCTTTAACCTTAACCTTAACTCCAAAGCATTCATTAATTTTCAAACCTAATTATTTGTGACACCCGTCAATTTTGGTCAACTGTTAAACTTACACGAAAACCCTAATTACTTGTATTTCGTGTGTATTAGGCTAAATATTTGTAATTACCTGTATATTTTAATATATACTTACATGATTATGTGTTTATCTATAATTGCATGAAACAACCGGACGGAGTCCGCCTAAATATACGGATGTTGGTGAACAAAATTTTAGATAATACGAAATTATTTAATAAACTCAAAAACTTACAAATATTATGGTGATAATATTTAACAAAACATTTATATCGTATAAAATAACCTAAAATACGACGAAAATGCTCGAAACGCACCCGACGACCCAACGTGACTAAAATTATAATTTTATAATTTAAAATAAATTATTTTCAATATAACTTCCATTTAAGATGTCGTGTCTTAAATCGATAACTAAAAACATCAAATTAAAACATTACACAATTTAACATCCGTAAAACGTACATGCAAATTGAGACCGATAAATTAATGGAACATTTTTA
This sequence comes from Pseudognaphalium luteoalbum, assembly GCA_963422505.1. Classification (NCBI taxonomy): domain Eukaryota; kingdom Viridiplantae; phylum Streptophyta; class Magnoliopsida; order Asterales; family Asteraceae; genus Pseudognaphalium; species Pseudognaphalium luteoalbum. The sequence goes on from OY730195.1 coordinate 66,414,671, forward strand.
TAAATGCTTTCAGTTATTTAAAATAAATATTTCAAGTGAAAATATCGATATTTAAATCGTCATCTAAAACACACGTATTAAACATTTAAGGTATATATAAACGTCGAAACGAACGAGGAAACGAACACCGTACGGAGCACAAATTGAGGGTACAAATCTTGAACATAAATCCAGCCACATGGGCCCCCTTGGCCGGCCCCATGCTGCCCCCACCCTCACCCTTGTTTCCTTGACTAACTAAAGCCAAACCCATACACTTCCACTTACACTCATTTGAATTATTTTCCATCAAAAACACCCATCTCTTTTCCCCTCCTTCTCCCAATCGATTTCCCAATATCATCATCCAAAAACTCATTCTTTTTACCATCAAGAATCATCATCATACATCATCATTCATCAATATTATTAAGAACAAGAAGAAGAAAAGCAAGAATCAAAGCCTATCTTCATCATCTTCACTTTTATTTCATCATTTGTTTGTAACAAACACCTCCTCTCTCCATTAATATACTTGCATGTTACTGATTTTAATGTTATGTTACTCATCTAACTAGATTATGTCCTAAAAACTTGTTAAAAATCATTTTTGAAGAACATATATGAATGTACATAATCTATCAGTTCCAAAGAAAAATTCGTATAAAATAGAAATCTTTGAGTTAGACCTTGAAAATATATCAAAATCTTCATATTTTTGTTAGCTACAACTTTTGTGCTTTACACTTTTTCCAGAACTGTACGGATTCTTAGTTATGACCTGATCTTTGGACCGTTGTCGAGAATTGTCAAGATATGTGTTCGGTTCTTACGTGAGATTATTTAGCTATCGAACACTATAAATCTCAAGAAAATTATGTCAAACACTAGAACTCATAGATGAACAATTGGTAAAAATTGTGGACATCGATTTGGATTAGAAAGCGTCGAAATGGGTGGCGAAACTAACCAACAAAAACCGAAAGTATGAAATTTTAGCGTTTAAAGATGCGTTTTAAGAAACCGACACCTCGTGATAACCCCGACTTGAAATGAAATTTTTTATGAACTTTATTAACTGAAATATAGGTTGGGTAAGACTTTATGGTCAAACCGACATCGTTGACCACGTTTTCGATTAGGTGAGGAGCTGACCAGACCCGAGTGTCGCAGGGACCAAGAATTTTCTGCGACACTCCTTCAAATGACGCCTATCATGTATGGACTTTATTATTAGCGACACTTACCCTTAGTGTCGCCATATCCAAGTGATGCCCTATATGTGACACTTACCCGAATGTCGCCAATAACTATCAAGTGACGCTATGAGTGTCGTCTAAAACAGAAACTTCAAAACTAGTTTTCCTGCTAAGTGTCGAACTTCACATTACCTTTATACTTATACTGTAATACCCGTCATTTTAAGTTGGTATTTTGCAACTATATGACGTTAAAATTGTTAAAATGGCTAAAATGAATATAAAACACTTTTATGTCCCAGACCTACTTACGAATTCAAATTCATTAGATTGAGATTGATATGAAAGTTAATATAATATAATAATTAATAATAATAATTATATAAGTAGACTATATATATGTATACTGTTATTTAACTGATATAGAATATAGATATATTAATTATTATAGGATAGGAAGTAGAGACGTATGGCGTATCACATTCGTTAGTATAAAAATATAAATTCGTGAGCTGTGCAACAATATATACTTTGCATCTAATTTTTAAACCATAATAATAAATAAAAAAACTCATTGACGACTTTCGACTATTTTCGACGAATTTGAGTTCGAAGTACCACTACACGTTCGTCTCTAAATTGCATATTATTGAGCTGGAATTTTGATTATAGTTGAGGTACGGATTCTTCGTTCTTTTGTTAACGTTAATTAATTATAAGATGCATATTGTTATGATTGATAATTATTATTGGACTCCATACGTTATTGATCTCCTATTAATCGATTAGTTTTCTTTGTAATTGTTATTGATATAATTATTAGACTCACTACTATTGCCTGTATTGTTAATACTTCAATTGAATCGGCCAAATTATTTTTAGCGTTATTTATTCTATTCTGGGTATGCGAGCTATTAACTTCCTATGGAGGTACCATAGGCATGTCATCGTGGCACCGGTGGCGTGACACTTCCATAACGGTGGATTGTTACGGCGTCTCCTCATTGTGGTGTGATAGGGGATTTTAGGGAGTGCATTGGTTAACCGTAGTTATTGCATTGTATTGTATTGTTTGTGGATGGAGGTGTAGTGCCCAACGCCTCATTCACCATTGTTTGGTAAACTTGGATCTGCAGTCCATGTACCCATTGTATTGTATTGTATTGTGCTCGGATTGTCTTACCCCACTGAACTCTTGTTCGTTTGAATCTCATTGATAAATATTTGCCTTTGTTTGGTTCACTGTGTATAAACCGCTTCCGCCATTGAAAAATTCTTTTTATAAAATCTTCATATTCGTTTACTTTTATTTGTATCCGCGCACTGGGCTTTTGGCTCAGCCGCATTTCTTTCTATGCGGCAGGTGATCAAGGAGCGTATGGAACAGGGCTCGAGGGAAGTTGAAGTAGCTGGAAAAGTTAGCTCAAGATTCTTTGGATTATTATTATTAGTTTGTTTGTTTTATTAGAATTTCATATTTAGAATTTTGTAACGCACATTCCGTTTAGCCTATTTTTAAGACATTTTATAACTCATTCATTAGTATTTGAAATAAATGGACTTTCGATCTTATAAAATATCGTTAATGTAACCTCCGTTTTTACCTATGAAAATGGGGTGTTACATATACGATACGACTTGGAAACTCATGAAACATACTTTACATGTATAATATAACATTATCATAATGATAATACTTGTAAATTATTATCACGCAAACTCACCAATGGGCCGTATATGTTTTCAAAATATAAACAAAACAATCAAACATTTGGACATAACTAGTTGATGGACAACTAGCCTATGTGGACATTAACCCTCCACTTACATAGATGGTCTTTTGAGATATCTACTTATATACAACCTTATACGTTTAGGACGATAGAATGTTGCAACTTGGAACACACTGCTTTCTTGCTATTTGATTATTGCTTGCTATTTTCTAAACTCACGTGAGTTTCATAGCCCCTTTTTACTGTTTTACAACTGGGGTGAAAATACATACAACTGTTTTATACAACTACTCATATGATCACAAGTAACTTGAAACAACTTTTTATACGGATTGCATGAGACACAAAACTAATCCACTAAAGCCCTCAACTTTTCATAGTTCGTTAATTGTATAAGCGCGAGTATTAATGGATAAATCTATCGAGGGTTGACACACCCGTCCGGGCTAGTCGCTCTAGCCAACCCACGGACGCATTAGTGTTTGATTTTCACGGGTGTACTGGATTATACACCTGCACGAGGCAACAACTAGGTTAAGCTTTGAACTATGAAACTCATGGCAAACGGTATACTTTCATTGCATACGTGCAATACACTTACTTATCGTGGTAGGTGATACTTTTACTTGTCATTGTTGAATGATACAAACTTTTAAATCTTGTGATTCATACTGATAACAACTGCTTACAAACTTATGAACTCACCAACTCTATGTTTACCTTTTAGTATGTATTTCTTAGGTAACCCGCAGTAGTAAGAGGCCTTTGGATACCATAGCTCGAGTCGCATATATTTTCAAACAACAAGAGATTACATTGCATTTAATATATTTTGTATTAACATCACTTATGTATCTCTACTTATCGGATGCAAACTCCATGGGATTTGTAAAACTATTGTAAACAATTATGTTTTGTGAATGTAAAATACTTTTCAAACGTCTCATTTAGAGGTCGTTTGTTGTAATCTTGTGTTGTGATATTTGATTTGGTCGGCGCCCCCGTGAAACCTCATACTTCCACTGCCACGTGTTTAGGAGTTGCGACAGATTGGTATCAGAGCCTAAGGTTATAGTGAACTAGGATTGAATTAGTGACCTAGACTATAACCATTAGGTTAGTATTCCTCAATTGTTATGACTGGTTCAACAATTGCATCATTTGAATTTAATTTAGCATAGCCTGATCAACTATGTACAATTTAGGAGAATCGATGCAAGCCATGAAATGGTTATAGTGAATGAGAATGCATTAGAAGACTTGGACTACGTGAGAAACGAGACTATTACTTGTTTGTGCTAGACACCCTAGGCTATAATATATTATATGATATATATATATATATATATATATATATATATATATATATATATAATATGCCTCATTTTCTAAACGTTTTTTCCACAAAAATGGCTGACACCACTAATGTCGCACCAACTGACTCAAATACCGAGGAGACAATCACTTTACTTGTCTCACCAACGTGAGAATCTCCTAAACCTCTTTACTACATAATGGGAGAAGCTCGAGTGATACGTACTCGCCAAAGGGGTACTGGATTATCCCGAGCAAATCCCTACTCAAATCCTATTGCTAACACGTCATCCAACTTACCCTCGTAGGTGGGATTGGCTACCCACAACCCTAAACACTTGGAGGTCTGAGGAAAACATACAGATTCCTGATGACCCCATGGATATCTCTCCCTACACCCAGGAACCATTACACCACACTGTACCCATGTTAGCCGCCTGACTTCACCGCCATGAGGCAAGACTTGAAAGCTTAGAACGGGAATAATACATAGTACAAATGTACCGGATGCGCCAATCACATGACCGCATTTCACAACTTTTCCAAGAATAGGAGGACATGACACGTACTCTAGATATGGTTCATCAACAAGTAATTGACGACCGGGGAATGATCGATCTCTTACAAGCAAGGTTGGAAGAATGTGAGCAGTGCTCACAAGACGCGAAAGAATAGACTCGAGTGCTGGAGCAATGATTAACCTTGGCTGAGGATAATGGCAGACAAACCGGCAGACTCGCAGGAACTGTGGATCGACTTGTCACCCTAATGACACAAATGAACCGACGTCAAAAATAGTGTGGCATCTATCTATCTTGTAATTCCATAGCTATCTAAAACTCATGTAATTTGACCGGATGTAACATTCCCGGCATCTTTTGTAATCCTCATGTTCGTAAACTTTTGAAACTCGTACTTTGTATTCAACTTTGCTATCTAATGAATTATGGTTATCACTCTGTGCTGTTGTATATTACCTTATTATATATACATGGGTGGTACATCATATCTTTATGCGAACCTCTTACATGTCTCATCTTGTTGTTCAACATCATGCCTCCACGATGACACACGTACACCGATACTGAAATCGCTCAACTCATTGCACAGGCCGTAGCCCATGTCTTAGCTGCTCAACCAAATACGGGTGGTGTAGGTACGACTGCTAATGCTCCTACCTCAAAACCTTGTTCCTACAAAGATTTTCTAAATTGTAAACCTCTGAATTTTAAGTACTGAGGGAGCGATTGGGCTCCTATGATGGATAGAAAAGATGGAATCAGTCTTTCGGATCTGCAACTGTCCAGAAGACTGCAAAGTCAAGTATTCCACCTGCACCTTCCTTGATGGTGCGCTGACCTGGTGGAACACACATGCTCAGACCGTGGGCATTGACACTACTTATCAAGCTTTATGGGATGATTTAAAGAAAATGCCGAAGGATGAGTATTATCCTAGAGATGAAATCCAATAGCTAGAAGCTGAGTTCTGGCACCTCACCGCTCAGGGAAATCATATTGCCGGTTATACCGCTCGATTTCAATCAGTTGGCACACCTGTGTCCATCCACGGTTGATCAAGAATCCAAACGAATCGAACATTATCTCTGGTGTAACACCCCCAAATTTAATGTTGCGTGGAAGCAAGCTTTGGGTGTTACTAATCAATAATCAAGCACCAAAGTAAAGCAAATGACATCTATATGCAACGTCGTACAATAGTATAAAAGTATTACATTGTTAAAGTAGAGTAACAAGCTTCGAGTTCGAAAATATTTCCTAGAGATTCTAATACATAACTGATATACCAAAAGTAATGCAAGAGAATCTCCACAAGTTTGTATGCATGCAACTCGAGCTACCAGTTCTGAGGGTGTACAATCCTACTGCTGCGGGAAACCTGAGATAGATGCTAAAAAGTGTCAACCAAAAGGTTGGTGAATCTTACAGGTTTAGTAAAGTACATCATTTATGAACCACAAGTAAGTACCAGTAATGCCCTCGAGCAGAGTAAGTAATATAGTATCACAGTAAATCAGTAGGTCGACACAGTTACCATGAGTTCACAAGTTGAAGCTTAACAGTGTAGTGTGAATGGTACAATCAAGTACATTATCACATACCCCCGTGAGTGCTATCCGAACACTCATATGTAACAAATACTAATATACCTGTTTCTACAGTGTAATCCGTGGTGGCGCTACCCCCACAGGCAGGGATTGTCAGTCCCAAATGGATCCATTTACTTGTAATCACGCTTAAGTCCATAACTAACAACTTATGATAGGAGGCTTTCAGTGGATAAAAGTAACTCATGTAATGCGTGTAAAAGTAGTGTAAACAGTTCAGTACTAGTGTTCATACGTAAAACGGTAGCAAATATCTCACCCCAAAGTAGAAAACAGGAAAATGGGGCTGTAAGACTCACCTGAGTCTAGCAAGTATTACACTTTCATGTAAGCGAATAAGTATTCCGGATGTAAGTCCGTAGTGTCGGATGTAATTCTGTAAGTTGGTTCTCCGAACCCTGCCACCTTCTGGCATCCGAAACGCACAAGGTTGTAAGCAAGTAAGTAAGTTGGTGTCACAAAGGAACACCCATGCTAGTTGTCTACTCAACTAGAAAATGTCCAAGTATTTGTTTGTACGTTTGTAATTGTTTGCAATTATGTGTGGCCCGTTGGTGACGAAGGTGTAATAATAATTCAAATATTATTATTATGTAGTTCATCGTGTTTGTATACCTTGTAAAGCATATACATAAGTTGATTATTTGTAACGTGACATGTAACCGTTGTTCGGATGTAAGTCCGTGCGAGTGTAAACTTGTATTAGAGTGAGTCTAAGCTCATATGTATTCAAGTTATAGGGTATACTTCCAAAAGTATATGTATATCATGTAAGTGTAGTGTCGTATAAAGTATATTTGTTGTATGTACTCAATACTTAGTAAGTTATCTATTTTCAAGTTTCAGTTTTATGCGACACTGCATGCGACACCGAGTGTGGGTTGCGACACTAGGGTTAGTGTCGCTAAATGTTGAAATAAGAAGTGATGCGACATTAGGGTCAGTGTTGCAATATGAGACATTCAGAAGTTATGCGACACAAGTGCTAGTGTCGCAGTATGCGACATTGGTCTTAGTGTCGCAGTAGGTTTGGCCCTCCTACGACACTACCGGCTGATGAGTTTTTAAGTGTCGGGTTTGTGGTCAAACGACCTATGTTTGACCCAAGACTTTTACACAAGTCTTAAAATAGTGTAAGGAGCTTAGTAAAGTTATTGGTTCGTGTCGGGGTGAACCTGAATTTTTGGTTTTTAAATAATTACCAAAACAATCCCTATGTTATGTTTTCCATATTTTTGTCCCAATTACTCTCACGATCTTGACAACTTAAAGCCCGAAACAACTCCCGAGAAAAATACCCATAATACCCCTATGTGTTAGATATTTTATTTGATTTTACAAGGATTTTAGGGTTCGTTTAGTTGGTTAATAAAATCGAAAGTCCCATGAGGTCCAAATATGACCAATCCGGATACAAGTCCAAAGATCTATTTTTCTGAGCAAATCCGTGTATTTTCATGAGATAACAAAGAAGAACTTTTTAAAGTTAACAAAATTTTTAAGGTTTTGTCACTGGTCTCATATGTTTTAGTGGTCTAGAACTCAAGATATGGTCTCGAGAAAGAGGTGGATGTTTCTGTCCACTGGAACAGTAATGCGCACCTTAAAATAGCAAACAAAGTCGATATATTACGAAATTTGTTTCGTTGGAAATCTAACATCACGAACTACATTTTAGGTTTAAGAAACTTCCATTTTAGTTAAGAAATGAATTTTATAAAAATCATGGAAGTGGAAGTATTGTTAAACCTAGAATTATCTAATAAACAATTCTATAAGCGTTGAATTATTATTGAGAAGTTGCGGAATCACACTCAATAATATTAAGAAGATCAAGAATTAGATAATATGTAATTCACAATTGATTATCAAAATCTTTAATCTTATTAATGATATAAGACGAATACACTTAAGTATTAGGGTTACAGAAAACCTTGAAGCTGCGTAAAACTAATCTTAACCTAATCTAGGTCTAAGAATCTCTATTTATAATACATAGAGTCCTATACAATCTCTAGTTATTATGGAATTCAAATCTATCCCATAAATAACTCTAACCGACTTATAAACACCAACAGTGGGAGTAACTTACTTTATACCAACAGTGGTAGTAAGTTCCCATTACAGACACAAGTATAATTACACTAACAGTGGCACTGCTTCTACAATTACACTAGTAGTGGCTAGTTCTTCAATCCTTTTAGCAGTGGCTATCATTAAGGCGAACAGTGGCTAGCACTTCAATACTTATCAAATAAGCTCAGATGCCAACAATCTCCCCCTAAACTTGATCAATCTTGCATTGCATTAAGTTTTTGCATTCAGTTTCATTCTTTTGTAGGAGCTTTGGAACCTTTTGAATCTCTATTTATCTCTCTTATTGTACTGATTCATAATTCTGTAGACTATATCTTTGCTTTTGAAGTTCTTCACAGCTACTTGCAATTTCTTTGCAATCAACTGCTTCAACAGTGCTACACTAAGAAAGTAATCTCTCTCATCCAGCATATAGATAAATCTTCCATTTCTGAGAGCTATGAACTGTACACCTGCCCTGACAAAATGTCTCCAATTACTTACTGCTTCAGCACATAAAAACAAATCTCCATACATCTCAGGCTCAAACATCATTTGTATCCATTCCCACACATGCCTTTCAAGACTAGCTTTAACATTTTTCAAATCCTTTTCTAACCCAATCTTATACATATCATACACATCAAACCTGTTTACTCTCTTCAGATATCTTGCATTGACTTATGAAAACTAACAACACCATTTTTCCTTTCAATTCTAATTTCATAAGCAATTTCTGCATTTTCTATCAAAACTGCTTCCCATTTGACAATTTCTGAGTATTCTTCACCATCTAAATTGATGTTTTCTGATCTGTCAGGCTTAACTACAATCATCTTTTCTAATATCTCCTCATCCCTATCCAAATCACAAACATTATCATCCATCTCTTGAAATTTAGCAAATGACCTTCTAACTCCTTCAATCTTCAATTTCAATTCCTTTTCCTTCTCAATCTCTTCATAAATCAGATCATATCTTTCCTGTAATCTTCTTTGAATTTCTGCATCATCTTTTCTTTTCTTTTCTAACCTCTTCTTTGCTTCAGGATTGACATAAGGATTATTATCATACATCTTTTGCAATTGTTCCAGTGACATTTTCCTCAATTGACCTGTAGGAATCCTATCTCCTCTTAGCTTACATACCAAATCATTTTTCAATTCAGCCCTTGTTGGTTTCTTTGCTCTCCTCCTAGCAGCTTCTTTTTCCTTTTTCTCCTTCTTCTCTCTTTCAATTTTCTTCTTTAATGCCATCTGCAGAGGATTACCCTTTTTCTTTTCTTCATAAGCATGATATACAGTATCATCATTTAACCCCTTTGCTTTCATATCTGCATACACTCTGCTGGCTTCTTTAGTCATGTTTACAATCTGTCCAGAGCTAAGCAATACATCCACCTCATCCACATCTAATTCTTTCATCTTGACTGGCACAGACTTTTGAGATTTAGCAGCTCTCTTTTCAGTTTCAAGTCTGTCATGTTCATCCAATTCAGCCTGCAACCTCATAGCATACTCCAAGTCATGCTCAACATTCTGTGTAACCTTCTTCAACTTTGGCTTTTCCTCTAATTTACCCTTGCCTTTATCTTTTGGATCAATCTTTGGTAGTTTGGAATCAGGCTTAGGCAAATCGGAAGGCTCTTTGATCTTAAAAGGTACTTCAGGTGTTCTGGCAGTAGTTGATTTTGTTTTAACAGTGGGAGTGGTAGCAGTTGTAGCAGTGGTAGCCACTTTAGCAGTGGGACTACTTGACTTTGATTTTCTGATCTCTTCCATCTTTTTAGCTTTTATACTGAACAATGGTATAGATTTCTTACTGCCATATGTAAGTTTAGGATCTGATCTTGGCATTGACTCCCCCTCTGCCTCTGTATCATCACCATCACCTTCCATCTGTTCAGTTTCCATACTCACCAAATCATCCACTGGTTGTATCACCTCTTCACCATCTTCTACATCATTAATTACCTCTGTCTCACCATCAACCCTCTCCACAGTCTTTTGCATAACACTTTCAACAATTCCAGTCTGCATATCATCTTCCAAGACTTCAGTGTTAGCATTAGACATAGCATCTGTTTCACCCACAACCTCATCCACATGATCATACACAAAAACATTATCATTGAACTCATCCTCTTCAATATTCTCCCCCTTGTTGGAAGTGTTCCTCACCAAGAAAGCTTCTAACACAGCAAGCCTTTCTTTGAGTTCATCAATTTCTTTCCCCTGCTCATCAATCTTAGCAGCTTGCTCTGCAATTTTAACATCTTGAGCTTTATTCACCTTTTTTTCCTTCACCAATTTCTCCCAAAGTAAATCAACTGCCTCTGTCAATTGTACATTCGTCAATTCAATGTGAGGTCTAGTCTCATCATCATTAGAGTGTGACCTCCTAGATGAATCATTGACAAAAGCATCTTCTGCCTCATACCTAGCATGGTCAACAGAAGTTCCCCTTTTCTTGGTACTGGGACCTTCACCTGCTTCATTACCCGTAGGTTCAGCATTAGAAGTTGCCTCTGGTTGGGTCTTATTTATGTTACCACTGCCCTCCTCTGTCAGTGGACTAGTAGGAGTAGTGGCAGCCCTTCCAGAATGACCACCCATCTCCTGTGGGGTCACTTGCTGTGGTAAAATAGATGGATGAGACAAGTGAGCAGCAGGAACCTCACTTGCCTATTTTCTTTTCTTTTTCTTTGGCTGTAAGTAGGTAGGTTGTTTGGTCCCTTGTTTTCTTTTTGTACCCCCAATAGGTGTGTGTTCAGACTCAGTTGGTACTACTGGCCTGTCACCAATTGGTTCAGATGGAATTGGTGGTACTACATCTGTGGTGGAAGGAGCAGGAAGCATTGTAGAAAACAATGTTGTTTCCTTCCCAGAAAACTTCTTATTAGTATTCTTACTCATTTCTGTAAAAGTTTTAGCAGAAAGAGTACTAACACCAATAATAAGTTCTTGTGCAACTAAATCAGAAATTTATTTATTTAAAACAAGTTGCACAAATCTAGGATACATAATAAACATATCCTTTTTCCCTTTAGTTATATTTCTGATCAATCCTTCAAGAATGTATTTAGAAAAATTAAATTTTTGACCCTTAGCCAAACACACAAGTGCATAGGCTATTTGAGTACCAAATTCATTAAAAGCAGTTCGTTTTGATGACAAACAGTGAAGAAGTGTATGTATTAAAAATTTCCATTGAGGACTAAAGAGTGATTTAAAAAATGTAAAACGTGTGTAATCACCCTCATACCCCATTAATCTAAGATTAGCATACAAATCTCTGTCATCAATAGAGGATATACCTGTTGCATCATCAAGAAGAAGTACTTCTCGAAGAGAATCCTCTGATATCACCACTTTGGTTCCTTGAACCGTAGAAACCACTTGATTGTTGCCTTCAATCACCTCTAGTTTAGCATTCTTCCAGAAATCGTTCATATGTGTAACACCCCCAAAATCACAGTTTAGCGGAAGCAAGCTTTGGGGTGCTACTAATCAAATATCACAACACAAAAGTAAAGCAAACGACATCTATATGCAACGTTTGTAAAATAGTTACATTTCCATACATAAAATGTTTGAAACATAACGTTTCCGGTTACAAAATGAAGTCCCCTAGAGTCCGCGTAAAAAGGCGGGAGATTCTATTACATAATCATAATAAATACAAAAGATAATGCTAAGAATCTCCGTTAAATGCAGTTGTAGAAATCATGCGACTCTAGCTAGTATCCTGAGGAAATCCTACTCCGTATGTGTACCTGAGATACAAAGCTAAAAAGGTCAACACGAATGTTGGTGAATCTCACAGGTTTGTAAATAAAGTAAGAGTTTGAACACAAGATTTCATTAATAAGGCCCGCAGGCGTAAATCAGTTATTTGCAATACTCGCAATATAAAGTAAGTAAGTTATACCATTGCCATGAGGCTCATAATCGAAGCTTAACCCGTAAATAATAAATTTGCTCCCGTGACATGCTCGGAAATTGAGCAAGCATCAGTAACGAATAATAGTCGCCCGTTTATACAGATCGGTTCGTGGTATCGCTACTACCCCGGGCGGGGAGGGTCATTTCCCTAATGGATCCATTAACTAGTGTTCGCGCTTAAGTACATAACTAACGATATATGATGAGGAGGCTTCCCCAAATAAATGGTGAGAAAAATCATGCAATTCCGTTTGGTAAACATGTAAATCAGTACTCGTGTTCGTAAAAATAAGCTATGTATCTCACCCCGTAAGTAAAACAGTAAAACAGTAAAAGTGGGGCTATGAGACTCACCTGAGTCCAGTAAGTACGTATGCGAAATCAACCAGGTAAAAGCGGTTGTAAGTCTGTGTATCGATTTTCAGAACCCTGCAACCTTCTGGCGTCCGTAACGCACAAGGTTGTAAGTAAACTAGTAAACGAGTCGGTGTCTTAAAAGATCACCCATGCTAGTTGTCCACTCAACTAGGACATGTCCAAGTGTTTGTTTAGTAAACCGTTTGTATTTTGAAAACAAGTATGGCCCGTTGGTGACGGCTTGTAAAAATAATCCGAGAGTGGTATTATTATGTATTTCATTTTATCAAAAATCGTATCTAGGATTTAAATTCGGAAAATTAGTCAAGTCGGGTTATGAACTGAAATATTGGTGCGAATTGGGTTTGCGGTGGGAGCCGAGTTCGGCTCGCAAGGCAGTAGGCTGCGAACTGAACTCAGTTCGCAACACAAGGTTCGGTTCGCAAGTCGACTCGCAGGTCAACTTGCAGGTCAGCTCGCAAGTCCACTCGCAGGTCGACTCACAAGTCAACTCGCAGGTCGACTCGCAAGTCAACTCGCAGGTCGACTCGCAAGTCAACTCGCAGGTCGGCTCGCAGGTCAACTCGTAGATCGACTCGCAAGCCAACCCGTAGGTGGGTTCGGTTCACCGTTGGGTTCGCGAGTTCAATCTTCGGTTCGCAATTGGGTTCGCCTCGCAGGACGAACAGATCTCGGTTCGCAGAACGAGCTGTTTGAACACTTTTTCATAAAAACGCATTTTCAAGTCGATTTTCGGGCAAATCTTTGTTGAGTAACATTCTAGCATGTAAATAAAAGCTTTACAAGTAATTACATCGAGTCTTAAGGCGTTTCATACCAAGAATCGAAAATGGAGATGATGAAGGTGAGGTAGAAGATGATGGCGGTCCTTGTGCTTCCTCTTGTTGATGATGATGAACGATTTTGATGACAGTGGTGTTGCTCTTGCTGCTGATTCGAAGGAAGAAGAAGGGGAAAGAAAAAGAGAGGGTTTTGGAAATGTAAGTGTGTGTGTGTTTGTGAATAAAATGGAAGGGTTTGAAGGATGAAGGAGTTTTAAAGGAGATGGGTCATGGGTCGGGTTGAGGTTTGGATCCGCGGGTTTGGGCTAACCCATTTGGGTTTCGATCTCGTGAACTCGTTGCTCCGATGTTTATGTTACATTCCGCGACTGTTTAAATGTCGTTCCGTGTTTCGTGTTTAAGTATATCCAAAATATTTTAATAGAAATGTTTTATCAAAACACTAATTAATGAGTTATAAAATTATAATTTGAATTGTTTTCGCTTGACTCACGTGCTTCGTGCGTGTTTGTCGTGTACAGGGCGTTTTTATCAATGAGAAATACTTGGAATATATTCTCGCAATATATTATTGAAAAATCACGTTTGTTTGGATAAGTCCACCATGTTATAAAGTTTTGTCACCAACGTCCATTTATTAATGTCGGACATTGTCCGGTTCATAAGTGTACGATTTAAATTAGATCACGTAAGCGTGCCCGTATTCACACCATAATGTTACCTTTATTCAGGGTATTATAAAACTAAATACCCGAAATTTCAAGTAGTTTCGATACTAATTGTAGTCCTAAATTGGCGGGTGTTACATTCTCCCCTTGTTTGAATAATTTCATCCCGAAATTAGCTTGTAGTCGTGGTGTCAGTAGGAGTATAGTTTATGAACAAATGTGAGTATCTCAGTCTCATTTGGCTTTCTTGTTCGCAGGTGAATCCAGAAACACGCCTCAAATTCAATCTGACTTTACTAATGGGAATACGACTTCATTTCAGTTCCGTGACCTCGCGGTTTTATGATTTCCATAGGTTCCTCGACAGAATGAGGATCGTTATCAATTTGTGTTTCGTCGAGCGGTAAGGTCCGTGTCTCAACAGACCGGCATTTCTTTGAGTTAGAAATGGGGAAAAATGGGATGTACGCTACTGAGTTCGGGAGGTAGCTGCAGTCGATAAGTCATTGGACCAATTCTTTACCAAGATTTTTTTCTGTCATTAACAAGGCAACTAACGATCAAATAAGGCTCAATTCCTAGTTTGCCTAGTTGTAGTTACACGTTCACGGATCGTTGTCGGTTAAATCCCGTAGTTGCTTAAATGTCATTTCGCGTTATATGGCACGGTATATCTGGAATCTATTCGAGGAAGTAGTACGTACATTTACTAAGAAAGTGTTGAAGTATCCTTAGTGTTGTCATAAAAGTCTCCGGTTCCCTTCATCCCCTCCCCTTGTTAGAATAGGCGAAAGAGAGAGAGAGAGATACTAACGTGTGCAAACTGTCACGTCCTATGAACGGGGTCGGTCGGGAAATCAGTGGGGTATAGTTACAATTTGTACTAGTAGTCTATAGTAACTAGTGATCTCTGCCGCATTCGTAATAGTGATGATAGTCTGTAATGTTGGAGACGGAATTATTTCTAGAGGTATAACGTACCTGTAGTTGTGTTCGTGTCATGCTTGGCCTCAGGGACGCCGTCTGTAGTAGTTGGTAGTGGACAATTTATCTTTTTATGCCCCGCATTTCCACATTTGAAGCGCAACCCCATTGTCTCCGAGCTTGTGTCCTTTAGGGGGAATTTGCAATTCTGGACCTGGTGTCCATACGCGTTGCATCTGCCGCAAGGAGGGAGGCATTGTCCCTTATGATGGTGTTTGCATCGGGAGCAGTAGGGTAGATTTCCCTTATAAGCTTTCCCTTTAGATTCGGTAGTGGGGGTTTGAGTTATCCTTGCCCTTTTAGTCCGGGGCTGAGTAATGTCTGTGTTGGAGCTTTCTCCCGGGTTCTTTTTGAGGGTTACCAGTTGGGCTTCGGTGTCCTTTTCCACAGGGATGCTAGCTTGGGCTTTTTGTGATAATGAGTCAGAAACTAACTGGAGCATATCTCCCAGCGTTGGGCACAAGTATCTTAATTGTTCCCAATAGAATTCTAAGGTTCGCAGACGCAGTCCTTGCTCGTGGGTGAGTAGGCGTAGACCCGTGATTTCCTCCTGGACAGTAGTTAGTTGGTTACGTAATGCCTTCATCGTTTCATCAGTATGCTTAGAGTGGTCAGTGTTTACATTGACAATGATCGGAGCGGTAACCGTAGGAGGAGTGGTGATGGTAGTGGTTGTGATATGGTTATCAGTAGTAGGGTTTGAAAGGGAGTCTGCTCGGGTTAGTTGGGTAACTTCTGCGACTATGGTCTGAGATGGAAAGTCTCGGAGTCCTGTCGGGTGTGCCGTTTCTTCCAACGGTTCTTCACTCACTGGGTCAATGTCGCCTTCGAGAGTAAGTAGGTAAGGGAACATGGTCCGGTCCTCACCGTGTTGGTCATCATCGGACATGTGGCTACCAGCGGAGTAATCTGTCATTTCCTACGAAATGGGGGGGGGGGGGGGTTTATCAACACAAAGTTTTGACGTTGGCATTATGTATGGTATAATAGCAATTATGGGGTCGCGATCATAAGCTGTAATTTAGTGAAAACAATAAAAGAACAAATGATTTCCTCCGAACAGACGACCTGTGGTGCAGTTTTTGGACAGACGACACATAATGATGGCAGTCCAGTGGGTCCCGGTCCCAACTAGTGTGAGATATATTGGAAAAGTCTATTGGTTACGTTCCTGATGTACCGAATTTTTACATCTGTCAGCTTATCCTAGGTCGTGCCTATGATTCTATAACGGTGGATCGTTAAGTAGTTAGCTGGATTTATCAGTCATATAATATAGGGTAATCAGGTTGACTAGTTGTGAGCCGTAATTGTTTCTAGATTTGGGTCTCGATGATTGTCCCCTGGCATTAATGGTATAAGCTCTGCCCCGTGCATGGTTGTTGTTGTTCTTTGTTCTTGGAGCATAGGTCTTAGTAGTCGCGGCTTCAGCCGAATTCGATCTAAAGGGGTAGGGGTTAGTGATTTGCGGCGTAAGGTCATAACTGGGAGTGCGTGTGCCATACGGTTAGCCCACTGGATGTCTGTAGGTTTGGGGGAGATGACGTTTTCCGGGATGTTCTCGGGGAGTCCACGAATGTACTCCTAGATACGTTAGTGTTCTGGGTCTACCATAGTAGGGCGGAGAAGGGCGGGATGTTGGAATCCTAGTAGTATATCCGGTAATATCGTTGTAAGTATGTCGTCGGGCATGCATCGTACTTGAACAGTTCAGAGAAGAGAGATAAGTGGGTGGGTTGTAAGAGGTTGTGGTGTGTCACACGGGTGTGAATAGTGAGGCAATCTGTAGTAGTACTAAGTGATGGTCGTACCGTGGTGCGAGAAGGTCAAGGGCTCTCAAGGTCATGAGTTTGAAGATTCTCGAGTTTTGAAGTTTTTAAGAGGGTATCGAGAGTTCGTTAACGTTCACACGATTTCCAAAAACCTTATGCTGGGCGGGGTGGGGATTCTGTATACCTATTGAGGTCAGGGTGTCTTAATGTTGTACATGTCAAAGGATTTTGCACAGATAATAAATCTAAAAATCTAGTTGTTTCGTAGTCATTCCATCCGATTGTTCGTTTACAAAATTTGTCGGGCAGTACTACACTCGAACGGATGCCATAACATTTTACAGAATGTAATAATACAGTCATCTAGTCATAAGTATTCAATACGTTTGTGGCTCCTATAACCCTGCTTTACGCAGATTTGGCAAAATGGTTATAGTTGCTATCTAGCTAGTCCTAAGTAGGCTTCCGATCACTTGGAACTTCATTCCAGGTACATGTCGCGTGGGTAATAGCGTTCGGCGAGTAGGTCTTGGTAACGTGGCGGTGCACGGTAAAGTGTATCTTCTTCCACCTGCCTTCCTCCTAGTAGTTTGACCCACTTTTTCGTCTTCCTAGTGAAGTTTGCGGCCACCCTCTTCCAGTGGTGTAATTTGTCCTTAACCTTTCGAGCGATGGACCTCTTCATGATCCTCAGCTCCTTCTCATAGTCCTGACACTTGTACTTCAGCTCCCACGTACGATTATTCAGTTCAATTGTCTGCTCCATGACATGTTCGTAAGCCTCTACGTTGATTATTCCAAAGTTTTGATTCTCGTCCTCCTTGATCCCGAATTCCTCTACTGGTGCATATTCTCCGTCGAGGTAGGTGTATTGTACTTGCTCCTCCTGAATCTGGTCCGAGTCAGATGGGTATTCTTCCATAGCTGCGCTTGGCCTATTGCTGGAGAGATCCTATAAAGCGCAAAGAGGACAAAAGAATGTCTCAGTGGTTATAGTCCTGGCTAGCACTAGGTGCTTCGTTCATAAGAATGACGTAGCTTTATTCTAAGATATTGGAGAGATTTCGTGGAATTGGTTGGGTCGCCGTTGCTATAAACGCATGGGCGTGTCAATACCGTTGGTGTCACTACTGTTGTCGGTAGGTGTTAGATTTTTTCTATCGAAATAGTGAGTCGTTCTAACTAGATGTTGGTTTCTCCCATTTCCATGGTCGTAGGTCATATTGTGCTTCTTACAGTCGAGGAGTTAGTATAGGCGTGAAGCCTATTCACTTATATCCACCGGACCTATAATAATCTGACAACGTAGCAAGTAGTCAGAGTTAATCAGTGTATTCCTGTTCAATATAACCCCTTTCAGGTTTCGCATCACCCTTCGTTAATTGTAGATAGTTGATCAGGCTATGTTAAATTAACGTCGTATGATGCAATTCCCGAACCAGTCATACCTAATGAGGAAATACTGCCTAATGGTCATAGTCTAGGCCCACTAAATGCAACCTAGTTCGCTATAACCTTAGGCTCTGATACCAATCTGTAACACCCCCAAAATCACAGTTTAGCGGAAGCAAGCTTTGGGGTGCTACTAATCAAATATCACAGCACAAAAGTAAAGCAAACGACATCTATATGCAACGTTTGTAAAATAGTTACATTTCCATACATAAAATGTTTGAAACATAACGTTTCCGGTTACAAAATGAAGTCCCCTAGAGTCCGCGTAAAAAGGCGGGAGATTCTATTACATAATCATAATAAATACAAAAGATAATGCTAAGAATCTCCGTTAAATGCAGTTGTAGAAATCATGCGACTCTAGCTAGTATCCTGAGGAAATCCTACTCCGTATGTGTACCTGAGATACAAAGCTAAAAAGGTCAACACGAATGCCGGTGAATCTCACAGGTTTGTAAAAAAGTAAGAGTTTGAACACAAGATTTCATTAATAAGGCCCGCAGGCGTAAATCAGTTATTTGCAATACTCGCAATATAAAGTAAGTAAGTTATACCATTGCCATGAGACTCATAATCGAAGCTTAACCCGTAAATAATAAATTTGCTCCCGTGACATGCTCGGAAATTGAGCAAGCATCAGTAACGAATAATAGTCGCCCGTTTATACAGATCGGTTCGTGGTATCGCTACTAACCCGGGCGGGGAGGGTCATTTCCCTAATGGATCCATTAACTAGTGTTCGCGCTTAAGTACATAACTAACGATACATGATGAGGAGGCTTCCCCAAATAAATGGTGAGAAAACTCATGCAATTCCGTTTGGTAAACATGTAAATCAGTACTCGTGTTCGTAAAAATAAGCTATGTATCTCACCCCGTAAGTAAAACAGTAAAACAGTAAAAGTGGGGCTATGAGACTCACCTGAGTCCAATAAGTACGTATGCGAAATCAACCAGGTAAAAGCGGTTGTAAGTCTGTGTATCGATTTTCAGAACCCTGCAACCTTCTGGCGTCCGTAACGCACAAGGTTGTAAGTAAACTAGTAAACGAGTCGGTGTCTTAAAAGATCACCCATGCTAGTTGTCCACTCAACTAGGACATGTCCAAGTGTTTGTTTAGTAAACCGTTTGTATTTTGAAAACAAGTATGGCCCGTTGGTGACGGCTTGTAAAAATAATCCGAGAGTGGTATTATTATGTATTTCGTTTTATCAAAAATCGTATCTAGGATTTAAATTCGGAAAATTAGTCAAGTCGGGTTATGAACTGAAATAGTGGTGCGAATTGGGTTTGCGGTGCGAGCCGAGTTCGGCTCGCAAGGCAGTAGGCTGCGAACTGAAATCAGTTCGCAACACAAGGTTCGGTTCGCAAGTCGACTCGCAGGTCAACTTGCAGGTCAGCTCGCAAGTCTACTCGCAGGTCGACTCACAAGTCAACTCGCAGGTCGACTCGCAAGTCAACTCGCAGGTCGACTCGCAAGTCAACTCGCAGGTCGACTCGCAAGTCAACTCGCAGGTCGACTCGCAAGTCAAATCGCAGGTCGGCTCGCAGGTCAACTCGCAGATCGACTCGCAAGCCAACCCGTAGGTGGGTTCGGTTCACCGTTGGGTTCGCGAGTTCAATCTTTGGTTCGCAATTGGGTTCGCCTCGCAGGACGAACAGATCTCGGTTCGCAGAACGAGCTGTTTGAACACTTTTTCATAAAAACGCATTTTCAAGTCGATTTTTGGGCAAATATTTGTTGAGTAACATTCTAGCATGTAAATAAAAGCTTTACAAGTAATTACATCGAGTCTTAAGGCGTTTCATACCAAGAATCGAAAATGGAGACGATGAAGGTGAGGTAGAAGATGATGGCGGTCCTTGTGCTTCCTCTTGTTGATGATGATGAACGATTTTGATGACGGTGGCGTTGCTCTTGCTGCTGATTCGAAGGAAGAAGAAGGGGAAAGAAAAAGAGAGGGTTTTGGAAATGTAAGTGTGTGTGTGTTTGTGAATAAAATGGAAGGGTTTGAAGGATGGAGAAGTTTTAAAGGAGATGGGTCGTGGGTCGGGGTGAGGTTTGGATCCGCGGGTTTGGGCTAACCCATTTGGGTTTCGATCTCGTGAACTCGTTGCTCCGATTTTTATGTTACATTTCGCGACTGTTTAAATGTTGTTCCGTGTTTCGTGTTTAAGTATATCCAAAATATTTTAATAGAAATGTTTTATCAAAACACTAATTAATGAGTTATAAAATTATAATTTGAATTGTTTTCGCTTGACTCACGTGCTTCGTGCGTGTTTGTCGTGTACAGGGCGTTTTTATCAATGAGAAATACTTGGAATATATTCTCGCAATATATTATTGAAAAATCACGTTTGTTTGGATAAGTCCACCTTGTTATAAAGTTTTGTCACCAACGTCCATTTATTAATGTCGGACATTGTCCGGTTCATAAGTGTACGATTTAAATTAGATCACGTAAGCGTGCCCATATTCACACCATAATGTTACCTTTATTCAGGGTATTATAAAACTAAATACCCGAAATTTCAAGTAGTTTCGATACTAATTGTAGTCCTAAATTGGCGGGTGTTACAATATGACCCCGTGAAACCATTGGAGATACGGTAAGCGCATGAAAGATATAACTCAAACGCAGAAAATCCACAATTTGTGTGAAATTTTGCGCCGATGAGGGTTTCATCAAGAAAGCAATCATATTGTGTTCTTCATAAACACTTAGTGTAAGATCAGTTGAAGAAGAAGCCATGATGGTTAAATCGATTGTAGTAGAAGTGAGGGTTTGATTTGAAGTTTAATCGTAGTGGTTAGGTGTGAAAATAAGAAAGCGTAATGAAAAATTGAAGTGTTCAAAGTTTATATACTGTGTCATAGGAACAGAGCCAAGCCCTAGAAAAATAACTAGCAGTGGCATTGTCCAACATAACTAACAGTAGAAAGGTATGATAAAATACCTTAACAGTGGCAAACATTCAATTTTTCAAACACTTAAGTACTTAGAAAGCTAACAGCAGCTAGTAGCACTAGCAGTGGCAACCGACCAAGGTAATCAAAGCTTAGTACTAGCAGTGCCAAGCACTTAGCTTTATAAGCAGATTTTTTTTTATTTTTTTATTATCAAACTAAATAAAACAAAACAAAACAAATAAAATGTTAGTTCCAGCAGTAGCAATGTCTTCTGACAGTAGCTAGGAATCTGCACAGTGGTTAGCTAGAAAACAAAAAACAGTGGCAGTAATATACACAAGTTTACAAGCAGTGGCAACGTTATAAGGAGCAGTGGCTAGAATGTTCTAACAGTGGTACCAACTGAGCAACTGAAGGCTAATAGTGGTAACCACTTGGAACATAAAGCACTGTTCTGTATAACGAACCACTGTTAGTATCTATTCTAATACTAAACATAGTTTAAGTTAGATTGATCATTCCAATACTGGTGACCAAAAATGTAAACCTTCCCACATCGAAAGCCTTTGTGAAAAGATCTGCATATTGATTATTAGTATGAATTTTAAAGATTTGGATCAATCTATTTTCATTGCAATCTCTTATGAAATGATATCGAATTTCAATATGTTTGGTCTTAGAATGCTTAACATGATTGTTAATGATACTAATTGCAGAGTTATTATCAATATAAATAGGAGTAATTAGAAAAGTCAGACCATAATCCAGCATTTGATTCTGAATCCAAAGCACTTGTGCACAACAGCTTGATGCAGCAACATACTCTGCTTCTGCTGTTGAAGTGGATACAGTGGTCTGCTTCTTGCATTGCCATGACACCAATCTTTCTCCTAGAAATTGACAACCCCCTGATGTAGACTTCCTGTCCAAATTCTCACCACCATAATCACTATCTGTGAATGCCATAATCTCAAAGGAAGAACTCTTGGGAAACCAAAGGCCCAATTGTGGTTGACCCTTTAAATATCTAAAGATCCTCTTTACTGCATACAAATGTGATTTCTTGGGATTGGCTTGATATCTAGCGCGCACACACACAGCAAACATAATGTCTGGTCTACATGAGGTGAGATACATGAGGGATCCAATCATAGATCTGTAGAGATGTAAATCTACATCCTCCCCCTCAAGATTTGCATGTAATGCATTGTGTGTCTCCATTGGTGTGCTAGCTACTTTAGCATCTGTGTAACTAAATCTGTCCAGAATGTCTTTAACATACTTGCTTTGATTGATGAAAATGCCATAAGCCCTCTGCTTAACTTGAAGTCCCAAAAAGAAAGTAAGTTCCCCCATAGAACTCATCTTGAACTTCTGATGCATTAACTTCTCAAACTCCTTGCACAGTATATCATTAGTAGAACCAAAAATGATATCATCAACATACACTTGCACCAACAGAATATCATTGTGAACCTTCTTGGTGAACAGTGTTTTGTCAATGGTACCTCTTTTAAAACCATTCTCCAATAAGTAAACAGGTAGAGTTTCATACCAGGCTCTAGGTGCTTGATGCAAGCCATATAGAGCCTTATCCAATCTGCATACTCTATCTGGATACTTGGGGTCTTCAAATCCAGGTGGTTGACAAACATAAACTTCATCATCAATAGCCCCATATAGAAAGGCACTCTTTTCACACCACGCCAAACGGTAATTACAATTAATTATGATTAGTTTGTGGAAGCATTAATGACGTGGCGGGACTGCGAACAGTATTTTCAACTAACAAATACATACATACTCAGAGCATATGGTTATCACACAACTTTATTTAATGAGGATGCCAAGTTTAACAGTTGTTACAAAAGTAGTACGACTAGGTAAGTCGTAACAGTAGTAGTGGAGTTTAAAGCATTTTAGTTTTAAAAATAATACATGAGTTTAAAACAAGATTTCATAAGTATGACTGCAATGTCTGCAGTTATACGGAGGAAATCCCCAAAAGTGGTCCCAACAGTATGTGGCATCCTAAGTAGTCCAGGGTTGTCCATCCTGAATGTATGCGATTACTTACCTAACTAATTTCCTGAAAAACATAGAGAAAGTCATCAACAAATATGCTGAGTGAATTTACAGGTTTGTATATGTATGTGGTTAGTTAAACCAAGTTGGTATAAATGATTTCTCATTCATTTATAAAAATACAAGTGATGTAGGGTTATTACCCTAAGGTATAGTTATACATGGGATGTCATCCCAAAATATGTTACTGGTTGTTTACCAGTGTAAAATATGTTACCGGTATGTTTTCCAGTATTTAACAGTTGTAGGATTCGTTCTTCCTAGAAGTATGTGGGAATTTACTTAGACTGTGATCCCCTGAAAGGTGAGCTAAACCTCGCAGGTTAAAGTAACGTGATCTAACCCTATAACCAAACCACAACCAGAACTTATGTTGTTTGCCTAAACGGACGTTTAAGTATACGCTCCACCGTAGGAGGGTCGTCACGGCAATAGTACTATCCGTATACTCAGTGGCTAGAGTCACCTAGCTAATGAATATATTAGCATGTCATGAGGTCTTTTCATGCACACATTCCAAGTCTGGGTCCGTACTAGGATACTTTGTCTAATTCCCAAAATAATAGTGAATATGTAATATCACAAATCAACAGTTGTATAAAAGCAATAAAGCATTTATAGTTTGATTGCATGTGTTGGCATGCAATTTGTAACACCCCCAAAATCACAGTTTAGCGGAAGCAGGCTTTTGGGGTGTTACTAATTAAATATCACAGCACAAAAGTTAAGCAAACGACATCTATATGCAACGTTTGTTAAATAATTACCATTCCATATATAAAGTGTTTGAAACATAACGTTTCTTGTTACAAAATGAAATTCCCTAGAGCCCGCGTAAAAAGGCGGGAGATTCTATTACATAATCATAATAACTACAAAAGATAATGCTAAGAATCTCCGTTAAATGCAAGGTCGAAATCATGCGACTCTAGCTAAGTCCTGGGGGAGTCCTACTCCGTATGTGTACCTGAGATACAAAGCTAAAAAGGTCAACACGAATGTTGGTGAATCTCGCAGGTTTGTAAATAAAGTAAGAGTTCGAACACAAGATTTCATTAATAAGGCCCGCAGGCGTAAATCAGTTATTTGCAATGCTAGCAATAAAAAGTAAGTAAGTTATACCATTGCCATGAGGCTCATAATCGAAGCTTAACCCGTAAATAATAAATTTGCTCCCGTGACATGCTCGGAAATTGAGCAAGCATCAGTAACGAATAATAGTCGCCCATTTATACAGATCGGTTTGTGGTATCGCTACTACCCCGGGCGGGGAGGGTCATTTCCCTAATGGATCCATTAACTAGTGTTCGTGCTTAAGTACATAACTAACGATATATGATGAGGAGGCTTCCCCAAATAATTGGTGAGAAAACTCATGCAATTCCGTTTGGTAAACATGTAAATCAGTACTCGTGTTCGTAAAAATAAGCTATGTATCTCACCTCGTAAGTAAAACAGTAAAACAGTAAAAGTGGGGCTATGAGACTCACCTGAGTCCAGTAAGTGCGGATGCGTAATCAACCAGATAAAGCGGTTGTAAGTATGCGTATCGTTTCTCGGAATTCTGCAACCTTCTGGCGTTCGCAACGCACAAGGTTGTAAGTAAACTAGTAAACGAGTTGGTGTCTTAAAAGATCAGCCATGCTAGTTGTCCACTCAACTAGGACATGTCCAAGTGTTTGTTTAGTAAACCGTTTGTATTTTGAAAACAAGTATGGCCCGTTGGTGATGGTTTGTAAAAATAGTCCGAGAGTGGTATTATTATGTATACTGTTTTATTAAAGATCGTATCTAGAATTTAAATTCGGATAATTTGTCAAGTCGGGTTATGGGTTGAAATAGTGGTGCGAATTGAGTTCGCGGTGCGAGCCGAGGTCGGCTCGCAAGGCAGTAGGCTGCGAACTGAACCCAGTTCGCAACACAAGGTTCGGTTCGCAAGTCGACTCGCAAGTCAACTTGCAGGTCGACTCGCAGGTCACCTCGCATGTCGACTCGCAAGTCAACTCGCTGGTCGACTCGCAAGTCACCTCGCAGGTTGACTCGTAAGTCACCTCGCAGGTCGACTCGCAAGTCACCTCGCAGGTCGACTCGCAAGTCAACTCGCAGGTCGGTTCGGTTCGTCGTTGGGTTCACGAGTTCAATCTTCGGTTCGCAATTTGGCTCGCCTCACAGGACGAACGGATCTCGGTTCGCAGGACGAGCTGTTCGAACACTTTTTCATAAAAACGCATTTTAAGTCGATTTTTGGGCAAATCTTTGTTGAGTAACATTCTAGCATGTAAATAAAAACTTCACAAGTAACTACATCGAGTTTTAAAGCGTTTCATACCACGAATCGAAAAATGGGGGTGATGAAGGTGAGGTAGAAGATGATGGCGGTCCTTGTGCTTTCCCTTGTAGATGATGATAACGATTTTTGGCGATGGTGGCATTGCTTTTGCCGCTGTTTCGGTGGAAGAAGAAGAGGGAAAGAAAAGAGAGAGTTTAGGGGATGTAATTGTGTGTGTGTTTGTTTGTAGATGAAGTGGAAGAAAAGAGGGGTTTAAAAGAAAGTGGGTCATGGGTCGGGTTGGGGCTTGGATCCGCGGGTTTGGGCTAACCCATTTGGGTTTTGATCTCGGGAACTCGTTGCTCCGGTTTTTATGTTACATTCCGCGACTGTTTAAATGTCGTTCCGTGTTTCGTGTTTAAGTATATCCAAAATATTTCATGAGAATGTTTTATTAAAACACTAATTAATGAGTTATAAAATTATAATTTGAATTGTTTTCGCTTGCCTCACGTGCTTCGTGCGTGTTTGTCATGTACAAGGCGTTTTTATCAATGAGAAATGCTTGGAATATATTCTCGCAATATATTATTGAAAAGTCACGTTCGTTTGGATAAGTCCACCTTGTTATAGAGTTTTGTCACCAACGTCCATTTATTAATGTCGGACATTGTCCGATTCATAAGTGCACGATTTAGATTTGATTCACGTAAGTGTGTCCATATTCACACCATATTTGTTACCTTTATTTAGGGCATTATAAAACTTAATACCCGAAATTTCAAGTAGTTTCGATATTAATTGAAGTCCTAAATTGGTGGGTGTTACATTCTCCCCTTGTTAGAATAATTTCGTCCCAAAATTAGCTTGTATTCGTGGTGTCGGTAGGAGTATAGTTTATGAAAAATTGTGAGTATCTTAGTCTCATTTGGTTTTCCCGTCCCCAGGTGAATTCGGGAACACGCCACAAATTTAACCTGACTTTAGTAATGGGGATAGGACTTCATTTCAGTTTCGAGCGGTAAGGTTCGTGTCTCATCAGACCGGCATTTCTTTAAGTTAGGAACGGGGAAAAGTGGGATGTACGCTACTGAGTTCGGGAGGTAGCTGCAGTCGATAAGTCATTGGACCAATTCTTTACCAAAGTTTTGTTCTGTCATTAACAAGGCAACTAACGATCAAATAAGGCTCAATTCCTAGTTTGCCTAGTTGTAGCTACACGTTCACGGGTCGTTGTCGGTTAAATCCCGTAGTTGCTTAAATGTCATTTCGTGTTATATGGCACGGTATATCTGGAATCCACTTGAGGAAGTCGTACGTACATTTCCTAAGAAAGTGTTGAAGTATCCTTAGTGTTGTCATAAAAGTCTCCGGTTTCCTTCCTTCCTTCCCCTTGTTAGAATAGGCGAAAGAGAGAGAGAGAGATACTAACGTGTGCAAACTGTCACGTCCTATGAACGGGGTCGGTCGGGAAATCAGTGGGGTATAGTTACAATTTGTACTAGTAGTCTATAGTAACTAGTGATCTCTACCGCATTCGTAATAGTGATGATAGTCTGTAATGTTGGAGACGGAATTATTTCTAGAGGTATAACGTACCTGTAGTTGCGTTCGTGTCATGCTTGGCCTCAGGGACGCCGTCTGTAGTAGTTGGTAGTGGACAATTTATCTTTTTATGCCCCGCATTTCCACATTTGAAGCGCAACCCCATTGTCTCCGAGCTTGTGTCCTTTCGGGGGAAGTTGCAATTCTGGACCTGGTGTCCATACGCGTTGCATCTGCCGCAAGGAGGGAGGCATTGTCCCTTATGATGGTGTTTGCATCGGGAGCAGTAGGGTAGATTTCCCTTATAAGCTTTCCCCTTAGATTCGGTAATGGGGGTTTGAGTTATCCTTGCCCTTTTGGTCCGGGGCTGAGTAATGTCTGTGTTGGAGCTTTCTCCCGGGTTCTTTTTGAGGGTTACCAGTTGGGCTTCGGTGTCCTTTTCCACAGGGACGCTAGCTTGGGCTTTTTGTGATAATGAGTCAGAAACTAACTGGAGCATATCTCCCAGCGTTGGGCACAAGTATCTTAATTGTTCCCAATAGAATTCTAAGGTTCGCAGACGCAGTCCTTGCTCGTGGGTGAGTAGGCGTAGACCCGTGATTTCCTCCTGGACAGTAGTTAGTTGATTGCGTAGTTCCTTCATCGTTTCATCGGTATGCTTAGAGTGGTCAGTTTTTACATTGACAATGATCGGAGCGGCAACCATGGGAGGAGTGGTGATGGTAGTGGTTGTGATATGGTTACCAGTAGTAGGGTTTGAAAGGGAGTCTGGTCGGGTTATTTGGGTAGCTTCTGTGACTATGGTCTGAGATGGAAAGTCTCGGAGTCCTGTCGGGTGTGCCGTTTCTTCCAATGGTTCTTCACTCATTGGCTCGATGTCGCCTTCGAGAGTAAGTAGGTAAGGGAACATGGTCCGGTCCTCACCGTGTTGGTCATCATCGGGCATGTGGCTACCAGCGGAGTAATCTGTCATTTCCTACGAAATGGGGGGGGGGGTTATCAACACAAAGTTTTGACGTTGGCATTATGTATGGCATAATAGCAATTATGGTGTCGCGATCATATGCTGTAATTTAGTGGAAACAATAAAAGAACAAATGATTTCCTCCGAACAGACGACCCATAATGATGGCAGTCCAGTGGGTCCCGGTCCCACCCAGTGTGAGATATATTGGGAAAGTCTGTCGGTTACGTTCCTGATGTACCGACTTTTTACATCTGTCAGCTTATCCTAGGTCGTGCCTATGATTCTATAACGGTGGATCGTTAAGTAGTCCGCTGGATTTATCAGTCGTATAATATAGGGTAATCAGGTTGACTAGTTGTGAGCCGTAATTGTTTCTAGATTTGGGTCTCGATGCTTGTCCCTGGCATTAAGGGTATAAGTTCTGCCCCGTGCAAGGTTGTTGTAGTTCTTTGTTCTTGGAGCATAGGTCTTAGTAGTCGCGGCTTCTGCCGAATTCGATCTGAAGGGTAGGGGTTAGTGATTTGTGGCGTACGATCATAACTGGGAGTACGTGTGCCATCCGATTAACTCACTGGATGTCTGTAGGTTTGGGGGAGACGACGTTTTCCGGAACATTCTCGGGGAGTCCACGAATGTACTCCTAGATACGTTAGTGTTCGGGGTCTACCATGTTAGGGCGGAGAAGGGTGGAATGTTGGAATCCTAGTAGTATATCCAGTGATATCGTTGTAAGTGTGTCGTCGGGCATGCATCGTTCTTGAACAGTTCAGAGAAGAGGGACAAGTGGGTGGGTTGTAAGAGGTTGTGGTGCGTCACACGGATGTGAATAGTGAGGCAATCTGCAGTAGTACTAAGTGATGGTCGTACTGTGATGCGGGAAGGTCAAGGGCTCTTAAGGTCATGAGTGTGAAGACTCTCGAGTTTTGAAGTTTAAGAGGGTATCAAGAGTTCGTTAACATTCACACGATTTCCAAAAACCTTACGCTGGGCGGGGCGGGGATTCTGCATACCTATTGAGGTCATGGTGTCTTAATATGGTACATGTCAAAGGATTTTGCACAGATAATAAATCTAAGAATCTAGTTGGTTCATAGTCATTCCATCCGATTGTTCGTTTACAAAATTTGTCGGGCAGTACCACACCCGAACGGATGCCATAACATTTTACAGGATGTAATAATACAGTCATCTAGTCATAAGTATCCAATACGTTTTGTGGCTCCTACAACCCTGCTTTACGCAGATTTGGCAAAATGGTTATAGTTGCTATATAGCTAGTCCTAAGTAGGCATTCCGATCACTTGGAACTTCATTCCAGGTACATGTCGCGTGGGTAATAGCGTTCGGAGAGTAGGTCTTGGTAACGTGGCGGTGCACGGTAAAGTGTATCTTCTTCCACCTGCCTTCCCCCCAGTCGTTTGACCCACTTTTTCGTCTTCCTGGTGAAGTTTGCGGCCACCCTCTTCCAGTGGTGTAATTTGTCCTTAACCTTTCGAGCGACGGACCTCTTCATGATCCACAGCTCCTTCTCATAGTCTTGACACTTGTACTTCAGCTCCCACGTACGATTATTCAGTTCAATTGTCTGCTCCTTGACCCGTTCGTAAGCCTCTACGTCGATTATTCCAAAGTTTTGATTCTCGTCCTCCTCGATCCTGAATTCCTCTACTGGTGCATATTCTCCATCGAGGTAGGTGTATTGTACTTGTTCCTCCTGAATCTGGTCTGAGTCAGACGGGTATTCTTCCATATCTGCGCTTGGCCTATTGCTGGACAGATCCTATAAAGCGCAAAGAGGAATAAGAATGTCTCAGTGGTTATATCCCTGACTAGCACTAGGTGTTTCATTCATAAGAATGGCGTAGCTTTATTCTAAGATATTAGAGGGATTTCGTGGGATTGGTTAGGTCGCCGTTGCTATAAACGCATGGGCGTGTCAATACCGTGGGTGTCACCACTGTTGTCGGTAGGTGTTAGATTCTTGCTATCGAAGTAGTGAGTCGTTCTAACAAATGTTGGTTTCTCCCATTTCCATGGTCGTAGGTCATATTGTGCTTCTTACAGTCGAGGAGTTAGTATAGGCGTAAAGCCTATTCACTTATATCCACCGGACCTATAATAATCTGACAACATAGCAAGTAGTATTCGGTCTCGTTCCTCTCATGGTCAGAGTTAATCAGTGTATTCCTGTTCAATATAACCCCTTTCAGGTTTCGCATCACCCTTCGTTAATTGTACATAGTTGATCAGGCTATGTTAAATTAACGTCGTATGATGCAATTCCCGAACCAGTCATACCTAATGAGGAAATACTGCCTAATGGTCATAGTCTAGGCCCACTAAATGCAACCTAGTTCACTATAACCTTAGGCTCTGATACCAATTTGTAACACCCCCAAAATCACAGTTTAGCGGAAGCAGGCTTTTAGGGTGTTACTAATTAAATATCACAGCACAAAAGTTAAGCAAACGACATCTATATGCAACGTTTGTTAAATAATTACAATTCCATATATAAAGTGTTTGAAACATAACGTTTCTGGTTACAAAACGAAATTCCCTAGAGCCTGCGTAAAAAGGCGGGAGATTCTATTACATAATCATAATAACTACAAAAGATAATGCTAAGAATCTCCTTTAAATGCAAGGTCGAAATCATGCGACTCTAGCTAAGTCCTGGGGGAGTCCTACTCCGTATGTGTACCTGAGATACAAAGCTAAAAAGGTCAACACGAATGTTGGTGAATCTCGCAGGTTTGTAAATAAAGTAAGAGTTCGAACACAAGATTTCATTAATAAGGCCCGCAGGCGTAAATCAGTTATTTGCAATGCTAGCAATAAATAGTAAGTAAGTTATACCATTGCCATGAGGCTCATAATCGAAGCTTAACCCGTAAATAATAAATTTGCTCCCGTGACATGCTCGGAAATTGAGCAAGCATCAGTAACGAATAATAGTCGCCCGTTTATACAGATCGGTTTGTGGTATCGCTACTACCCCGGGCGGGGAGGGTCATTTCCCTAATGGATCCATTAACTAGTGTTCGCGCTTAAGTACATAACTAACGATATATGATGAGGAGGCTTCCCCAAATAATTGGTGAGAAAACTCATGCAATTCCGTTTGGTAAACATGTAAATCAGTACTCGTGTTCGTAAAAATAAGCTATGTATCTCACCCCGTAAGTAAAACAGTAAAACAGTAAAAGTGGGGCTATGAGACTCACCTGAGTCCAGTAAGTGCGGATGCGTAATCAACCAGATAAAGCGGTTGTAAGTATGCGTATCGTTTCTCGGAATTCTGCAACCTTCTGGCATTCGCAACGCACAAGGTTGTAAGTAAACTAGTAAACGAGTTGGTGTCTTAAAAGATCAGCCATGCTAGTTGTCCACTCAACTAGGACATGTCCAAGTGTTTGTTTAGTAAACCGTTTGTATTTTGAAAACAAGTATGGCCCGTTGGTGACGGTTTGTAAAAATAGTCCGAGAGTGGTATTATTATGTATACTGTTTTATTAAAGATCGTATCTAGAAATTAAATTCGGATAATTTGTCAAGTCGGGTTATGGGTTGAAATAGTGGTGCGAATTGAGTTCGCGGTGCGAGCCGAGGTCGGCTCGCAAGGCATTAGGCTGCGAACTGAACCCAGTTCGCAACACAAGGTTCGGTTCGCAAGTCGACTCGCAAGTCAACTCGCAGGTCACCTCGCAGGTCGACTCGCAAGTCAACTCACTGGTCGACTCGCAAGTCACCTCGCAGGTCGACTCACAAGTCACCTCGTAGGTCGACTCGCAAGTCACCTCGCAGGTCGACTCGCAAGTCAACTCGCAGGTCGGTTCGGTTCGTCGTTGGGTTCGCGAGTTCAATCTTCGGTTCGCAATTTGGCTCGCCTCGCAGGACGAACGGATCTCGGTTCGCAGGATGAGCTGTTCGAACACTTTTTCATAAAAACGCATTTTTAAGTCAATTTTTGGGCAAATCTTTGTTGAGTAACATTCTAGCATGTAAATAAAAACTTCACAAGTAACTACATCGAGTTTTAAAGCGTTTCATACCAGGAATCGAAAATTGGGGGTGATGAAGGTGAGGTAGAAGATGATGGCGGTCCTTGTGCTTTCCCTTGTAGATGATGATAATGATTTTTTACGATGGTGGCATTGCTTTTGCCGCTGTTTCGGTGGAAGAAGAAGAGGGAAAGAAAAGAGAGAGTTTAGGGGATGTAATTGTGTGTGTGTTTGTTTGTAGATGAAGTGGAAGAAAAGAGGGGTTTAAAAGAAAGTGGGTCATGGGTCGGGTTGGGGCTTGGATCCGCGGGTTTGGGCTAACCCATTTGGGTTTTGATCTCGGGAACTCGTTGCTCCGGTTTTTATGTTACATTCCGCGACTGTTTAAATGTCGTTCCGTGTTTCGTGTTTAAGTATATCCAAAATATTTCATGAGAATGTTTTATTAAAACACTAATTAATGAGTTATAAAATTATAATTTGAATTGTTTTCGCTTGCCTCACGTGCTTCGTGCGTGTTTGTCATGTACAAGGCGTTTTTATCAATGAGAAATGCTTGGAATATATTCTCGCAATATATTATTGAAAAGTCACGTTCGTTTGGATAAGTCCACCTTGTTATAGAGTTTTGTCACCAACGTCCATTTATTAATGTCAGACATTGTCCGATTCATAAGTGCACGATTTAGATTTGATTCACGTAAGTGTGTCCATATTCACACCATATTTGTTACCTTTATTTAGGGCATTATAAAACTTAATACCCGAAATTTCAAGTAGTTTCGATATTAATTGAAGTCCTAAATTGGTGGGTGTTACATTCTCCCCTTGTTAGAATAATTTCGTCCCGAAATTAGCTTGTATTCGTGGTGTCGGTAGGAGTATAGTTTATGAACAATTGTGAGTATCTTAGTCTCATTTGGTTTTCCCGTCCCCAGGTGAATTCGGGAACACGCCACAAATTTAACCTGACTTTAGTAATGGGGATAGGACTTCATTTCAGTTTCGAGCGGTAAGGTTCGTGTCTCATCAGACCGGCATTTCTTTAAGTTAGGAACGGGGAAAAGTGGGATGTACGCTACTGAGTTCGGGAGGTAGCTGCAGTCGATAAGTCATTGGACCAATTCTTTACCAAAGTTTTGTTCTGTCATTAACAAGGCAACTAACGATCAAATAAGGCTCAATTCCTAGTTTGCCTAGTTGTAGCTACACGTTCACGGGTCGTTGTCGGTTAAATCCCGTAGTTGCTTAAATGTCATTTCGTGTTATATGGCACGGTATATCTGGAATCCACTTGAGGAAGTCGTACGTACATTTCCTAAGAAAGTGTTGAAGTATCCTTAGTGTTGTCATAAATCCTTCCTTCCCCTTGTTAGAATAGGCGAAAGAGAGAGAGAGAGATACTAACGTGTGCAAACTGTCACGTCCTATGAACGGGGTCGGTCGGGAAATCAGTGGGGTATAGTTACAATTTGTAGTAGTAGTCTATAGTAACTAGTGATCTCTACCGCATTCGTAATAGTGATGATAGTCTGTAATGTTGGAGACGGAATTCTTTCTAGAGGTATAACGTACCTGTAGTTGCGTTCGTGTCATGCTTGGCCTCAGGGACGCCGTCTGTAGTAGTTGGTAGTGGACAATTTATCTTTTTATGCCCTGTATTTCCACATTTGAAGCGCAACCCCATTGTCTCCGAGCTTGTGTCCTTTCGGGGGAATTTGCAATTCTGGACCTGGTGTCCATACGCGTTGCATCTGCCGCAAGGAGGGAGGCATTGTCCCTTATGATGGTGTTTGCATCGGGAGCAGTAGGGTAGATTTCCCTTATAAGCTTTCCCCTTAGATTCGATAGTGGGGGTTTGAGTTATCCTTGCCCTTTTGGTCCGGGGCTGAGTAATGTCTGTGTTGGAGCTTTCTCCCGGGTTCTTTTTGAGGGTTACCAGTTGGGCTTCGGTGTCCTTTTCCACAGGGACGCTAGCTTGGGCTTTTTGTGATAATGAGTCAGAAACTAACTGGAGCATATCTCCCAGCGTTGGGCACAAGTATCTTAATTGTTCCCAATAGAATTCTAAGGTTCGCAGACGCAGTCCTTGCTCGTGGGTGAGTAGGCGTAGACCCGTGATTTCCTCCTGGACAGTAGTTAGTTGATTGCGTAGTTCCTTCATCGTTTCATCAGTATGCTTAGAGTGGTCAATGTTTACATTGACAATGATCGGAGCGACAACCATGGGAGGAGTGGTGATGGTAGTGGTTGTGATATGGTTACCAGTAGTAGGGTTTGAAAGGGAGTCTGGTCGGGTTATTTGGGTATCTTCTGTGACTATGGTCTGAGATGGAAAGTCTCGGAGTCCTGTCGGGTGTGCCGTTTCTTCCAATGGTTCTTCACTCATTGGCTCGATGTCGCCTTCGAGAGTAAGTAGGTAAGGGAACATGGTCCGGTCCTCACCGTGTTGGTCATCATCGGGCATGTGGCTACCAGCGGAGTAATCTGTCATTTCCTACGAAATGGGGGGGGGGGGGTTATCAACACAAAGTTTTGACGTTGGCATTATGTATGGCATAATAGCAATTATGGTGTCGCGATCATATACTGTAATTTAGTGGAAACAATAAAAGAACAAATGATTTCCTCCGAACAGACGACCCATAATTATGGTGTCGCGATCATATGCTGTGTTTAAAAGCAGAAAACATTTAAAAGTAGGGGCTGTAAACTCACTGTGATGTGCTCGATAAGGAAAGCTAGCAGCCGACAGGTAATAGCCCAAGGTGCCTTAACCTATATACAATTAATGTATTAACATAAGTACGTTTGATTTGTTTAATCAACTTATGTTAACGGTTTGTTTGTTTGAAGAAATTGTTGATTTCTTAATAATGTATGTCATTGAATTCGTTGATGACATTGTGTCATTATTTCCCCACATAGTATACTTTGTCAAGTGTATATACCGTATGTAGTCGCATTTATATTTGGATGTCGTTTTGTTCCCTTTGTTCATATACTTGTTCTATATATGTTTACTTATGCAAATATACTTGTTGTATATTATTGAATCATGCGTTTGTTAAACGTGAGATCCATATGTACGTATATATACATAAATACATTTTTACAAGTGTCGTATGTATATATATATGTATATCTATATATATATATATATATAGGTCTTAATTACGTTGTTTACGTATAACTTACTTGTAAGTTTTGATTTGTTACAAAACTTCCCATTCTATTTATTTTCGTTTATAAAATAAATATATGTTATCGTCTCGAAATTTGTCATTTGTATGTATATATGAAATATACATATAGGTTTGTCGTTTGTTATTAATTATGTATATATATATATATATATATAGAATCATAAACGTTCCGTTTTATAAATATTCGTTCCGTTAAATAAATTGGGTCACGTTTTATGTTTGGAATGTTTTGAAAGTTTATTGGGCTCTTCCCAATTACTTACTCCGATTACATAATCCGTTTGGCCCATTAACAAGTTTTGGCCCAATGGCCCATTTATTTAATTTAACTCATTTGTTTTTACAATTCTCGGTCCAAGCCCAAAGTCTTAGGCCCAAGGAGCATTCGGCCCAACTTGCGACCACGGCCCAGCCTGCAGCCCAGCCCAGCCGATCGGCTTGGGCCAGCCGTTCGGCTTGGGCCTTCAGCCGTTCGGCTGGAGGTTCCGGCCCAATCCAATCCCACTCGATCCAGTCTAATTTAATTAGTCCATTATTCGTTTCGGTCCAGTCCACATCCTAACCCATTCATTCGTTCGGGTAAAAAGTCACAAACCGTTCAGCCCAACTAAACTAGCCGTTCGGCTCATTTAGTTGAGCCGTTCAGCTCATCATAACCAGCCGATCGGCTGGCCCAAGCCAACCGATCGGGTTGGTCCGTCTCCAACCTCACGCACTCTGTTCTTGTCTGTGTTCGTTGTACATATATATACATGTTTAGTCTCGAATGTTTAGCTCGTTTTTATACCATTTCTAACATCATAACATCATTATATAATATTATATCACATTTATAATAACTTGCACATATATGATTTATGATTTTAAATTTGGTCTCATACAACCCTTTTCAAGAACTATCATTTCAAATCTTCAAGTTTTGATGTTATTTACATAGGTTATGATACATAAACATGTTAGATTACGAATTTTAAGCAAAGAGATCAAGATTATGTGTTCTCTTACAATGGATTTTGATGATGATATAGAGGCCGTGGATGATGATGTTCCTGGCTTGTTGTTCTACTAATTCTGCTACTCTGCTGCTACTGATCTTTTTGTGTGTTTATCAAAGAAGAAGAAGAAGATTTGATGATGGATAATGTGTGTGTGTGTGTGTTGTTCTGATGGAGAAATGAGGTGGGAGTGTAATATTTCAAACGAGTATTGCAGTGTAATCATACTTCCTCCTCAATTATTTGAGGTTGGTGGAATATTTAGCCCGTTAATTTCGGGTACGGGTATAATTGGTGCAATATAAAATTTAACATTATATATTTTTATTTTGTAGGTGCTCTCCTTATTCGTTATTTAAATTTAGAATAATAAGATTTGCATTATTTTAGACGGTTGTACAAACTTGTACATTGGACTGCTATCATTCAATTGGGTGTCAAATTTCAGTCGAATTTCGGGTTCATATTTTGAGGTAATGTTACAAATATTTCCGAATGAATGAGAAAATTTGAATTTTTCTCATTTTGATCCTTGAGTGCATTTTAAAATTGTTTCTGTTCGTTTTATAATACGTTTTATGTTGAACGTATATTTAACTCGTTTTATCTATAGGTTATAGATACAATAGTACTCGTAATTAATAATTGAATTATTAATTATATTATGTCATCAACTTTTGCGGTATTTATCTGTCGGGTTCGTTCCGATACGTTTGTACGTAACTTTAAATACTTACGTATTAGTAATACTTTTTGTTTAAAAATACTGGGCTGCTAGGCTTACATCACATCAGAAGTTTTGTTTTAAACTTAATCAGGAAATTAGCGTAAGAATGCACATGCTTAAATGTTAATCAATACCTAATTTGGAGAGTTGTCACATTCTCCCCCCCGTTAGGGAAATCTCATCCCGAGATTTAATTCGTGTCGTGAGTCGCGGTCACGATTTCAAATAGTCGAGGATACTTCTTGCACATTTCATCCTCACGTTCCCAGGTGAACTCTGGTCCATGTTATGAGTTCCAACGAACTTTAACTAGCTTGATTCGTTTGTGTCGAAGTTTCTGCGTTTTCGTGTCCATAACCTCGATAGGTTCCTTCACAAAGTTTAGTTTTGAGTCAATGAAGACCTCGTCCGGAGGGATGATATGTGTTTCATCGGAAAGACACTTTTTCAAGTTAGATATATGAAAGGTGTCATGGATACTACTAAGCTCTTGCGGTAGTTTGAGCTTGTAGGCGACAGGACCAATCCTTGCAAGGATCTCGAATGGTCCGATGTATCATGGGTTCAGTTTACCTCGTTTACCAAATCGTACGACCCCTTTCCAGGGTGCAACTTTGAGTAGGACTTTGTCACCTACTTGAAACTCTAAAGGTTTCCGTCTGTTATCGGCATAACTCTTTTGTCGGTCACGGGCTGTTTTCAATCGGTTAAGCACTTGAGATATCTTGTCCGTTGTTTCTTGGACTATCTCAGGACCCGATAATTGTCTGTCGCCCAACTCTGCCCAACAGAGTGGTGATCGGTACTTGCGTCCATACAATGCCTCAAATGGTGCCATCTGTATACTGGTGTGATAACTGTTGTTGTAAGAAAATTCTGCTAGAGGTAGGTGTGTATCCCAATTACCTCTAAAGTTTATCACACATGCTCTTAACAGGTCTTCGAGCGTTTGTATCGTTCGCTCGCTCTGGCCATCAGTTTGTGGGTGGTAGCAGTACTCATGTCAAGTCTAGTACCTAGTGCATGTTGAAGTGTTTGCCAGAAGCGAGAAGTGAATCGTGCATCTCTATCAGAGATGATGGATAATGGCACCCCATGTTGAGAAATGACCTCTTTCAAATAGATTCTAGTCAGTTTCTCCATTTTGTCTGTTTCCTTGATAGTAAGAAAGTGGGTTGATTTCGTCAATCGATCGACAATCACCTATATGGTGTCAACTCCGGATGTTGTTCTCAGTAACTTCGTGATGAAGTCCATCGTGATGTGTTCCCATTTCCATTTGGGCATTTCGGGTTATTGCAAAAGCCCAGACGGCTTTTGGTATTCGACCTTAACTTTTGCACAAGTCAAGCACTTACTAACGTATGTGGCAATGTCTCGTTTCATGCCAGGCCACCAGTAAAATCCTTTCAAGTTGTGATACATCTTATCTGCACCAGGATGTATCGAGTAGTTGGACTTATGTGCTTCGTCCAAAATCAATTGGCGCAATTCGTCTACGCATGGTACCCAAATTCGGTTCATGAAGGACAACACACTGTTGTCCTTTGTTTCAATTTGTTTGTCCATTTCCTTCAAGGATTCTTCCTTGAATCGTTCGGGAACATAAGCTAACTATTGTGCATCACGAATTTGAGTAATAAGATTCGAGTGGATCGTCAAACCCAAGGCTCGAACTCTACGGGGTTTGACTCGTTCTTTACGACTCAAGGCATCAGCTACAACGTTTGCTTTGCCCGGGTGATACTTAATCTCACAATCGTAATCGTTCAGTAATTCGACCCAACGACGTTGTCTCATGTTGAGTTCTTTCTGGTCGAATATATGCTGGAGACTTTTGTGATCCGTGAAGATTGTACACTTCGTACCATATAGGTAGTGTCTCCAAATCTTAAGTGCAAAAACAACGGCTCCTAGCTCTAAGTCATGCGTCGTATAGTTCTTTTCGTGAACTTTCAATTGTCGAGACGCGTAAGCAATGACTTTGTCGTTTTGCATCAACATGCAACCCAATCCCTGACGTGAAGCATCACAGTAGACAACAAAGTTTTCTACTCCTTCCGGTAGTGATAGGATTGGTGCGGTACTTAGTTTTTGTTTCAACAATTGGAAAGCAATCTCTTGCTTCTCGCCCCAATCAAATTTCTTATCTTTTTGAGTTAGAGCGGTAAGTGGTTGGGCTATTTTCGAGAAGTTCTCGATGAATCGTCGGTAATAGCCGGCTAGCCCAAGAAATTGTCGTATCTCGGATGGCGTTTTCGGGGCTTCCCAGTTCTTAATTGCCTCGATTTTGGATGGGTCCACATGAATTCCCTTGTTATTGATCACATGACCAAGGAAATGAACCTCACGCATCCAAAATTCACACTTAGAGAACTTTGCGTAAAGCTTCTCTTTCTCCAGTAATTCAAGAATCATTCTCAGATGTTTCTCATGATCCTCCTTCGTTCGGGAGTATATCAATATGTCATCGATAAACACAATTATGAACTTATCAAGATAAGGCTTGCATACTCTATTCATGAGGTCCATGAACACTGCTGGTGCGTTTGTCAGTCCGAATAGCATGACTAGGAACTCATAATGACCGTACCGGTCCTAAACGCAGTCTTAGGAATATCCTCATCCCGAACCTTCAGCTGATGGTAACCAGATCGCAAGTCGATCTTCGAATAGTAACTTGACCCTTGTAGCTGGTCAAATAAGTCATCGATGCGAGGTAGTGGATATCGATTCTTAATAGTGACTTTGTTCAGTTCCCGATAATCGATACACATTCGCATTGATCCATCCTTTTTCTTGACGAACAAAACCGGAGCTCCCCAAGGTGAAAAGCTCGGTCGGATGAATCCTAAGTCTAAGAGTTCCTGCAGTTGTGCAGATAACTCTTGCATTTCTGATGGAGCAAGACGGTAAGGTGCGCGAGCAATTGGTGCTGCTCCATGTACTAGGTCGATATGAAATTCAACCTGTCGTGGGGGTCGTAATCCTGGTAACTCATCAGGAAACACTCCCGAGTAGTCACATACAATAGGTACATCGTCTATATGTCGCCCCTCGGGCTTCTTTTCTACAACGTGTGCCAAAAATGCTTGGTATCCCTTTCGGAGATATTTACTGGCTTTCAAGCATGTAATCATTTTTGTGGCACTTTTTCGTTTCTCACCTTTGACCATGAGAGTTTCTCCTGTCATTAGTGGTAAGCGTACCAGCTTATCGTGACATATGATCTCGGCGTGGTTCTTAGACAACCAGTCCATGCCGACTACAACGTCGAAACTTCCCAACTTAACCGGTAGCAAGTCTATTTCGAAGAGATGACCTTCTAATTCCAAGGTACATCCCGGTACTATTTCTCCTGACTCGATTAACTCACCATCGGCTAGTTCAATAGTATATTTGTTATCTAACTTACGTGATTCAAGTTCTAATAGTGGTCTAAACTCATTAGACACAAAACTTAAATCAGCACCTGAATCGATTAACACAGAGGCATAATGGTTGTTTACAAGAAACGTACCAGTGACGGTGTTAGGGTCCTGGCGTGCCTCTTGTGCTCCAATCACAAATGCTCTTCCTTGAGCCGGCTGATTGATGATGTTGTTGGCTCGGTTGTTGTTACCACGGTTGTTGGTGTTGTTGCGGTTTTGGTTGTTGTTATTGGGGTTTTGGTTATTGATTCGAGGGCAACGGTTCCGATAGTGCCTCGTGTCGCC
Source organism: Pseudognaphalium luteoalbum (assembly GCA_963422505.1). Classification (NCBI taxonomy): domain Eukaryota; kingdom Viridiplantae; phylum Streptophyta; class Magnoliopsida; order Asterales; family Asteraceae; genus Pseudognaphalium; species Pseudognaphalium luteoalbum. The sequence continues at coordinate 66,455,511 of OY730195.1, forward strand.
ACATTCAAAACACCCTTGGTTTCGGCGTTCGGAGTTTTCCCTATGGATAGGGTTAGCTTTGCAGTTTTGGGTTTTGTGACCCCAACCTCTACAGTTGTTGCAATACCAACATTCACCCTCGTGGTGTTTGCTACATTTGTCACACTTAGGTTTGTTACCCAAGTATGGTTTTGATTCCACAGTGGTGGCCGCATAGGACTTTGGGTTCCCAGATCCCTTCTTATTTGTTTGACCCTGACGGTCACTTCCTTTGTCATTCCACTTACGCTTTGTACCTCCAGAACTGCCAGCTTCAGTACTGCTCGGTTCAACCTTGCCCGATGTAGTTTTCTTGGTCAGTGTTCCCATCCTGATTGCCTCATCGGTCAGACTTTGCACTAAAACAACAGCGCTCCTGAATGTGTCAGGTTTGGAAGATGTAACCAAACTCCTGATTTGCGGTGCCAGACCATATACATAACGCTCGATGCGCTTGTACTCAGGTGTCACCATATGTGGCACTAGTCGTGCTAGTTCCTGGAACTTGGTTGTATAACCAGTGACATCGGCACCAATCATAGTGATGTTCCACAGCTCAGTTTCGACTTTCTGCATCTCACTACGGGGATAGAACTCTTCCAACATCATGTTTTTCAGTACCTCCCATGACAAGGAGTATGCACCTGGTCGGCCAAGTGATTGGACTTGACTGTTCCACCATGTGAGAGCTTTGTCAGCCAGGGTGCAGGTGGCATACTTCACCATACAGTCGGGTGAACAGTCACTAATGTCCAATACCGACTCAGTCTTCTCTATCCAGTGTATAATTCCAATAGCACCCTCGGTGCCACAAAAAGTAACTGGCTTACAAGCCTGGAATGTCTTGTATGAACACCCTCGGCGAGTATTCGCAGGTACCTCAGTATTAACAGGGGTAGATCCGCTGTTATTCATTCCATTCTCACGATTTCGGCTTGCTTCGTACTCAGCAATCCCTTCAGCTATTCGTCGCGCGATCATTTGTTCAGTAGTTTCATTGTTGTTGGGTGGGGGAACAGTTTCAGGAATGGAAGAAGGAGTCGTTCGTCGACTGTTCTTAGTCATCCGTCATTTTGGTGGCATGATTCCGTTCTGCGATGAAATAAAATGCAGAAGTCAATGCCAAGGTATTGAATGTGATGAACAAGATTTCAGATTTTTAACAAGGGAACAATATGAAGGATTGAAGGACAAGATTTTGTATCACATGTCGCACGACTTTGAAACGCCCATATGTAGTTAGTACGATATAATCACGTTTGCCAAGCGTCATTATATAATGCTAAATACATATTTCTTTTCATCATCATTCAACACAATCGAGTTCAAAGAAATTCAAGATAGGAATTAATAATTAAGGGGTGGTATGTTTCATGGTTTTCAAGGAATGATCAATTATTATTGATTGGCTACCGTTTCTAACACACGTATATAAATGTAGATATAATACTAAAGTCGTTGTTGAATGTAATAAATGCGAAATACAACCAAACATAAGTTATATTATATCAAAAGGTGTAGCGCTGATACAAAAGTTTTATACAAAACAAGATGGGATCCCTAATACGCCCCATCAACGGTTAGCGTTATACAAAAGACAATGGGTTTTCCTATACATACGCCCATTCTAACAACAATTTTCCATCTAGTACATGTCTAGTACATACATACACCTACCCATCTGATACTGGTCTATACAAAATGTGATGGACCTACTAATATATCCATCATCCAAAAGTAATCGGTCTAATGCCCAGTAGGCACAAACCACCATACACAAGTCTAATGAAAATAAGGTAGAAACAACCCCACAGCTGTCCTCAGCACAGCTATCATCACACAAGCTCCAATCATCAACCCTGCTGTCCTCGCACGTCTCTCTAGTACCCTGACACAAGCACGTGCGGTCTCGGCTATCTATCTGGCAGCAACCACGTTGCTCAACAAGAAGTGGCAACGCTCATGTATGTTTGACATGACTCCATGCAGACGGGAGACATCGCTCTGTAGCTCGGCAAGGTGAACACCCCTGCTACCAGAAATGCGAAACAATGTGCGAATCACAGCCACAATGGTAGGGAGAGTCAACTCTACAGGCTCTCCAGTAGTAGGCAGTGGTGCGGAGGGTCGGGAGGACTCCCCGGTCTCAAAAGTAGAAGGAAAACCCTCCAACGACCTCCACCGCCCTAACATAGGAGTCATCCACTCCAAGTGAGCAAGCCTAGGTACCCTCTGTGGCGGCTCATCACAGTGAATCACCCTCTCCTCTGCCATCGGCGCCTTATCACGGGGCGCAAGTGGTCCTCTAGGGAAGTCTCGGACACACATCCGTGGTGTCCTCGTAGGTACCGGTCCTCTGGAAGGTCCAGCAGTCGTATGGCGTGTCGCCATAAAGGTAGACCCTAATATACGAGTGGTAGGGTCAGCGGGAGCAGTAGTAGGTGGGACCACATGTGCAGTAGGTGGTGGGGTGATGTAAGTGATAAAACGTAAAAGTCATGTTTTTACGTACGTTATCTTCCACATTTAAGACACAAAGTTAACAAAAACGTACTTAAAAGGACATTATTCATGTATGTTTGACATGACTCCATGCAGACGGGAGACATCGCTCTGTAGCTCGGCAAGGTGAACACCCCTGCTACCAGAAATGCGAAACAATGTGCGAATCACAGCCACAATGGTAGGGAGAGTCAACTCTACAGGCTCTCCAGTAGTAGGCAGTGGTGCGGAGGGTCGGGAGGACTCCCCGGTCTCAAAAGTAGAAGGAAAACCCTCCAACGACCTCCACCGCCCTAACATAGGAGTCATCCACTCCAAGTGAGCAAGCCTAGGTACCCTCTGTGGCGGCTCATCACAGTGTATCACCCTCTCCTCTGCCATCGGCGCCTTATCACGGGGCGCAAGTGGTCCTCTAGGGAAGTCTTGGACACACATCCGTGGTGTCCTCGTAGGTACCGGTCCTCTGGAAGGTCCAGCAGTCGTATGGCGTGTCGCCATAAAGGTAGACCCTAATATACGAGTGGTAGGGTCAGCGGGAGCAGTAGTAGGTGGGACCACATGTGCAGTAGGTGGTGGGGTGATGTAAGTGATAAAACGTAAAAAGTCATGTTTTTACGTACGTTATCTTCCACATTTAAGACACAAAGTTAACAAAAACGTACTTAAAAGGACATTATTCATGTATGTTTGACATGACTCCATGCAGACGGGAGACATCGCTCTGTAGCTCGGCAAGGTGAACACCCCTGCTACCAGAAATGCGAAACAATGTGCGAATCACAGCCACAATGGTAGGGAGAGTCAACTCTACAGGCTCTCCAGTAGTAGGCAGTGGTGCGGAGGGTCGGGAGGACTCCCCGGTCTCAAAAGTAGAAGGAAAACCCTCCAACGACCTCCACCGCCCTAACATAGGAGTCATCCACTCCAAGTGAGCAAGCCTAGGTACCCTCTGTGGCGGCTCATCACAGTGTATCACCCTCTCCTCTGCCATCGGCGCCTTATCACGGGGCGCAAGTGGTCCTCTAGGGAAGTCTCGGACACACATCCGTGGTGTCCTCGTAGGTACCGGTCCTCTGGAAGGTCCAGCAGTCGTATGGCGTGTCGCCATAAAGGTAGACCCTAATATACGAGTGGTAGGGTCAGCGGGAGCAGTAGTAGGTGGGACCACATGTGCAGTAGGTGGTGGGGTGATGTAAGTGATAAAACGTAAAAAGTCATGTTTTTACGTACGTTATCTTCCACATTTAAGACACAAAGTTAACAAAAACATACTTAAAAGGACATTATTCATAAAGTTTTGTTAACTAAGTCAAAACGGAGTCGATGTTTGAAAAATCACTAAAAATGGCATGAAAAACATAAGAAACCGGGCAAAACTGCTTTATCACACCACCGTTCACTTATTTCAATGCACTTTAAGCTACGCTCTAAGTTATGACCTCTAACTTATGTCATTCTCTTCGTTAGGAAAATACGAACGCGTGGGTATAAAGAACGCTCAAAACGGATAAACGACGAAGAAGTTACGCCCGAACGAAGAAACAGGAAACCGAGAGGCCAGGATACGGCTGAACCAGGCCGTATACGGCTGGTCCAGGCCATATACGGCTGGACCTAGACTGTATACGGTCTGTGCAGGCCGTATACGGCCTATGCACAGCCGTATACGGTCCAGTTCAGCCGTATTCACCCAACGCGCAGCCGTATACGGTCCAGTTCACCCGTATTCACCCTAACTCAGCCGTATCGTGCGTTTGGGTGATAAAAATCTGATTTTTATTTGCCCTTGTGATACGGTTGTGCATTTTGAGGTTTGGATACGGTCTACGGATACGGTTGTGCGTTCTCTATAAATACTAGCCTCATTTCATCATTTCAACACACTTGACATCCAACACTTCACATTCAACATACACACTTCAATTCTTCATTTTCTTATATTTTTATATTTTTAGTCTCTCTCTAGAATAGTTTAGATAGTTTCTCTCTCTAGAGTTTCTCTCTCTAGAGAGATAGAGTTAGATAGTTAGTTGGTTAGCAGTAGAGAGAGAGAAAAGTTGGTATTGTAATCACGGTGTAATAAGAAGCATTCTTGGTGCAAGACTCTGCCTTTTCTTTTCAGCTGTTACTCTGCTCAATTTTACTGGTGATATCTCTCTTTTCATACTTATACTATGTCCGAATTATTTATGCCTGTTTGTATGATGTATGTTACTGTTATTGCCATGTTTATTGAGTAGTATGCTGTTGCGGTTGTTGAAATGTAGATAGTTAGAAGTAGGCATGATGTTGAATTAATCTTTAAATCTCTATATAATTAGGAATTGTTATATTTGTTATGTCTAAACTTATCATGCATCTAGACTTAGCTATGGATCACCCTTTCCAGTCCTTCGCGTGACTGCTACTTTAGGCTTAGAACCTGATCAACTCTAGGTACAGTAGGAAGTTATCTGTGTTATAGTAAAGAAGCTGTGTTTGTCACTGTAATTCGGCTGAAGTACGGAGTATAGCTTTGGAAACACCACTAGTGGAGTACAACGTGGAAGCTCCGGAAAAAGCCGTCTGTGCCGACACTGTGGATTACCTAGAGACCCTAGAATATGGCCTAGAAATCAATATAGCTGTGGAAGTGCACAGTACACCGTCAGGCTACCCCTGTAACTGAAGCTATGGAAACACTTCGATAGTATACACCGTATATGTACCTAGGGATGAAAAGCTGTGGAAATATCATAGTACACCGTAAGTACATCCTTGGTTACACGAATCTGTGGAATTATCTAAGTGCGGTACATCGTAAACAGTTCCTAGGTTAGTACACTGTGGAAGAAGTATGCATTGTACCCCGCTGGTGTTCCTAGGGCTGAATGACTGATTGCAAAGTAGAGGCTAGATCATGACAGAAGTAGTTGAACTAATAAAACGTAAGGAATGAGTCTGGAGATGAAAGTCAAGCCCAACAGTGGTTCGGAGTTCTTAAAACCCCCAGACTCTACAAAACTGATAGTTTAGAATAGCAAGTTAATAATCTGAACATATTTAGGAAATGGCATTTACATTTAGGTGTTAAGAATGGTCAGAATAACCCAAGTGGCAGTCTGTTACCTTATTCCTTCACCCTTGAAGGGTCACTTGTCCAAAAAGACAGTGTGGGGGGTTGAGCAGCCTGTTCTGATCAGAATCACGATAGCCTAGGTCTCGTGACATACTAATTCTGGTACTTAACTAGAATGAGTAGGGTCCTAGTGTTTACACCCATAATGCATCCATTTATTAACTAAAAATATCCCCAATTATCTTTATAATAAGCATCATCCCCGCATCTGATTATTGAAGTTTCAACTGCCGCAATTCTCTATCTGTCTACCTAGCTACCGATTCTACTCTATCTTATTTACTTTTCCTGTCTTTAATTAGTTAGTTAATTAAATTAGAAAACCCCCAAAACCTACCTATCTGCACAAAACCCATCCTAAAAGCAAAACTCTATCTTTGGCATCACTTCGTTTTAATTCGCTCCGATTTAAGAACGACCTCGAGTTATACTTACTGCTTACTCACCCTGTGTGATAGGTAGTACTTATAAATTGAGTCCCCAGCTCTTTATAAATTTTAAAACTTACCCACCGACGCGCGCTCCGACGGACGGTCCGACGACGGGGTGAAAACCCGACTGACCGTTTGGGCGCCGTCAGTAAGCATCACCGGTGTCATCAGATAGAGCTCTCGGGTGAACTGGTGGACTCACGACTCCGGTGCTAGCGTCGCTATGGTAGGAGTCCTCAACCGGCTCCTCATCAGAAGCATACAAGTAAATCGGACTGTGCCTCGACATACTGAGACAAAAGAAGTCGTAGGTGACATGTCAGTCGTATGTTAGAAGTATGCAATGTGTGTATGCATGCAATGAATGTTTTAGCCAAGGCTATAGTCTAGGTCTCTAAGGTTTTAGGTCACTTAAAGACTTCTAGTTCGCTATAATCAATGGCTCTGATACCAAGTCTGTCACACCACGCCAAACAGTAATTACAATTAATTATGATTAGTTTGCGGAAGCATTAATGATGTGGCGGGACTGCGAACAGTATTTTTAACTAACAAATACATACATACTCAGAGCATATGGTTATCGTACAACTTTATTTAATGAGGATGCCAAGTTTAACAGTTGTTACAAAAGTAGTACGACTAGGTAAGTCGTAACAGTAGTAGTGGAGTTTAAAGCATTTTAGTTTTAAAAATAATACATGAGTTTAAAACAAGATTTCATAAGTATGACTGCAATGTCTGCAGTTATACGGAGGAAATCCCCAAAAGCGGTCCCAACAGTATGTGGCAACCTAAGTAGTCCAGGGTTGTCCATCCTGAATGCATGCGATTACATACCCAACTAATTTCTTGAAAAACATAGAGAAAGTCGTCAACAAATATGCTGAGTGAATTTACAGGTTTGTATATGTATGTGGTTAGTTAAATCAAGTTTGTATAAATGATTTGTCATTCATTTATAAAAATACAAGTGATGTAGGGTTATTACCCTAAGGTATAGTTATACATGGGATGTCATCCCAAAATATGTTACTGGTTGTTTACCAGTGTAAAATATGTTACCAGTATGTTTTTCGGTATTTAACAGTTGTAGGATTCGTTCTTTCTAAAAGTATGTGGGAATTTACTTAGACTGTGATCCCCTGAAAGGTGAGCTAAACCTCGCAGGTTAAAGTAACGCGACCTAACCCTATAACCAAACCACAACCAGAACTTATGTTGTTTGCCTGAACGGACGTTTAAGTATACGCTCCACCGTAGGAGGGTCGTCACGGCAATAGTACTATCCATATACTCAGTGGCTAGAGTCACCTAGCTAATGGTTATATTAGCATGTCATGAGGTCTTTTCATGCACACATTCCAAGTCTGGGTGCGTACTAGGATACTTTCTCTAATTCCTAAAATAAAAGTGAATATGTAATATCACAAATCAATAGTTGTATAAAAGCAATAGAGCATTTATAGTTTGATTGCATGTGTTGGCATGCAATTTCTATGTTTAACACCCCTGTGTTTAAAAGCAGAAAACATTTAAAAGTAGGGGCTGTAAACTCACTGTGATGTGCTCGGTAAGGAAAGCTAGCAGCCGACAGGTAATAGCCCAAGGTGCGTTAACCTATATACAATTAATGTATTAACATAAGTACGTTTGATTTGTTTAATCAACTTATGTTAACGGTTTGTTTGTTTGAAGAAATTGTTGATTTCTTAATAATGTATGTCATTGAATTCGTTGATGACATTGTGTCATTATTTCCCCACATAGTATACTTTGTCAAGTGTATATACCGTATGTAGTCGTATTTATATTTGGATGTCGTTTTGTTCCCTTTGTTCATATACTTGTCTATATATGTTTACTTATGCAAATATACTTGTTGTATATTATTGAATCATGCGTTTGTTAAATGTGAGATCCATATGTACGTATATATACATAAATACATTTTTACAAGTGTCGTATGTATATATATATATGTATATCTATATATATAGGTTTTAATTACATTGTTTACGTATAACTTAATTGTAAGTTTTGATTTGTTACAAAACTTTCCATTCTATTTATTTTCGTTTATAAAATAAATATATGTTATCGTCTCAAAATTTGTCATTTGTATGTATATATGAAATATACATATAGGTTTTTCGTTTGTTATTAATTATGTATATATATATATATATATATATATAGAATCATAAACGTTCCGTTTTATAAATATTCGTTCCGTTAAATACATCGGGTCACGTTTTATGTTTGGAATGTTTTGGAAGTTTATTGGGCTCGGCCCAATAACTTAACCCGATTACATAATCCGTTTGGCCCATTAACTAGTTTTGGCCCAATGGCCCGTTTATTTAATTTAACTCATTTGTTTTTACAATTCTCGGTCCAAGCCCAAAGTCTTAGGCCCAAGGAGCATTCGGCCCAGCTTGCGACCACGGCCCAGACTGCAGCCCAGCCCAGCCGATCGGATTAGGCCAGCCGTTCGGCTTGGGCCTTCAGCCGTTCGGCTGGAGGTTCCGGCCCAATCCAATCTCACTCGATCCCGTCCAATTTAATTAGTCCATTATTCATTTCGGTCCAGTCCACATCCTAACCCCTTCGTTCGTTCGGGTAAAAAGTCACAAACCGTTCGGCCCAACTAAACTAGCCGTTCGGCTCATTTAGTTGAGCCGTTCGGCTCATCATAACCAGCCGATCGGCTGGCCCAAGCCAACCGATCGGGTTGGTCCGTCTCCAACCTCATGCACTCTGTTCTTGTCTGTGTTCGTTGTACATATATATACATGTTTAGTCTCGAATGTTTAGCTCATTTTTATACCATTTCTAACATCATAACATCATTATATAATATTATATCACATTTATAATAACTTGCACATATATGATTTATGATTTTAAGTTTGATCTCATACAACCCTTTTCAAGAACTATCATTTCAAATCTTCAAGTTTTGATGTTATATACATAGATTATAATACATAAACATGTTAGATTACGAATTTTAAGCAAAGAGATCAAGATTATGTGTTCTCTTACAATGGATTTTGATGATGATATAGAGGCCGTGGATGATGATGTTCCTGGCTTGTTGTTCTACTACTTCTGCTACTCTGCTGCTACTGATCTTTTTGTGTGTTTATCAAAGAAGAAGAAGAAGAAGATTTGATGATGGATAATGTGTGTGTGTTGTTCTGATGGAGAAATGAGGTGGGAGTGTAATATTTCAAACGAGTATTGCAGTGGAATCATACTGCCTCCTCAATTATTTGAGGTTGGTGGAATATTTAGCCCGTTAATTTCGGGTACGGGTATAATTGGTGCAATATAAAATTTAACATTTTATATTTTTATTTTGTAGGTGCTCTCCTGATTCGTTATTTAAATTTAGAATAATAAGATTTGCATTATTTTAGACGGTTGTACAAACTTGTACATTGGACTGCTATCATTCAATTGGGTGCCAAATTTCAGTCGAATTTCGGGTTCATATTTTGAGGTAATGTTACAAATGTTTCTGAATGTATGAGAAAATTTGAATTTTTCTCATTTTGATCCTTGAGTGCATTTTAAAATTGTTTCTGTTCGTTTTATAATACGTTTTATGTTGAACGTATATTTAACTTGTTTTATCTATAGGTTATAGATACAATAGTACTCGTAATTAATAATTGAATTATTAATTATATTATGTCATCAACTTTTGCGGTATTTATCTGTCGGGTTCGTCCTGATACGTTTGTACGTAACTTTAAATACTTACGTATTAGTAATACTTTTTGTTTAAAAATACTGGGCTGCTAGGCTTACATCACATCAGAAGTTTTGTTTTAAACTTAATCAGGAAATTAGCGTAAGAATGCACATGCTTAAATGTTAATCAGTACCTAATCTGGAGAGTTGTCACAACTCTTGACATCCATTTGATAAACTTTAAAACCATGATATGAAGCATATGCCAAGAATAACGTGATTGCTTCTATTCTTGCAACAGGAGCAAACACATCATCATAATCAATACCTTCTTCCTGTGTATACCCCTGTGCCACCAACCTTGCTTTGTTCTTTATTACAATACCCCTTTCATCATTTTTGTTCTTAAAGATCCATTTTGTGCCTATAGCTCTTTTTCCCTTTGGTAGGTCAACTAAGGTCCACACATTATGTATCTTAAACTGAAGCAATTCCTCCTGGATTGCTTCAATCCAACTGGGATCTTTAAGAGCTTCCACTGCCTTCTTTGGCTCAGTTTGAGATAAGAAACATACATATAAAGAGGTATGGAGTTCCTCTTCATTGACCTTGGTCTGCTGTCTAGTTTGCACAGTAGAACCAACATCACCAATTACTTGTTCAAGAGGATGATCTCTATGAATAGTGTATTTGGATGTAGGTGTTTCAGGTATCTCAGTTTCCAAATTGGTATAATTACCATCTTGTCCAGACCTTTCACTTGATGCCTCTCTTGAGATTCTTTTTGACAAAGGAGTAGAACTCATATAATTCAGATAATCTATCTTCTCCTTCTCCTTATCAAGTTGTTGTGTTGGACTCATCTCACTTTCTTCTTCACTGTCTTCCATGCTTTGACTATCAGATTCAACAAGCTTAATTGATGGTTAATCTGATTCTTCTGACTCTAATCTCTGTGTTGACTTTGACTGATCAGTGTCAAACACTTATGGGGGATCAGGAGACCATATTGGAAATACAATGTATACCACTGAATCTTTCTTCTTTCCAGATGACATTCCTGATTCAGATGTACCACATTCATTACTTGTTCCTGCATTTGTACCTGCACTAGAATCTCCAGTTGTATATCTAAAAGCAGAATTAAGTGCATCAATATCAAACAAAGACTTTGGACCTTTTCCATCTGGATTAGTGATATTTTCATTGAAAGTGATGTTCATTGATTCATCTATCACCCTGGTTCTTTGATTGAATACCCTATAAGCCTTACTTTGAATGGAGTAACCAACAAAAACACCCTCATCTACCTTGCTTTCAAACTTTCCTAAGTGATCTTTGGTATTTAAAATGGTACAAGGACATCCAAAAGATTTGAGGAAACTAACCAATGGTTTGTTTTTAAACAGTAGTTCATATGGTGTTTTGTTATGAGGCTTAACAACTAGTACCCTGTTCTGAACATAGCAAGTTGTGCTAACTGCCTCTGCCCGGAAGGACATAGGCAATTTTGCATCAGATAACATAGTTCGAGCAGCCTCAATTAATGTCCTATTCCTTCTCTCTGCTACTCCATTTTGTTGAGGAGTTCTAGGTGCACTAAACTCTCTCTTAATACCTTTAACTTCACAGAATTTATCCATCTCATGATTTTTAAACTCTGTTCCATTATCACTCCTGATGATTTTAACCTTTTTATCCAATTGATTTTCCATCTTAGTTATAAATGATCTAAGTATTTCACTTGTCTCATCTTTTGTTCTAAGAAAGAAAACCCATGTAAATCTAGTGTAATCATCAATAATGACAAGGCAGTAAGACCTTTTCCCCATACTACTTATATTGGTTGGTCCAAATAAGTCCATATGCAATAAGTGTAAGGGTGTGCAGTTGGTATTCACAGATTTGGACTTAAAAGAAGTTTTGTGTTGCTTTCCCTTTAGGCAAGAAACACAATGATCATCACATGAATATACCTTTTCAGGCAAACCCTAACAAGCTTGTTTTTGACAAGTTTATTAATGGTTTTATAATTCATGTGACACATCCTTCTATGCCACTACTCAGATTCATTCATACTTGCTTTTGAAATAAGACAGTTTAATTCAGATTGAGGTGACATGTTTGCTAAGTCACACTTATATACATTATCTTTCCTTTGAATTCTCATTAAAATCATGTTTTCTGGTATCTTAAATTCCTTGGACAAGATAAGGCATTCAGTGTCAGTAAAATAGACTGGATTCTTTTTATCTGTGATTTGACTCACACTTAGCAAATTGTACCTCAACTGTTCCACAAAATATACATCATGAAAACTTTTCTTATCACTTTGCACTGTTCCTTTGCCCGTAATTTTCCCACCTTTGGGATTACTTCCAAATGCTACATACCCTCCATCAAATGATTTGAAATCCTGTAGCTTTCCTTTGTCTCCAGTCATGTGCCTTGAGCAGCCACTATCAACATGCCATAAGCTCTTTGGCTTGCCCTGCACAAATATCAAAAAGAGAATTAGTTTCTCTTGGGAACCCAAACCAATTTGGTCTTGGGTTTCCCGTGTGCATCATTAAAATCAACTCTCTGGAAGACAATTGATTTTGATGCACTGTTAGATTTGGAAACTTCGGATGCAACAGTGTTCTTTGGTTTCCAAACCCAACTAATTTCAGACTTAACAGTGGGAATTGGCCTAACAGTGGTAACCCTTAGGCTTGTGTTAATTATTCTAGAAGTGGTAGCCATACTTGGTGTAAACATTCTTTTGGAATTTTTAACACTAGCAGTGGTTGCATGCTTAACAGTGGTAACACTTCCCACTGTATTAGTCTTCTTACCTCTGTTGGCTTTATTTGGTGGTATCACTGCAGCATTAGTAGTAGTGGATGCAGTTGTACCATTGTTAGCCGTATTCATCCTCTTGACAGTGGCAACATGATTAACTTTTGATTTGAAATTTTGTTTATTAAACATGTTTGCTGCTGTCCATAATGGTTTCACAACCTTAGTGAAATTCTTAGAATTGTGATAACAATCATGTTGAAGATGATTAGTTTTTCCACAGATATAACAAGACTTTTCTTTTACCACTTGAAAATTCTGCCCCAATCTTTGTGAGACCATTTGGTTCCAGTTTCTTTGATTGCCTCTTGGTGCAGTTTTAGTAAAAGGTTTTGATGAAGAAAGTCTTGTTTTGCAATCACAGTTAATACATTTATCATTCAAATTTGTCACTGATTTTGACTCCTACTTAACTGTTTTACTAACAAATCCTAGACCCTTTCTAGACTTATTAGTATTGATCACTTGCTTTATCTGTTGTTTGGCCTTTTGTTGAAACAATCTTTTACCCTCTTCTAGTTTATCGTCATTTAGTTCAGAAACTAGACCAGTAACCTTTCTGCTACCTTCACTTGATGAATTAGATGATTCAAAACTTTCAGATGTACTATCACTCTGATCATCTTCCTCACACCACTCTCTTATTTCAACTTTATCAAAATTCAAATCTTCTTCTAAACTTTTAACTGGATCAGCCTTTTTAACATCATCATTCATTCCTTCTTTAAGAGAATTGATATCAATATCAGTTTTGGAAGGAAAGTAGTTGTTGTTATAAGGAGGAGGTACATTACTGTATCCTAATCCAGTCTTAAGCTTATCATGAATCTGTGAATTGATAAGTTTATTGACACTTTTGGATGCATTTTCTAAGTTACTTACATTAAGTCTTATGCTATCTCTCTGACATGTGACTTCAGCAAGTTTCTTAGTTAACAAATCTACCTTATCTTTAAAAGTGTCTCTTTCCCACTTAGCATATGCAATGTCATATTTAAACTGTGTTTCATTGACTTCATATGCATTTATCTGTTTTTCAAGATTTTCAATTGCTAATATGGTGTGTTTACTTTTGATTTCCCATTGTTTTATTTCATCACACACTTTCTGATTATGATCCCTGTAATGTTTAACAGTTTGTTTACAGACAGCAGAACATAATTTGTTTTGTACCTCATAAGGAATTTCTGACTTCTTGTCAGATTCAGCAATTGCTATGAAGCACTGATTCTTTACTTCATGCTCTTCTTGGTCGCTCCAGTCCCATCCACATCCATCCACAGAAACAAATGCATTTGATGAAGCACTCTGGATTGGTACGTTCTTTGTTTGAACCACATTGCTTCCAGTTCTTTGTCCATTCCCACTACCATTCTGTTCATTCTTTGGACTTCTGCATTCCCTAGCAAAGTGCCCCATCTTATGACAGTTGAAGCATTCAATCTTGCTCTTATCAAACCAACTAGCATCATTCCTTTTATATGCAAAGTTGTTCCTTCCAGTTCTTTGCATAAATCGTTTTGCCCTCTGAGTGATTAAAGCAATTTGCAATTTGATATCCATCTCTTCAAGATCATCTCCATCAAATTGTTCTAAGTCTTCATTAGTAAGTGAAGAATTCACATTACTAGCAAAGAAAGATTCCAATATCTGATCATTCGAGCAGTTTGATGATGATCCATATTCTCCTGAAACATAAGTAGAGCCTTTGTGACTTGACTCTGCTTTAGTTCCATCTACAGACATGAAAGTTGCATTGTTGTTGATGTTTCCAGAACCCCGCTTCTTGCTTTCCACTTCAGTTTCAAAGTTCCTAAGTTCATTATAGATATCTTCAAGCTCCTTTGACTCTAAATCTGCACTTTGTCTTAACCCTACTGTGTAGATTGTCCATTCCTCACCCAATGACCTCAAAAACTTTCTGTTTAAATCATCCTTATCAGTTTTCACTTGATGATTCTCCAGATCTCCTACTAACTTTGTAAACCTGTGTTAGAACATGTTGTTCTAACATTTTGTGACAATAGTTTGTATATTGTTTTAGCATAGATTAATTGAATAAATGACCTATTGTATTGCGACTATAGCCATACGACAATAGTATTGCGACAAAGCTATTGTCGGATGGTTAGTCAAAGCTATTGACTAAGTTTGACTTCATTAAGTCTTATGGTTGCATGTATGTTTGGAGGTCTATAAATAGACTTCCTTAGGTCATTTTGAAATAGGTTTTTTGAGTGAGTTTTGGAGAGACTCTTCAATTGTAACACTTTCACTTCCATATCTAGAAAGAGTTTGAGAGAGAGATTAGAGAGATAATCAAGCTGATTTTGTATACTTTGTGACATGAAATAAAAGTTCTCAACTTTTATTTACATCTTTACATTTCGAATACGATTTATACTTTGATTCACGTTTTACACTTGTGATTGATTTCCGCTCAATTGCAAGAATTCGATCAGCTGTAGATCCGAGGAGCTAACAACCTGTCAAAGGTTTGAGTCAAAGTTTCTGACTTTGCAGAGTTGAAGTTCTCATATTGCTGTTTCAATAGAGATCTTTTATTCCTTTTAGTGCTTTCATTACCTCCAAATCTCTTTTCAATAGCCTCCATAAGAACTTTAGCATCTTGACATGCTACAAACCTTCTTTGATATTCGTTGGGAATAGACAACAACAGAGTACTTAGTGCTTTATACTCAATAGATCTAACCTTTCTTTCTGCTTCAGAAGTTGGTGGTGCTCTAGGCTGTTCAACACCATCACTATCACGAGTTACTGCAGGACCATTAACCACTACTTCCCACATCTAATAATCTATGAGAAGCATGTATTGTTTGATCCTGTTCTTCCAAAGATCAAACTCATCAGGTCTAAGCATGGGGATCTTAGTTGCCTGGATTCCTTCATTACCTTCTGTTGCCATTGATTCAATAAATAATTTGAAAATCAATCAAACAGTAATACTAGATCTTCTTGTATTCAAAGCTTAACCAATGCTCTGATACCACTTGTTAAACCCAGAATTATCTAATAAACAATTCTATAAGCGTTGAATTATTATTGAGAAGTTGCGGAATCACATTCAATAATATTAAGAAGATCAAGAATTAAATAATATGTAATTCACAATTGATTATCAAAAGCTTCAATCTTACTAATGATATAAGACGAATACACTTAAGTATTAGGGTTACAGAAAACCTTGAAGCTGCGTAAAACTAATCTTAACCTAATCTAGGTCTAAGAATCTCTATTTATAATACATAGAGTCCTATACAATCTCTAGTTATTATGGAATTCAAATCTATCCCATAAATAACTCTAACCGACTTATAAACACCAACAGTGGGAGTAACTTACTTTATACCAACAGTGGTAGTAAGTTCCCATTACAGACACAAGTATAATTACACTAATAGTGGCACTGCTTCTACAATTACACTAGCAGTGACTAGTTCTTCAATCCTTCTAGCAGTGGCTATCATTAAGGCGAACAGTGGCTAGCACTTCAATACTTATCAAATAAGCTCAGATCCCAACAAGTATTTTCTGTCACAGAAAGTTAGAGTAGCGTTTCGAGTTTTAAAATGCGTTTGGACTTATGTTTTGGACATATAATCGTTAAGTGGACATTATAACAAGTAATTACATGTTTTCCAAGTAAATATAACAAAAGTTCAATAGTTCTTACAAAGAAATGATGAGGAGAAGGAGAATGGAAGTCGAATGGTTGTTTTCTCACATTTTCTTGATTTCTGGCGTGACGGTTCATGGTGGACTTGTGGTGGCTCAATGGTGGTGACCCTGGGTGGTTGTTAGAGGCTGGAAAGACAGCAGAAATTGTGGTAAGGGGGGAGGGAGAGAGAGATTGGGAAAGTGTGTGAAGAAAGGGTGAAGTGAAGATCAATGAGGTATGGTGGGAGTATATGGAGTGTTTAAGTATATAATCAATCAAAGAGCATGGTGCTTCATGGGGCAGATTTTATGTGGGCCCCATGAGGTGTGGTGGGTTAAATTGTTGTTTAAACGTTAAACATTAAACATTTATCCCGTTTACCTGATCGTTTCGACGTTCGTTTAAACGTTAAACATTTATTACACATGTTTTAGTTAACGATATAATTTTGATATTTTTACTTTTACTTGATATTTTTAATTTTGATAATTTTGAGTTATAAAAATACAACTTTGATTTATTTCGTTTATCGAGTGCGTTTCGCGCGTTTTTGTCGCGTACGGAGTTTGTATACAATATTAAATACGTGTAATATATTCTCGTAATATATTAAGGTAAATAATGTTTGTTTGGATAATTCCACATTATTCTAACAGTTTGTCACCAACGTCCATATTTTCACTGTCGGATATCCATCCGGTTCATAAGTGTACGATTTAAATAAATCGTATAAACGTGTATGTAATTACACAAAAGGTTACGTACAGTTAGATTAATATAATACCAAGTATACGTGATTACAAATAGTTTAGGCACTAATTACAGTCCTAAAATAGCGGGTGTCACATTCTCCCCTTGTTATGAGAATTTCATCCCGAAATTAGCTCGTAGTCGCGGTGTGAGTTGAGTCTGTGAATATGTGTGGATGTTTCAGTCGCATTTGGTCTTCCCGTTCCGAAGTGAATTCAGGACCACGCCTCAAATTCCACCGACTTTGACAATGGGAATATGACTCTGTTTTAAGCGTTTGACCTCACGGTTCATAATTTCCACGGGTTCCTAGACAAAGTGTAGTTTGTCGTCAATGTGTATCTCATCCAGAGGTAGGGTGCACACTATTGAGTTCGGAAGGTAGTTGTAGACTGTATGCCACTGGACCAATCCTTTCAAGGATTTCGAACGGTCCAATGTATCTGGGATTCAATTTCCCACGTTTTCCAAAACGGATGACGCCTTTCCAAGGCGATACTTTCAGGAGTACTCGATCCCCAACCTGGAATTCGAGGTGTTTGCATCTCACGTCAGCATAGCTTTTCTGATGATCACGCGCAGCTTTCGTCGGTTCTGTATGCCGATGATCTTTTCAGTGGTTTCGTGAATGATTTCTGGACCAGTAAGTTGTGTATCCCCCACCTCGGTCCAACAAATGGGTGATCGGCACTTACGACCATAAAGTGCCTCGAAGGGTGGAACCTTAATGCTGGTGTGGTACCATAAACTTGTCGAGGTAAGGCTTACACACCCGATTCATAAGGTCCATGAATAATGTTGGTGCGTTGGTCAAGCCGAATGATATCACTTGGAATTTGTAATGCCCGTAGCGAGTTCGAAAAGCTGTTTTAGAGATATCTTCCTCACGAACTCGGAGTTGGTGATAACCTGACCTTAGATCGATCTTTAATAAAAACTCGACCCCTGAAGTTGGTCAAACAAGTCATCAATACGAGGTGGTGGGTAACGGTTCTTGAGGGTTAATTTGTTGAGTTCACGGTAGTCGATGCACATGCGGAAAGAATCGTCTTTCTTTTTCACAAACAGGACTGGGGCTCCCCAAGGCGAGGAACTCGGTCGAATAAATCCCTTATCCAGGAGTTCTTGCAGTTGAGTAGACAACTCCTGGAGTTCGGATGGGGCTAAACGGTACGGTGCTCGTGCCATGGGTGCTGCGCCGGGCACAAGGTCAATAGAGAATTCGACTTGTCTAGGTGGCGGAAGGCCAGACAATTCTCCAGGAAAGACTTCTGGGAAGTCTCGAACAATAGGCACATCCTCAAGTCGCTTCTCCTCTGACCGTTTCTCCATAACGTGCACGAGGATTGCCTGGTACCCTTTTCTCAAGTATTTATGGGTTTTCATACACGAAATGATGTTCAGTCTCGTCCCACCGGTCTCCCCTTGTGTGACTAAAGTTCCACCGGTGGCGAGAGGGATACGAACGATTTTCTCAAAACAGATGATTTCGGCACGGTGTTTGGATAGCCAATCCATACCGACAATGATGTCGAAGCTGCCGATCTCAATAGGCGTAAGGTCAATAGAGAACAGCTCATCAGCTAAGTTTAAGGTGAAGTTAGGTATTACACTGTTGGCCTCAATAAGTTTGCCATTTGCCAACTCTACTGTGTACTTAGAATCTAAGGCAACAAGTGTGGTGTCAAGTAGTGAACAAAACTCTTTAGAAATGAAACTCCTATCAGCACCAGTATCAAATAACACATAAGCAGTCAAATTGTTGAGAAGGAATGTACCCTTGACCACATTCGGGTCTTGGCGGGCATCCCCAACATTAAGTACAAAAGCTCTGCCCCAATCGTTGTTGTTGTTGTTGTTCTTTTTCTTGTTCTTCAATTTGGGGCAGTCACTTCTGAAATGTCTAGCAACTCCACATTCATAATAGGTTCTGGGAGTGTTGGGTTTGGTGTTGGTATTGGAAGTATTGGTCCTGCAGTCTTTAGCAAAGTGCCCGAATCGCTTGCACTTGCTACAAGGGCAAGCACCATTATGATGAAGTTGGCACCTAGAACAGTAGGGTTTGTCCCCTTGGTATTCTTTCTTGTTATCAGAAGTAGAGGTGTAGGCTTTGATGGTTTCAGGTTTCTTAGATGCTTGTTGGTTTTGATTCTAGTTGCCAGAGTTCCCAGACCATTTCCTTGTTGTTGCCAGTGGATAGGATGGGTGCTTCACGGATAACAACCATGGCCATAAGTTCATGCGCCATACGAATGGCACTCTGAATGTCAGCTGGTTTGGATGAGGCCATGTTTCCCTGGATATTCTCTGGGAGTACGCGAATGTACCTCTGAATACACTTACGCTCAGGATCAACCATAGATGGACAGAGAAGAGCAAGCTGTTGAAACCTAGTGGTATAACCAATGATATCGGTTCCCTGAACCGTCAAATGCCAAACTCCTCTTCCAGACGCTGGAATTCCTCATTTGGACAATACTCATCAGTAAGCTTTTTCTTCAGATCCTCCCAGGGAATTTGGTATGCAATGTCAATGCCCACTGCCTGAGCATAGGCGTTCCACCAAGTCAAAGCACCTTCAAGGAAAGTGCAGGTGGCATACTTAACCTTGCAGTTCTCGGGACAGTTGCAGATCCGGAAAACTGATTCCATTTTCTTGGCCCATCGAATCAATACTATGGCCCCTTCAATACCCTTGAAGTTCAAGGGTTTGCAGTTCAAGAAATCTTTATAAGAGCAGGGCCTTGTAGCAGGGCCGTTCGCAGCTGAGTCTTCGCTGCCCGAGTTGAGTCGAGCAGCTAGGGCAACGACTGACCCTGGCTGAATGTGTGTCACCGAGGAGGCATAATGCTGTATATCTGTAACACCCTCGAATTTCGGGTTGCGGAAGCGGTCGGGTCAGGTGTTACCAAATCAAATATCACAACATAAGATATATAATGAACGACTCTAAATGAGACGTTTGGAAATAATTATACATTTTCCAAAGTAGAACGTTTACAAAGTTGCGAGTTTAATAGAAGTTTCAATTACATAATTTAAAAATACAAAAGTAAATGCAGAGTGGTCCCCATTGTTTGAAAATATGCGACTCGAGCTAGCTTATCTCGTAGCAATCCTAATCCTACTGGGCACCTGAGAACACATGCTAAAACGAGTCAGCTATAAAGCTGGTGAGTTCATAGGTTTGTTAGTTAAAACATAAAGTATAAAACTTTTTATGTTATGAAAAGTAATTCAAAATCTGCGATTCTGATATGTATTGTTATAGAGTTGTAACACCAATGTGTATACGTCCTACAAGGTATCTCATACCTAAGGGGCAGTGATGCGTACCTAAGTACATAACATTGAGGCATTCATGCCTGGATACCTCTCGGGTATTAAGTAATCTATTAATGTGAGGCCAAACATGCCTAAGGACTATCGGGTAATTGTATGACTATGTCATATGATGTTGTGTAATAATTGGTGTGCCACTTGGCATAGTGTGTTACATCCAACAACAGTTGATTGTAGTCCCGCAGAACTATGATTGGGTATTTATTGTGTTGCATCCAGTAACAGTTGATTGTAGTCCCGCAGAACTATGATTGAGTATTTATACAAATACTGAGTTGACGGCCTCGCATGAAAGTTTGCCGATCCGTTAATTGTACGGATCACGAGCATAAGCTCGGCCATCCGCAGGTGTGTGTGGATCACGAGCATAAGCTCGCCCATCCATCCAGTGTATCGCTTTACCGCGATATCGTACTTGTGCCCACTGCAAGACAGTGGCATCGTTATGTGCCCACTGCAAGACCATGGCATCGTTTTGTGCCTATCTGACATCGACCGAATTGCTCGCAAGCAAAGTTTGTAATTGAGCCGGCGGTTCTACGACATGCCCGACTTGAGTAATTGAGCCGACAGTACAATGACATGTCCGACTTGTACGATCGTGTTTGTCAGAGTATGTGTATATTTATATACATAAGTAAATTGTATGTAGCACCAAGTGCTCGATATTAATTACGAATATGTGTATACATATATAAATATATATATATATATATATATATATATATATATATATATATATATATATATATATATATATGTCAAATCAGACAAACACATGTAACCATGAGTCATGCAACGCATGAGAGTAACGTATTGTATCTAAATATGTATATACAATACTTAAATATTATATGCTTTGCAATATGCCTAGGTATGACTAATCATCACCTAGTGTTCTGTATTAGTGTAACGAATCTATACAAGCATACGATACCATCGCATACTCCTAGTCTCAGCCTGGCATGTATATGGAAATCTTGGGTTTGTTGTTTACTTGAGTTCAATTCCAATTTCGACATCCTGAACGTACGTGCAGTCTTAGTTCCTAAAAGAAAACTAATCCTGTATTGGTAGAACTAACCAGTTCTATTGTAGTTAATAAGGTTGTCCCGTGACAATAAGGTCAATGTATAATAGTGACTTAACCAAGTCAGGTGATGGTGATTATTAGACAACAATCTAATGGTGTACAATGGTAACCTAACTAGGTTAAACAGTGATATTGTTCCACAACAATATATTGGGTGTAATTCCTAAGTATTACACATTCGTATTTCCAAACAGTGATATAGGTAAGTGTGAATTATAAAAGTTTATCATTATAATTCAAAAACAGTAATTGAGCATGCATCTCACCCCAAAAACAGTAAAACAGTTGAAAGAGTGGGGCTATGAAACTCACCTGAGGAGTTAGCTATCCTACGATACGCGCGTCGTCCGATGGGTAACCTCCTAGTGTCCTAAACACGTGAGGTTATATGAGTACGAGACAAATCAGTTTGTCTAAGCGATTGGTGTAAGTATTCATTTGTCGTTCAGGTTTGGAAATCGGGTACGGGGGTCCGGGGGCAGCACCCCTTGTAGCGGGGTCCAAGGGGTGGCAACCCCTGGAGGGGTCCACGGGGCAGAGCCCCTGGCTAGGGTCGAGCTATATTGCTTTAGTGAAAACGCTCCAAAATTTCATTTCGGAGTAATATTAGGCGGTAAAATTTGGGTTTCGACACTTAGTGAAAATCATAGGTTTTTAAGCTCCTGTGTTTTGCGACATAAGGGTTATGTCGCTAAATGGTTATGCGACATAAAGGTTATATCGCTATGTGCGACATCCGCAATTTAATGCGACATAGTGTGTTGTGTCGCTATATGCGACGTTCGGATTTTCTGCGACATAAAGGCTTGCGTCGCACAATGCAACATAATTAATTATTGCGACATAACCTGCGACATAACGAACTGTTCGATGATTTTCCCCCAAAAATCAAGATCTAACATATTTTCAGGCCAAATCTTGTTGATATAATGTTAAAACATGATATATTAAGTGTTTCTAACTTGAAATATCAAGAAAAGAGAGTAAATCCTTATGATTTGAGTTGGAGTTCAAAAATGGTAGGGATGAACTTGGTGAGGAAGAAGATGAAGATGATGGTGAAGCTTGCTTCCTTTTCCTTGAGATGATGATGATGATGATTCCGAAAATGATGATGATGAGGTTGTTGTTGTTGATTGTTGTTGTTAGTTGTTGGATGATTTGAGAGAAAAGAGAAGGAGATAGGAATATAGTTGTGTGTGTGTTTGGATGGAAATGAAACAAAAGAGGGGGGGTAGGGTGTGTTTGGGGCGGCTGACTAAAGGGAAGGGGCGGGGTTTTTCCCCCACTTCGTCTCCAATTCGCAGTATAAAATACCCGTATATTCATACCCGATTATTATACAAATTCAATATGTTAAATTTATAATTTTGTTCAAACTATTTCGTAATTATTTTAAATGAAAACATTTCACTTGAATTACCAAAAATGTAATTTGGTCTTAGCTCGTTTCAATTGTGATTATTAAATAATCCTTGTCTATTATATAAAAATATATAAAATTTTCGATCACTTGGTTGTAATTGCGTATAATAATACAATTATTTAAAGTTTAAATTTAGCGTGAAATTTGACTTTTTGACCAGGTGTTACAATATCAAAGGGAAGAGATCGGTAAGATGTTTGCACAAGATGATGATATATCACATGCGTATGTATATATGTAAAGGGGTAATCTACAATTGCACGGAATGATAACCCTAGTTCATTAGATAACAAGGTTGGATTTCGTACAATTCATGAGTTCCAAAAGATTACAGAATTTAGAGTTTACAAAAGATACCGGGAATATTACGTCCGGTTGAATTACAAAGTGTACATAGATAACTAATAGATTACAAGATAGGTACTGCTCTAGTCTCATTGTAGATTGATTCGCTCTATTAAAGTGACAAGTCGGTCCATAGTTCCTGCGAGCCTGCTGGTTTGTCTGGCATTATCCTCAGCCAGGGTCAGTCGTTGTTCCAGCACTCGGGTGTACTCTTTAGCTTCTTGCGAACGCTATTCGCATTCTTCCAACCTAGCTTGTACAAGATCAATCGCCCATCTATCATCGATGACTTGTTGGTGAGCCATCTTTAGAGTGCGTGCCATGTCTTCCTGTTCTTGGAATAGTTGTGCAATGCGGTCGTGTGATAGATGCAACCAGTTGATCTGCACTATGTATTGTTCTCATTCTAGACTTTCAAGTCGTGCCTCATGGCGGTGAAGCTAGGCGGCTAGTACATGCACAGTGTGAGGTGTTGGTTCCTGGGTGTACGGAGAGATTTCCATGGAGTCGGTCGGAATTTGGATCTCTTCCTCAGACCTCCATGTGTTCAAAGTTGTGGGTAGCCAGTCCCATCTGCGAGTACAAGCTGGACGGCTAGTCTGGTTTGGTGTGCCAGTATTTGGATTTGCGTAAGGGCGTGCTCGAGATGATCTTGTACTCCTTTGGTGAGTACGTAACACTCGGGCTTCGCCTGTGACGTAGTGAAGTCGTTCAGGTGAGTTAGGGGTTGAAGACATAGTAGTGACTTCTTTAGTAGCGGGTAACGTTTGGGTTCGGTTGTTCACACCAGGTGATGTTATGTTGGATGAAACTTCCATTTCTGTGGCAAGAAATGTTCAAAGAATGAGGCCTATATATATATATATATATACATACATATAATATAACCTAGTGTGTTTAGCATAAGCAAGGAGTAGTCCCGTTTCTCTAGTGGTCAAAGTCAATTAGTGTATCCCTGTTCAACATAACCATTTCAGATCTCACATCATCTTTCATTAATTATACATAGTTGATCAGGCTATGTTAAATTAAAGTCGTATCATGTAATTCCTGAACCAGTCATACCTAATGAGGAAGTACTGCCTAACAGTCATAGTCTAGGCCCACTAAATGCAACCTAGTTCGCAATAACCTTAGGCTCTGATACCAATCTGTAACACCCCCTAATTTAGTGTTGCACGGAAACAAGCTTTGGGTGTTACTAATCAATAATCAAGCACCAAAGTAAAGCAAACGACATCTATATGCAACGTCGTACAATAGTACAAAAGTATTACATTGTTAAAGTAGAGTAACAAGCTTCGAGTTCAAAAATAGTTCCTAGAGATTCTAATACATAACTGATATACAAAAAGTAATGCAAGAGAATCTCCACAAGTTTGTATGCATGCGACTCGAGCTACCAGTCCTGAGGGTGTGCAATCCTACTGCTGCGGGAAACCTGAGATAGATGCTAAAAAGTGTCAACCAAAAGGTTGGTGAATCTTACAGGTTTAGTAAAGTACATCATTTATGAACAAAAAGTAAGTACCAATAATGCCCTCGAGCAGAGTAAGTAATATAGTATCACAGTAAATCAATAGGTCGACACAGTTACCATAAGCTCACAAGTTGAAGCTTAACAGTGTTGTGTGAATGGTACAATCAAGTACTGTATCACGTACCCCCGTGAGTGCTATCCGAACACTCATATGTAACAAATACTAATATACCTGTTTCTACGGTGTAATCCATGGTGGCGCTACCAACCCAGGCAGGGATTATCAGTACCAAATGGATCCATTTACTAGTAATCGCGCTTAAGTCCATAACTAACAACTTATGATAGGAGGCTTTCAGTGGATAAAAGTAACTCATGTAATGCGTGTAAAAGTAGTGTAAACAGTTCAGTACTTGTGTTCATACGTAAAACTGTAGCAAATATCTCACCCCAAAGTAGAAAATAGTAAAATGGGGCTGTAAGACTCACCTGAGTCTAGCAAGTATTATACTTTCGTGTAAGCGAATAAGTATCCTGGATGTAAGTCCGTAGTGTCAGATGTAATTCCGTAAGTTGGTTCTCCGAACCCTGCCACCTTCTGGCGTCCGAAACGCACAAGGTTGTAAGCAAGTAAGTAAGTTGAGTTCTGTCCATTACACATCACACCCACTGCCTTAGCCGCTAAGTACACCATAGAATTAGCAAATGACAAACTGATCGAGGCTGATATTGTGATACCTAATTGCACTTTAAACCTCGCTAACGAACTATTTTCTATAGACCTCATACCTGTTGAAATCTGGAGCTTTGATATCATCGTAGGCATAGACTGGTTCTCCAAACATCATGCCAAAATTGTTTGTTTCGATAAAATCATTCGAATACCATTTGCTACCGGTGGAACTTTGATCATATAAGGGGAGACCGATAGGCGAAACCTAAACGTTGTTTCATGTAAGAAAACAAGAAAGTACCTAAGGAAAGGGTACCAAGCTATCCTCGCACACGTAACCGAGAAGATGTCTGCTGAAAAGCGACTTGAGGATGTGCCTATTGTATGAGACTTTCCTGAAGTCTTTCCAGAAGACTTTCCTGGCCTTCCCCCGCCTAGACAAGTCGAATTACGAATTGATCTTGTGCCCGGTGCTGCACCGGTGGCACGAGCCCCATACAGATTAGCCCCTTTCGAGTTACAATGTTGTCCACCCAATTACAGGAATTCCTGGACAAGGGATTCATTCGACCGAGTTCTTCACCTTGGGGAGCTCCGGCCTATTCATTAAAAAGAAGGACGGATCCTTCAGAATATGTATCAATTTCCGCAAACTGAACAAACTCACCATCAAAAACCGATACCCACTTACCAGAATCGATGACATGTTGATATCGCGTAAAAAGTCACGTTTTTATTACCGATATCTCTCTCATTCTGGAACAATAATTGGCAAATAAACTCGGATAATGTAAAAATCAATGAAACTCTGCCAAGAAGGTCAAAATAAGAGTTGCACGAGAAAACTCAATCAAAACGGACGAAAGACGAAGATTCCACACACTTTTAAAGATTCAAGACATCAAAACAAGATTTAGAGACATAGTACCCATCACTGACATTTATCTTATCCAAGATATTCTTTTTCAAAATACGAATCTAACAGAAGAAGAATCAACAAAAATAGATGAAGAACGAAGATTCTACGTACGCCGGAAGATTCAAACGATTCGCACGAGACATCTAAAGATCAGAGAAACATTTTAGGATTTCTTTTCATCAAAGTCTTCGTTTTTGAAAAACGAATCCAACGCAAAATGAATCGATGAAAATGGATGCATAACAAAGAAGATACGCACGAATTAAGAAACGAAGCAAAAGACGGCGAACCGGGGCGGGTGCACGGCAGCCGCCGCCGGCAGCACGGGTGGTGGTGCCGGTTGTACTCCCCCTGTCCCCCGAATGCTTTTTCGTCCTTGCTCGTACTCGCCTGGTACACGTGCTAGACCTTTTCCGCAACTTTAGAGTATACGTGTTAGACCTTTTCACGCTTTTGGGTACATGTACTAGCAACTTTACCACCTTTTGCTAACATGTGCTCCTAGTTGCTAAAGTGCACCAGTCAAAGCTTAGTTAAAGTACTGTAAAAAGGATAATGGTATATGCTTGATTCTAAGCTCGTTGTTCTTTGGACCATCCTTCTCCAATAAGTAAACAATTTTTTTCAAAATTGAGTTAAAAAAATATATTTTTAATGCTTTACTTTGGGGGAGAAGGATAAATAAAATACAAATTCCTTTGAAAAATTAGTTTAGTAATCCCATAAAGAGCATCGCATGACTACGCACACAACAAACCAATTTTTGATTCGTGAGGTATCTTGAGCCATATAAAGCATTCATTTTTAATGCTTCACTTCTTCGATTCTTGAGTGTGCCGATGTATGCGTTTACAATCAAAACTTGCTCCTGTTATGCATTTCAAATCCGAATTGGTGAGTGAAAAGGAGATCGAATCACATCGTTCTTAAACCCATCCATATACCCAGAAAATGAAAATACGTTATCCATACCCTCTTAGAAGCATCCCTCAAACTTCATAGAAAGTTCCAAAGATGAAAGAAGAAAAGCTACAAGGATACGACGTCGAAAAAAAAGAATTCGAAGAAAAGAAAGTCAAATGGAGAAAAAGACTCCTACCAAAATCCATGAGAAAAAGAGCATCATTCTTCCCAAAAATTCCAACTTTCCTCTTCACAAAAAAAATAATAAACCTATGAAAAAGCCAACACAACCCCTTCTCATATCACCAACACTTCACTCCAAAAACCCTACATCACTCCTCCTAGAATGATTGTGGCTAGATCGACTCCACGCTCACTTAAAAGGTAACGATTTGATTCTTTATCAAGCCTATGACGATAAACGATACATGATTGGCGTTCTGAGTGATTGATAATATTAGAATAGGAAACCCTAAACACTCTGAGTGATTGGAGTGACCACCGTGAGAGGATCGCCTAGTCATGCATCAAAGATCAAAGATCAAAAGCATGCTCCCAAAGATTACAAGCCTACATTTTTAAAAGCACAAATATTTTATTTTTCCAAAACCCCCTTCAGTAAAAAGTTCCTCCTCGAAATATTTCATTATCTACTTATTTCTAACCATGCTTGAATTTCGAGTTTGCTTGAGAACAAGCAAAGTTCTAAGTGTGGGATACTTGATATCGCGTAAAAAGTCACATTTTTACTACCGATATCTCTCTCATTCTGGAATAATACTTGGCAAATAAACTCAGATAATGTAAAAATCAATGAAACTCTGCCAAGAAGGTCAAAATAAGAGTTGCACGAGAAAAATCAAGCAAAACGGACAAAAGACGAACATTCCACACACGTTTGAAGATTCAAGACATCAAAACAAGATTTAGAGACAAAGTACCCATCACTGAGATTTCTCTTATCCAAGATATTCATTTTCAAAATACGAATCTAACAGAAGAAGAATCAACAAAAACAGCTGAAGAACGAAGATTCTACGTACGCAGGAAGATTCAAACGATTCGCATGAGACATCTAAAGATCAGATATAAATTTCAGGATTTCTTTTCATCAAAGTCTTCGTTTTTGAAAAACGAATCGAATGCAAAAAGAATCGACCAAAGCGGACGCATAACGAAGAAGATACGCACGAATTAAGAAACGAAGAAAAAGATGGCGAACCGGGGCGGGTGCATGGCAGCTGACGCCGGCCACCATGCAGCCGCCACTGGCAACATGGGTGGCAGTGTTGGTTGCACTCCCCCATCTTGCCTGGTGCTGGTTGCACTCCCCCGTCTTGCCTGGTACTTTAGAGTACACGTGCTCGATCTTTTAATGCTTTAGGGTACATGTGCTAGCAACTTTACCACATTTTGCTAACATGTGCTCCTAGTTGCTTAATTGCACCAAATTTCAAGTATAAATAGGTGTCTTTGGTTCATTTGAAAGACATACCATACAACACACCTCATACACCTTCCATATCTTTCTCATTTCTCTAACTTCTAGTTTTACTTTCTATTTTCTTACTTTAAATTAGTATTAGGCTAAGTTTAGGAAGCTTGTTAGAATAGAACGAAAGCAAGGAAAGTGCTTATAATCTTTGGTTTAAGCTTGGAGCTAATCTTATTAATTCAAGTCTATTCCTTCTCGCGCATTAACATCGGCTCTTTCTATCCTTATCTATATTAATAAATATGTATGCTTTAATTATGCTAGAGATAGTTTGTGTCATGCTTAGCGAGTAGATTACTATTGTATTTGTTGTGATGTAGTTAGCATCAATAATTATGGGATGACTTTAAATATATCGTGAAATAATATGACGGCCTCTATTTGACTGTTTACTTGATATAATATTGGAAACGCTGTTAAGCGGAGTACAAATGTATGGAAGTCGGTAAATGATCGGGTCCCAGACGGTCGGTCAAGGAATCGCTTCCTTGTCGTTGCTGACCTCCCAGTCGGGACTGCACGATCGGACGGGTGGTTTTATATTTATAGAGCTGGGGACCTAAGTTTTACTATAGCTAAGGGTAGTTAGCGACAAGTAATGACTCAGGGTCATTCTTAAGATCAACCATATTGTGAAACCAAGCAGTCAAGATGATCGATTCGATTTAGTAGGGTTTGTAAACAAGAGATTTGATTTTTGGGTTTTTACTTAGGTCCTAAATTAAACTAAATAAACAGCAAAATAAAATAATAGGTGATAATCAGTATGGAGAGGAGTGTTTGTTGTGATTTCATTAGCCTAAAGGGGAGATGATGTTTGGTTTTGATGTTTTGAAAATGTTCTTTCTAAGTATTTGTGTTCTACTGTTTTAGGTACTTTATGGTGTCAACACTAGCACCCCACTATCTGATTCCTCAGATAGCATGTCACTGAGTACTAGGTTGTCATGATTCTGATCAGATCAGGCTGCTCTACCCCCAACACTGTCTGTGAAGACTAGTGACCCTTCTTGGAGTTAATTCCTGGGCGCATGAATAAGGTAACAGACCGATATTTAATCTCTGACCATTCTTTGATACAATAAAGTATTCTAATTCAAAATAGAGCATTTAAGAACTAATTCGGAAAGCATTTGTTAACTTTTTCATCGATGGTTTGTTAGGTTCAGAGCTGGTGAGTGACCCAGTGCTGCTCAGAATGTATACACCGACGTCCGTTCCATATCTTGGGTGTATGGGAACAGTTCCCAAAGGATGGTTCCGACACTTACACGAGGTACTAGGATGTTTTACGGCATTCCATGCCTTGCGCACTAATGCAAGTTAGGGTGTATACACCGATGACCGTTCCGTAGCTTCCATGCATTTGTACTACACCAGAGGTGGTTCCAGCACTATACTAAGTAATAGGTCATTTTACTGTATTCCACACATGTTGCACGTTCGGGTCACTCTGAACCCTTTTAAACTCAGTTTGTATTAAAGCTTACCCATCTATGATATAAACTCAGCCCTCACTTAATATTACCCAATAAATCCCTGATTTATTCACATTGTACTATACATTTGGTTTAGCGGTATTTCTAAAGCTTCGAAATCAGACCATGCATAGATAATTAATTACCCTCGGAACAAGGTTCGCGACTCCTTGTCTTTTAGGGTTTTAACCACATTTATTGGAGGAAAGGCGATAGTTTGATGAAAAGTTTATAAATATAGATGAAAAGTTAAACAAACATAGTTTAGTTATATATTTAAATTAACATCATCCCCCATTATAGCGGCTAACTACATCACAACAAAAACATAAGCTAACTGCTCACTAATCATGGCAACGAATCCTAAATCTAGCATAATAACAACAGCATGCATTATAACAGATAAGGAAAGAGATAACCGTGATAAATGCGTAGATGAATATAACCTGAAAGATTACAACGAGCAGAGCCTCAAATATTACAAAAGCACCCCTCCAAGTATCTCCAACAAATATTACAAAGTAGCCCCTTCGTTAGTCCCGTTAAATATTAACGAGAAACTAACTACTAACTAACTAACCTAAACTAGAGAGAAAGTGTGTGTGTGTGAAAGTGGTGAATGGATTGATGGACTGATTGATTGATGGATTGATGAGGTGAGAGCCTCTATTTATAGGCTTACAAGTTACAATTTTATACTCAACACCCTCGCTCCCAATTTAACACTGAAATACACCACCGAGCTATGAAATTCGACACTAAAGAGGGCGTATTCGATACTAAATAGGGCATATTCGGTAGCAAATAGGGCGTATTTGGTAGCAAACGGGGCGTATCCAGCACCGTAGAGGGGGTATACCACCCCTACAGGGTGTATACAGCCCCAAAGAGGGGGTATACGGCCCCATAAGAGGGGTATACGGCCCTCTAGGGGTGTATACGGCCCCTGTGGGGTTGTATCCCCTTGGTCCATGGTCTTGTGTGCTGGATTGTAAGTCTTGTGCACTGGTCGAACTTCGTTTGGCCATAACTTTTTCATTCTTGATCCGTTTTCAGCGTTCTTTATATCCACGTGCTCGTAATTACCTGAAGATCATAATGAACTAATCAAAGAATAATTTCAAGGTAATATGCTAAAAAGTGCTCGTAGAATGTGACCGTATCATTTATGCTTTGTTTTGTACGCTATTTAGCCATTTTACTTGATTTTTGAAGCAATGCCTTATTTTTAGCCTTAATAATGAATTATGGTGAAAAAGTATTGATATTGAATGATTTCATCCATTTTGGGGATAAAAAGGTGGGAATTATGTACGCAAAAACGTGACTTTTTACGTCAAATCAAATATCCCACACTTATACATTGCTTGTCCTCAAGCAATACTTCAAATATCCTCACTTAAAAAGATATTTTTAAGTCCGATTTTTGTGAATTAAAATATTTCTTAGAACAACCATTCTTCATATAGGTAACCTGTTTCAGAAATTTGAGATAAATAAGATTATTGTTCCATAGATAAGAAAGGAATATCTTTGGGCATGCTTCTGATTCTCGTGATCTTTGGCATACATATGACTTAGGCAATCTCATCGGTGGTCACTCAATTCACTCAGAAGTGTATCGGGTTTCCTATCATTCTAAACAAACGAATTCGCTTAAAAGCCAGTCATGTAGCATTCGTCGTCATAGGCTTGATCGAGAATCAAATCTCCACCACTTAGGTGAGGACGGTGCTAATTATCCCAAGACATTCATCGGGTTATAGTGTGAAGTGAGGGTTAAGGGTATGGATAGTGGGATGTTTTTAGGTTTAAAGGGGTATGCTTATTGATTTGACGTAAAAAGTCACGTTTTTGTGCACCTTTTCAAGCCCATTTTGGTTCAAATCTTTTAATGAACATCAAATAATTAATGTTTTATGCTAAAAATGTAAAATGAACCAAAACTTAGACTTCCTTTCGAAAAATCACTTAAAATGCTGAAATAACGAACAAATCAGAGCTAAAACGATCCACTTGCGATTCTGACGTATAAATAAGCTAAGCTGGCCTAATTTGTGTCATATTGATCTTCAGGAAAATACAAAACCATGGGCGTAAGAATCGTTCGAATCTGACAAGTAACGAAGAAGTTAGAGCCAACCGAAGATCACAAGAACTACGACCAGTGGACAAGACTTATGATACAACACAAAAGAACACAACCCAGGGTACACCACCCCCATAGGGGCCGTATACCATCCTTGGAGTTCCGTATACGCCCCCTTTAGGGCTGTATACCCCCTCTAAGGGGTGGTATACCCCCTTTTGGGGTGGTATACCCCTTTTTTGGTGCCGAATACGCCCTATTTGCTACCGAATACGTCCTATTTGCTACCGAATACACCCTATTTGGTGTCAAATACGCCCCTTTTGGTGTCGAATTTTATAGCTCGAGGGTGTATTTCAGTGTTAAAATGGGAGCGAGGGTGTTGAGTGTAAAATTGTAACTTGAAGCCTATAAATAGAGGCTTTCACCTCCTCATTTCTCATCCCTCAACATCTCTCACCATCCCTCACATACCTCATTCCATTCTTATTTCTTTCTCTCTCACACACACTTTCTCTCTCTAGAGTAATATTAGTAGTTAGTTAGCTAGTAGGAGTAGAGTAGCAAGCTTACGAGCTTTGTACGGAGTCTCTCTGAGACTTTGATTGCGTAGATTTGTTGTAACGCCTAACAGGTTCTATTATATTATCCTTTCTTGTTATTTTTTAATATGTTGTTCTATTGTCATGATTAATTAAGAATGCATGCTATGATAATTGCTATAATAGGCTAGACAAATCTGTGTTTGCTATGATACATGTTATGCTAGGGTAGTTATGCTTTAAACAATGTTGTTACTCTGCTTGTATGAAATTAGGATATGTTTGAATTTAAGAATTAATTAATTAATGTTTTATTTATCCAACTTATGTTGTGATTTGAAACCTATTGATATAATTCGGCCAATTGTAGAAATAGGTCCCTCAACTATTCTGTGTCTGAATGATTCGATGAACTCGGCATGGCCGCTGTTCTCCTGCTTGAAATAAATCAGAGGAGACACGGAGCATAGGATTAGAGATAAATTAAAATTAATCCCATATATCGGATGCTTTTGAGAGAACTTTCGGAGCATCTGTGACTTAAAAATTTATTCAGAAACTCTGCCTGAAATAAACTGATATTTATCCATGTTACACTACTGCATGTTCTTGTTTGATTGTTGCTCTAGGGTTTACTTGCTAGTATTTGTTTGTCTACTACGGTTGTTGGGTTTATGATTAGGTTTTCAAACATAGAATAATTACATACGACAGTTTAACATGCTAGAATAATTACAATGATCTGTATGAAATAATGTCGAACAATTTAACCGATCGTTAGACAGACTTTCCCAACTTATTCCGCGGGGTCACTCCTATTCACTTTATTGTTTATTCAGCAATTCGTGCCATGATACGGACGTTTCAAATTACTGAGACTAGGGAATAGGATTCGAGGTTAGTTGTCGGTTAAATTGGTATTACATTTAGGAGAACTTCCGGTGTAGCTTACACTCCATATCTATTATCCATGTGACTTGTTATTTATTTGATTGTGGACAAATCTACGTTAGATAAGTAATAGGATAGGAGTTATGGCCCATTAGGACATATACAGTAATGATACGGGATATCTGGGTGAGGCATCAGAAATACTGTAAAATGGCTCAGTACTTGGTATAGCGCTGGAACCACCTCTGGTGAAGTACAAATGCGTGGAAGCCACGAAAAGGCCGTAGGTACAGTACTATGTTGAACATCGTTCAGAGACTCCAAATCAACACTGCTACAATTCATTATAATTAGAGCCTCAATCCTCATAACTACCCCTAAATAGCATGTACTGACATCATAGCAAACACTCACGTAATATATAGATCTCTCAGCGACTACACTCCTCATTTACCTTTCTTTTTTAGTTTAAGTAGAATAGAAAACAAAACCCCTCAAAAAGTTTTAATCTCAGCTAAATTACCAAAGATAATTATTCCTCCTAAGATCCCATGCCCGTTGTGGTTTAAGAACGACACATGAGTCATATCTACTGCTTATACAAGTAGTGGTGTAACTTAGGCTTCGCAACAAAATATAAATTTTTAAAACCCTCTGATCTGCGACCCGACTGGAAAGTCAGCAACGACAGGGTAGCAATTCCTTAACCGACCATTGGGAGGCGATCAGGTTTTTGGTGCCGCTGCTGGGGACTACAATGACCGATTTTAAGAATTTAGTTATCTTAGTTATTTAGCGATCCTTTCGGAAGATAAATATCATTCAAAAGTTCCTTTTCTATCCTTAGGTTAATTTTACTTTTTCAGTCTTTAGATTAGTATAGTTAAACCCTTCCTTTCCAAAACCCTACTTTCTACCAACAAGCTATGTCGAACTGTATCACTCTCGCCTCATCAATTAAGCCACTGCTAGAGGGACGAGGAGGACCGATCGTAGCACTAACCGACGAAACCCTTGAAATTAAGCCTCACTACATTAAAATGCTAAAATCTGAATGTTAGTTTCATGGTCTTTCGATTGAAAATCCAAACGCCCATCTCAACAAATTCATCAATCTTTCCGTCTCTTTCACACAAATAGGAACCAATAGAGACCTTCTTCGCCTCCATTTGTTTCCCTATTCTTTATCCTCTCAAGCTTTAACATGGTTTTATGAATTCGAACCCAATTCGATTCATACATGGGAGGAGATGGTTACTAAGTTTCTGGCTAAGTACTTCCCTCCTTCCTTAAAAACGATATCACTAACTTCCATCAAGGAGTTAATGAATCATTAATCACTGCTTGGGAACGATACAAGAAGTTAATTGGAAGATGTTAGAACCATCAGTTCGATGAAACGAATCTGGTCTGTACATTCTAAAACAGTTTGAATCCTCAACACAAACAAACCCTCGACACTGCTTCATCCGGAAATTTCATGCTACATACCTCTGATGAAGCTTGGAAATTGATCGAGACGATTGCGACACATCAACATAACTTGGAGTCAGATGAATCTACTTCATAAGAAAGGAGTACTTATAACCAAACCTTAGACAAATTAAGATCTCAACTCGATTCTATCACTCAAATTGTCAAGGATTTGCAAAGATCTTCAAACCCTAAGCTAAAGAAGATACCTCAAAAGTTCCTCTCAAGCCAAAGAGCCAACGAAGAAATTCTTACAACCAGTGGAAACCCTAATCACCCTCTTCATTCAAAACCTTTTATTCAGCGGTTTACGACACAACCCACTTCTCAATCTTTAATTCTCTCTACTCCTTCCCCATTGACTTCTCGTCTAAACAACGAAAATTTCAAAAACTTCATTGTTGAACAAAATAATGTCAATAGAAAAATTGTTGATTTTCAAAACCAAATTGATTATTTGACTAGAATTTCAAACGATTTAATTAAAAACATGGAGGATAAAGTTAAAAAGTTGTTTTTAAAAGTTGAGGAGAAGCAAAGGGAAGAAGTGATCTACAACTCTGTCTATCACTCATCCAATGAGCATGATGACATCCTTGTGGTCACTAGAGGGGGAAAAGAGACTAAAAATGAGAAATCCGTAGATATTCCCACAAATGAACCTTCTACTTCTCTACCTACTGATTCAGTTCAAGTTGACAACCCCGTCACTTCT
This sequence comes from Pseudognaphalium luteoalbum, assembly GCA_963422505.1. Lineage (NCBI taxonomy): Eukaryota > Viridiplantae > Streptophyta > Magnoliopsida > Asterales > Asteraceae > Pseudognaphalium > Pseudognaphalium luteoalbum. The sequence continues at coordinate 66,491,416 of OY730195.1, forward strand.
CCTGAACCGGAACCTTCTAAATCCCCAGAAGATATTAGACCTACGCGTATACCTTTCCCTGGTAGGCTTAAGAAAGAGAAACAAGAAGCTCAATTTGAAAAATATCTAGAAATGTTCAAAAGCTTACACTTTAATGTTACACTTTTAGATGCTTTAGTTGAAATGCCTAGTTGTGCCAAATTCTTTAAGGAACTCTTATCCAATAAAGAAAAACTTAGACAAATAGTTAACTTACCCTTAGATGCAGAATGTTCATTGATTATGCAACAAGGACTACCCCTAAAGCTAGGAGACACTGGCCGTTTCACTATTCCTTGTTATCTTCAGGATGTTCAAATAAGTAATGCCTTAGCTGACTTAGGAGCTAGTGTAAACCTTATGCCATACTCTCTGTTTAGGAAACTAGGATTAAGCGAACTATTAGCAACTCGAATGACCATCCAGTTAGCCGAAGGATCAGTTAAACTCCCGCGAGGAATTGCTGAAGATATTATGGTCCGTGTTGATAAATTCGTCTAGCCTGTTGATTTTGTTGTTATGGATATTGAAGAAGACGCCCATGTTCCACTCATCCTTGGCAGACCTTTCCTAAACACTGCCAAGGCCGTCATTGACGTTAATGAAAAATCTTTAAAACTTCGAGTTGGAATGAGGAAGTCACCTTCAATGTTGATAAACTAATGAAACATCCTATGGGAGAAGATCTTGTTCTTGTAGATTCTTTGCAGGAAATAATTGAAGAACATTTGGAGGAAATTCTCACGGTAAGCAGCATCAACCCCAACACTATCATCACAACAAGGAAACTGTGTGAAGAAAACACGGGATTATGCTCTGCTCTCTCAGATTCTTCCACCGCATCAAGAGAAGTTCTATGTCCTTTAAAGAATTCCAGCCCGTAGTTCAAACTGTTATGACTGCTCCGCTTGGGCAAGGCACACCAGTCACTTTTCTGAGAAGGAACACGACTCCTGAAGTACATGATTCATATCTCTCAAGGGAAGAAGCTCAAAGGATGCTCAAGGAAATGGAATCAATGTTTTCACCACCTGAATCACAGCTGTCTGAAGGTTGTGAACCACAAAGATCAAATCCAGAAATCACCATAAGCAATTCTTCATCAGCTCAATCTCAGAAGTTTTCTGTAACACTCCGCAATTTCAACTTAATTATAAACATTAATTGCACGCACTTTTAGGCTAATTCCCTAACTTAGAGTGAATTTACAACACATTTTAGAGATAAGTCTAGCAAAGCCCAACTAGATAATACGCGCAGTAGTACTTATTCATAGTTAGTTGTAATTATGTACAGAGCAATTTAAACAATGCGACAAAAATATACGACTGTTGGTGAATAAAATTAATTAATAATGTGAAATTATTAGTTAACATTAACGTCTATTAAATATTATTTTGATAATATTTAACAAGTATTTCGTAAACTGAAACAAACTCGAGACATTTCTGTAACAAACCAAGTTATAATTTTACAACTGAGTTAAATTACTTTTGTAAAAATATCTCAACTAAAATATATCCTAAAATGTATTTAAAATTTACCAATTTAAATTAAACTAATATTTAACGATCGGGTAAATGAACACGGGTAAAATACCACAAAATTGGGACAAAAACCACCTCCCTTTTTCCTTTGACAAAATCAGCCCAAACCCCCCACCCATCCCATTTCTTCATTTTCATCTCATTTCTCCAAAAACACACACAAACACCTAACCACTTCTCTCTCAAAATCACCCACCAAAAATCACCAAATCACCACCATTTTTCCTCTTATTTTCGGAACAACAACAACAACAAAACTCATCACCAACTTCATCTTCAAGATCTAAGCTCAAGAACACCATTTTCATCACCATCTTCATCCACTCACCTAACTTTCGGATTTCACTCGATTTGGTATGAAAAATCACTTTTCTTTCAATTTTCCTTTGTTATTATAGTGTACAATCATGTTACAAGTCAATATATGAAAGATCTAAACGTTTTTGGGTTGAAAAATTAAGATTTTCGTCAAACAGCTCGTTATGTCGCACGGGACCGAAAATAGTAGTGCGACACAAGCTTTTGTGTCACAGTACCATTTTTACGTCGCACTATGCGACATGACATCTTATGTCGCAGTACCATTTTTATGTCACATTATGCGACACAACGACTTATGTCACATAAATCACCCTATATCGCACACTTGCGACACAATTACTTATGCGCAGCATTTGCGACACAAATGCTTATGTCGCATTTATTTGCGGATGTCGCAGGAATGCGGCACAAACCTTTGCGTCGCATAAAATAGAATACTTGCAAATCTTTTTCCCACTAAGTGTCAAAGTTAACCGGGAATGTATGCCTACGTATGATACGATATACGAACTATACAAACATTTCAAACGCACTTGTTTTAATGAAATTGTGATTTCGAACTATTACCAATGAGTCGTATACACTTTCAAAACTTCAAACATAATCATCGAACAAATACTTGGACATAACTTGGTTGTATGAACACTAGCATGGATGGTAAACTTAGACCTCCATGTACTCATTAAATCTCATACGTTTAGGGCGTTAGGAGATTTCGACTAGACTTCTTGGGCTTTAGGCTTTGCGCACACTCGAACATACTCAACTCAACAGGTGAGTTCACAGCCCCACTTTTAACTATTTTACCGCTTTCAACTTGGGGTGAGAAACATAGTCAACTGCTTTATTGATTGCCATTAATGCTTTTGCTTACATGATTGTTTATCATACTTGTTTACTCACACGATTTGAGTACTTTGAACTGTTGAACCCTTACAACAAAACTGATACTTATGAAACAACATTTTCATACTATAAGCGTGATATAAATTGGTTGGTAAACCGGAGAACGACCGGTACTTTTTATGTAAACGCTGGAGAACGACCAACAACGTATTTTAATGCCAGAGAACGACTGGACAAGTGGACGGGAGAACGACCCGTGCGTCTTTTGACCGGAGAACGACCGGTATTGTGTTTCACTGGAGAACAACCAGCAACGTATTTTAGTTCCAGATAACGACTAGCCAAGTGGACGGGAGAATGACCTGTGCGTCTTTTGACCGGAGAATGACCGGTACTGTGTTTCGCTAAAGAATGACCAGCAACGTATTTTAGTTTCAGAGAACGACTGGCCAAGTGGACGGGAGAACGACCCGTGCATCTTTTAACCGGAGAACGACCGGTACTATGTTTCGCTGGAGAACGACCAACAGTGTTTAGTGCCAGAGAACGACTGGACGAGTTGGACGGGAGAACGACCCGTGCGTATTTAGACCGGAGAACGACCGGTACTTTTTTGGAAACGCTGGAGAACAACCAGCAACGTATTGCAAACTATATTTTGGGTAACATCCCAACTGAACTATATTAGATAACATTCCACAAAACGTATTGGTTTTAAAAACTATGCTTACAAACTTCATTCAACCATTGCAAACATAAAACCTGTGAATTCACTCAACCTTGTTGTTGACTTTTACTATGTTTTTCAGGGAATTAGCTGCGCACGTAAGAACCGCCTGCACAGACGGAACTAGGGCGACCCGCGAAGCTTTAGGATGCCAACTTTTGAAACTTTTGGATTTCTTTTGTATAACTAAAGTGATTTTAGTCATATTTACGAAATCTACTTTTGTAAACTTACAACTTTTACATTTGTACGGTTTGACGAATCGTAAACTTTGTAACTATTACATTTGGCATCTTAATATATTATGTTCTGTTGTAATCATAAGCTCTGGTACGTATGCATGTACTGTGTATTGTGGCACTCCCCATACTTAACTAAATGCTTCCGCTAAACTCAATCAATGAATTTTGGAGGTGTTACATTTTCACTCACTGAAGACAATGATATCATCATCATTGAAGAAAATGCGGCTTCTACATCATCCACTGTCAAATACGAGCTGAGGAGGGATGCATTCTCTGATAAAACAGAATGGGTTGAAATAGCTTCAGCCAACACATCAGATTCACCTCTTGAAGAATCAGACTTCCAAACGGAGTTTGATGAACTCAAGAGAGATGAAATTGCAAGAATGAAGCCTTCAACTGAAGAACCGCTAGAATTGGAACTGAAGGAGCTACCCTCTCATCTGGAATACGCTTTTCTCGAAGGAACTTCACACTTACTAGTTATCATATCCAAAGATCTGAAGCCTGGGGAAAAATTCCAAGCTCATTCATGTACTTAAGTCACATAAAAAGGCAATTGCTTGGAAAATCTCTAACATACAAGGGATCAGTCCAAACTACTGCATACACAAGATTTTAATGTAGAACGACATTAAGCCTTCAGTTCAGAGACAGAGGAGAGTCAGCCCGAAGATTCATGACATGGTCAAAAAGGAGGTTTTCAAACTTCTTGATGCTGGCATGATATACCTTATTTTTGATTCTCCATGGGTCAGCCCCGTACAGGTTGTTCCAAAGAAAGGAGGTATGACGGTGATTACAAACGAACATAATGAACTTATCCCAACAAGGACCGTCACCACTTGGAGGGTCTGCATTGACTATCGCAAACTGAACAAAGCCACTCACAAAGATCATTTCCCTCTTCCGTCTATTAATCAGATTGTAACATCCTCTCCAGTAGCCTTGTAATTTCTAATTTTAAATTGATTATTTAATGGTTTTATAAATTATATGATATTATTATTTAATTGTGGAACTTAGATAAATAAGTTTCGGAAGTTATTGTGATTAGTAAATTGTTACTTCTTTTAATTTACTAAAGTTGACAGTACCATAAAAGAAGTTTCTCGCAATTGAATTCTAGGTTCCAGACAATAGATTTAGGACGGGTATAAAATACCCAAATAATTGAAGTCGGGTTATAAGGAGTCGACCTCCTTTTTATGTTGTTTTCCCTAATCTCAGTTACTTCCTTGTAAACCACTATATCATCTCAAGAATTCAAAGCAATTAAGAACATAAATCATAAACAATTTTTGGTGAATTGAAGCAGTGATTATTACGAAAATCTTCATCTTTTCTTGTTATCATTATCCTTATCATCATTGAGTAAGTGTTCTTGAATTTTATGAGCTGAAGCCTTAGTTAGGTTAAATATAAATTGATGAATTTGTTGATTTCTTGAATATATATGATGATTGAAAGTTGATATTGATGCTTACAAACTGAATTAATGCAGTTCTAATTGTGAATTCAAGTTCTTAAATGTGATAGTGAGTTTAAGCTAATGACCTAAATGGGTTGTAATGATTTTAGCATGATAATTGAATTAAGTGATGTTATTGGAGGTACATAGTATTTATAGGTGATGTTTGAGTCTATTGTTGTTGTATAAACCCTTCATGCAGTAGCTGAACTTAGAAGTTACAGGTTTCTGAGTTTTAGCTTGTTAGCCGATCGGCTAACCATCATAGCCGATCGGGTAGGAGTGTTGTAGCCGAACGGCTAAAATTAGCCAATCGGGTATTTTAGTTGAAAAACATCACAGAACTTGACTTCGAAATAAAAACACTGAAATATTCATGTCAGCTGAACGGCTAAAATGAGCCGATCACGTAAGTTAGAACAAAACCACTACATAACTTGGGGTTAGAACATAAAGTTGGGAAATGGCTATGGAAGCAGATCGGCTAGCTTAGTTAGCTGATCGGGTATGGGGCTTTAGCCGATCGGCTAAGGCTAATAATAGCCAAACGGCTAGGACCAAAGTCAAAATCAAATCAGTTTGAATATTATATGTTCTTTTGCCATGTCTAAATAATTTGGTTGTGATATTTGGATGCTATGTATAATACCAAATAATTCAAAGACAATGAACTCTCAGAAAGTGAAATAATTACTTGTGCAATGTGTTCGTTTACCTAAGTATTATTCATTTATAACAAGTTATTAAATTGTGTGTATTATGATATTTCAGATATCCTAAAGACTCAGTGACTAGAATCTGAGTGTGGAAACAACAGAGGTATCGGTGAGTGGATTTAGAACTCACCCTTCGATTTAGTTGTAACTGTTTGGTTGCAACAAGTATACGTAGATTGATTATAAGATTGTTAATCTGTGTTATTGATTATGAATCTACGTGATATGTGAATCTATGTGTATCAGATTATTGAGGTCAACGTGTAGTTGGACTTTTGGTTATTATGTGAATTACACAGGTTTTGATTCATTTGTTGTGTTTGATTCCTGTGTATGAATTTAATAACCAATAGTTGTCGGTCTATTCTGTATTGGCCATACAGATTGACGTTAAGTGTTCTTTGGGAATCCCCGGGTATTATGATATCCCAAGAGCCACCGATCCTCATTGAAAAAGAATGTGTTTACGATTAATTGCTGTAAACAAATAGTTATGCTTAGTTGAATTGTGTGTGATAAATCTATTCACTTATCTTTGTGCTAATCCCTCCAATTACTTCCTACAGGATATTATTTGATTAATAGTGGGTGCAGGAGGTGAATAGTTGTTCAAGGAATGTTTGACTGCGCTTGAAGACTCTGATATGGTTTTGTAATAAACCTTGTTTTGAGAATTTTATAATACCCCATTTTGAGTACCTTTGTAATGTTTAAGGACTTGAAAGTTTAGTACCAATTATGTAAACACTATATATATATATAATTGTAAATTAAGGTAATGTATTTTAAATTCATGCTTCCGAATTTATTAATATAATATTTTGAGATAGAATGAGGGGTGTTATAAGTTGGTATCAGAGCATAGATTTGGGTGAATTGAGCATTATAAAATGTTCAATCCCAAATCTAGAGTGTGTTGCGTCAAACATTTATGAGTATGGGATTGAGCATTGGTTATAAATCTGTTAGTAGATAAGTGCTAACGATTAATAAGTTTCAAGTTGTTGTGTTAAATACAGATATGGCAGATAACGAGCAACCGATCACCAACCCTAATAATGCCTCAAGGATCAATGTTCCCCCATCAGATATTCATAATGAGAGACATGATCATGAGGGTACTTCTATTCCTGCTCGCGAAGAATTGAATAGAGATGATTTTCTTTTTCAGTTAGAAGATGAGGTGATTAATCTCAGAGAATTTAAAAGACAGGCTGAAACTGCATCATCCCAACAATGTTCTCAGCAACAGATACCTGTGTTTGGTAATATTCCTCCCTTTTAGTCAAATAAACCATGTTCATTCAAAACGTTCATGGCAAGTAAACCACCGGAGTTTAGAGTTAGTACAAATCCATCTATAACTTTAAATTGGTTAAGAGATATGGAGCGGAAATTTGATGTTACTCACTGTGAAGAAGAATCCAAAGTGTTTTATGCTATACAGTGTTTAAAAGACGAAGCTATGGTATGGTGGGACTCGATTACTGGTCATTTAACTCAACAACACAAAGAAGCTATTCGATGGCCTGATTTCCATCAAGCTGTTTGTAATCAATATTGTTCTGATTTTGATATGGCACGTATTAGGAGAGAGTTTGTGCATCTTCAATTAACCGATAAGATGACCATCGATGAGTTAATCACACAGTTTTTAGAGAAATTACGGTTTGTACAACAGTGGGTTCCCGATGAGAAAACCAGAATAGAGCAGTTTGTGGAAACCTTACCTCATAATTATCATACTACTGTGAGGTTAGCTAGTAATCTATCTCAAGCGTTTACTCTTGCATGTTCAGTTGATAGTGACATTAGAGGTTTTCGAGAATCTCAAGCTAGAAATACTTCTTCTTCATTTCCAAGAGCTAGAACTGATTTTACGGGTAAAGGAAAGTCCAGGTGGCAGGGTAATTGTCAGGGTCAAAGATTTAGTAATAAAAGTGTTTCATCTGGAAGTTCTAACTGGTGTACTTCTTGTCGATCCAAACATACTGGTCCATGTACAATTCAGACAAACAAATGCGTTAAATGTGGTGAATTGGGTCATGAGTTTAAGAATTGTAAGTTTCCTAATTATGTATGTTGGAACTGTAAGAAAGAAGGGCATCGTGTTGGGCAGTGTCCTGAGGCAAGAAAGCAGGGTTCGGTCTCGGTCGGGAGTTCATCATCTTCAGGTCAAAAGCAGAAGAATCCTCCGCCAGCGACGAGTAAGGCTTTTCAGATGACAGTCGATGAGGCTGTCCAAACAGATGACGTGATTACTGGTACTTTTTTTATAAACTCTGTACCAACTCGCGTTTTATTTGATTCGGGAGCAAACTGTTCTTTTATATCTGAGTGTTTCTGTGATAAGTTGAAACTGATACCCACTGTGATAACTAAGCCTTTAGAAGTAGAGATTGTTAGTGGCAAATTAGTTCCTGTTACCACTTCGGTGACTGGAGCTAATATTGTGATAGATGGTCAGACTTTTCCAATTTCGTTTCTATTAATGCCGATTCCAAGTTTTGATGTGATTCTTGGCATGGATTGGTTAAGTCAGTTTAAAGCAAGTATAGATTGCCACCATAAGCTGATTAGAATCCCAATCTCTGAAGAGTCATATGTTGTGGCTCGAGGGGAATGAGATAGTGGGTCTATTCCTCTGATTTCTATGATGAAAGCTAGGAAGTCGTTGTCTAAAGGCTGTGAGTCTTATCTATCTTATGTCATTGATGCCAAATTAGAAAAGAAGTCCATTTCTGAGGTTCCGGTTGTCTCTGAATATCCAGAGGTGTTTCCCGATGATTTACCTAGTTTACCACCGGTTAGGGAAGTTGAATATCAGATTGATCTCATTCCTGGTTCCTCGTCTATAGCTAAAGCTCCCTATAGATTAGCTCCGTCTGAAATGCATGAAATGATGAATCAGATTCAGGAGTTATTGGATAGAGGTTTTATTAGACCTAGTTCTTCTCCTTGGGGTGCACCAGTTTTGTTTGTTAAGAAGAAAGATGGGTCATTCAGAATGTGCATTGATTATCGGGAGTTAAACAAAAGAACAATAAAGAATAAATATCCTCTGCCTCGAATAGACGATTTGTTTGATCAGCTGTTTGGATCTTCCGTATACTCTAAAATTGATTTGAGGTCGGGTTACCATCAGGTTCGTGTTCGTGAACAGGATATTCCAAAGACTGCTTTTCGTACCAGGTATGGTCATTATGAATTCCTGGTGATGCCTTTTGGTTTGACTAATGCTCCAGCAGTTTTTATGGATTTAATTAACCGGGTATGTCTACCATTCCTTGATAAGTTTGTAATAGTTTTCATCGATGATATTCTTGTATATTCTAAGTCCGAATCAGAACATGCCATGCATTTGAGGTTAGTTCTTGAAACATTGAAAAGAGAACAACTATATGCCAAATTTTCTAAATGTGAGTTCTGGATTCAAGAAGTTCAGTTTTTGGGTCACATCATTTGTAATGAGGGGATTAAAGTTGATCCTTCTAAAGTTGAAGCTGTAATGAATTGGAAAACTCCAAAGAACGCTTCTGAAATCAAAAGTTTTCAGGTTTTGGAGGGTTATTATCGAAAGTTTATTAAAGACTTTTCTAAAATTGCTAGCCCATTGACTAAATTAACCCGCAAGAATGAAAAGTTTGAGTGGAATAATCAACAAGAACATGCTTTTCAGACTCTGAGACAATTGTTATGTCAAGCTCCAGTGTTAGCATTACCGAATGGGTCTGAAGATTTTATTGTATATTGTGATGCATCTTATTCTTGTTTGGGTTGTGTCCTTATGCAAAGAGACAGAGTTATTGCTTATGTTTCTCATCAGTTGAAACCGCATGAAAAGAATTACCCAACACATGATTTAGAGCTAGCAACTGTTGTGTTTGCTTTGAAAATCTGGAGACACTATTTATATGGTACTAAATGTATTATTTGTACAGATCATAAAAGTCTTCAGTATGTGTTTTCACAGAAAGAACTGAATATGCGTCAAAGGCGATGGTTAGAATTAATCAAAGATTATGATTGTGAAATACGTTACCATCCAGGAAAGGTAAATGTAGTTGCAGACGCTTTAAGCAGAAAAGGTACTTCTGACCGAGTTTATTTTCTGCGAGTTGATGTTTCTTTAGACTTGGTGGATCAAATTAAAGCTGCACAATTAGAAGCTTTGTTAGATTATAGTCTTAAGTCAAAAATTATGTTGAAAAGAAAAGATTTATTGATTGACGATTCTAGAGGATTAAAGACTTTTCAGTCTCGTGTTTGGATTCCTCTGATTGGTTGTATTCGAGATATGCTTTTGACTGAAGCTCACAAGTCTCGGTTGTCTATCCACCCTGGTAGTACACGGATGTATAATGATTTGAAACCTTTGTATTGGTGGCTCACAATGAAAACTGATATTGCAAGGTTTGTTGGTAATTGTCATATATGTGCTCAAGTTAAAGCTGAACATCAAAAGCCATATGGGTCGTTGAAACAGTTAGAGATTCTAGAATGGAAATGGGAACATTTAACCATGGACTTTGTGACTAAACTTCAACATACACCTCGAGGTAATGATATGATTTGGGTTATCGTTGACCGATTGACCAAAAGTGGTCATTTTCTTGCTGCGAATGAAACAACATCTTTGACTAAACTTGCTCAGCTATATATTAATGAAATTGTCACGAGACATGGTATTCTATTATCGATTGTGTCAGATAGGGATTCTCGTTTTATTTCTCATTTCTGGCAAAGTTTACAACAAGAGTTGGGTACACGTGTTAATCTCAGTACAACTTATCATCCTCAGACCGACAGTCAGTCAGAACGTACTATTCAAACACTTGAGGATATGTTGAAAGCTTGTATCTTGGAATATGGAGGTTCTTGGGATTCTCACCTTCCATTAGTGGAATTTACCTATAATAATTCCTATCATTCCAGTATTGGTATGCCTCCTTATGAAATGCTTTATGGTCGTCGTTGTCGTACACCTACGTGTTGGTTGGAAGCCGGAGAAAAGCAACTTGCAGGCCCAGATATTGTACAGATCACGGCTGATAAAGTGATTATCGCCCGAGAAAAGCTAAAAGCTGCACGTGATAGACAGAAACAGTATGCAGATCCACGTAGGCGACCAGTTACATTTTCCGAGGGTGAGTTGGTTTATTTAAAAGTCTCACCTTGGAAAGGCGTGATTAGATTTGGAAAGCGAGGAAAATTGGCACCTAGATACATTGGTCCCTTTAGAATTCGTCAGGTTGTTAATGATCAATCAGTCTCATTGGATCTTCTTCCTGAACTTGCTGGTATTCATGACACATTTAATATTTGTTATTTGAGAAAGTGTAATGTCGAGGATCAATCTCAGATTCTTCCTTTGAAAGACTTGAAAGTCGACCAAAACCAGAAATTAGTTGAAGAACCGATTGAAATTCTCGATAGAAAAGTTAATAAACTTAGAAAGAAACAGATACCAATAGTGTTAGTAAAATGGAGACACCGTCTAGGTTCTAATTTGACCTGGGAGACCGAGGAGTCTATGAGATCAAGATATCCTGGATTGTTTGGTCACAGTGAGATTTAGGGGATGAAATCTCCTTTAGGAGGGGAGATTTGTAACATCCTCTCCAGTAGCCTGGTAATTTCTAATTTTAAATTGATTATTTAATGGTTTTATAAATGATATGATATTATTATTTAATTGTGAAACTTAGATAAATAAGTTCCAGAACTTATTATGATTAGTAAATTGTTACTTGTTTTAATTTACTATAGTTGACAGTACCATAAAAGAAGTTTCTCGCAATTGAATTCTAGGTTCCAGACAATAGATTTAGGACGGGTATAAAATACCCAAATAATTGAAGTCGGGTTATAAGGAGTCGACCTCCTTTTTATGTTGTTTTCCCTAATCTCAGTTACTTCCTTGTAAACCACTATATCATCTCAAGAATTCAAAGCAATTAAGAACATAAATCATAAACAATTTTTGGTGAATTGAAGCAGTGATTATTACGAAAATCTTCATCTCTTCTTGTTATCATTATCCTTATCATCATTGAGTAAGTGTTCTTGAATTTTATGAGCTGAAGCCTTAGTTAGGTTAAATATAAATTGATGAATTTGTTGATTTCTTGAATATATATGATGATTGAAAGTTGATATTGATGCTTACAAACTGATTTAATGCAGTTCTAATTGTGAATTCAAGTTCTTAAATGTGATAGTGAGTTTAAGCTAATGACCTAAATGGGTTGTAATGATTTTAGCATGATAATTGAATTAAGTGATGTTATTGGAGGTACATAGTATTTATAGGTGATGTTTGAGTCTATTGTTGCTGTATAAAATCGAATTAGTAACCTGGATATTAGTATTTTGGTTAAACCCTTCATTTAGTAGCTGAACTTAGAAGTTGCAGGTTTCTGAGTTTTAGCTTGTTAGCCGATCGGCTAACCATCATAGCCGATCGGGTAGAAGTGTTGTAGCCGAACGGCTAAAATTAGCCAATCGGGTATTTTAGTTGAAAAACATCACATAACTTGACTTCGAAATAAAAACATTGAAATATTCATGTTAGCCGAGCGACAATACATGTTATGCCAATCGGGTATGTTTGGTCAGCTGAACGGCTAAAATGATCCGATCACGTAAGTTAGATCAAAACCACTACAGAACTTGGGGTTAGAACATAAAGTTGGGAAATGGCAATGGAAGCAGATCGGCTAGCTTAGTTAGCTGATTCGGTATGGGGCTTTAGCCGATCGGCTAAGGCTAATAATAGCCAAACGGCTAGGACCAAAGTCAGAATCAAATAAGTTTGAATATTATATGTTCTTTTGCCATGTCTAAATAATTTGGTTGTGATACTTGGATGCTATATATAATACCAGATAATTCAAAGACAATGAACTCTCAGAAAGTGAAATAATTACTTGTGCAATGTGTTCGTTTATCTAAGTATTATTCATTGTTAACAAGTTATTAAATTGTGTGTTTTATGATATTTCAGATACTCCAAAGACTCAGTGACTAGAATCTGAGTGTGGAAACAACAGAGGTATCGGTGAGTGGATTTAGAACTCACCCTTCGATTTAGTTGTAACTGTTTGGTTGTAACAAGTATACGTAGATTGATTATAAGATTGTTAATCTGTGTTATTGATTATGAATCTACGTGATATGTGAATCTATGTGTATCAGATTATTGAGGTCAACGTGTAGTTGGACTTTTGGTTATTATGTGAATTACACAGGTTTTGATTCATTTGTTGTGTTTGAGACCTGTGTATGAGTTTAATAACCAATAGTTATCGGTCTATTCTGTATTGGCCATACCGATTGACGTTAAGTGTTCTTTGGGAATCCCCGGGTATTATGATATCCCAAGAGTCACCGATCCTCATTGAAAAAGAATGTGTTTACGATTAATTGCTGTAAAAAAATAGTTATGCTAAGTTGAATTGTGTGTGATAAATCTATTCACTTAGCTTTGTGCTAATTCCTCCAATTACTTCCTGCAGTATATGTTTTGATTAATAGTGGGTGTAGGAGGTGAATAGTTGTTCAAGGAATGTTTGACTGCGCTTGAAGACTCTGATATGGTTTTGTAATAAACCTTGTTTTGAGAATTTTATAATACCCCTTTTTGAGTACCTTTGTAATGTTTAAGGACTTGAAAGTTTAGGACCAATTATGTAAACAGTATATATATATATATATATGTATATATATATATATATATAATTGTAAATTAAGGTAATGTATTTTAAATTCATGCTTCCGAATTTATTAATATAAGAGATAGAATGAGGGGTGTTATACAGATGCTTGAGAGATTGTCAGGAAATGAGTTCTATTGTTTCCTAGATGGATTCTCTGGCTATTTTCAAATACCTCTTGATCCGAAGGAACAAGAAAAGACAACATTCACATGTCCCTATGGAACATTCGCCTACCGACGTATGCCTTTTAGGCTATGCAATGCACTTGCAACTTTCCAGAGATGCATAGAGGCAATTTTCTATGACATGATTGAACAGTGTATGGAGGTATTCATGGACGATTTCTCGGTCTTTGGAGACTCCTTGATATCTTGTCTTTCCAACCTAGACATGATGCTAGCTCGATGCGAAGAATTAAACCTCATTCTGAATAGGGAAAAATGTCATTTCATGGTGATGGAAGGAATAGTATTAGGACATCGGATATCTAGGTCACGCCGGATTCTACCGTTGCTTTATTAAGAATTTATCTAAGATTTCTCGACCTATGACTCATCTTCTCGAAAAAGATACTCCGTTTGACTTTACATATGACTGTCTTAAAGCTTTTAACTACTTGAAGGAATAGCTCGTGCATGCACCGATCATGGTTGCCCCCGATTGGAGTTTGCCATTTGAAATCATGTGCGACGCCTGAGATTTCACAGTTGGAGCTGTACTAGGACAACGAAAGGAGAGACACTTTCAACCGATTTACTACGTTAGGAAAACTCTCACCGACGCTCAAGAAAACTATACAACCACTGAGAAGGAGCTGCTAGCGGTAGTATTTGCTTTTGATAAATTTTGTTCCTATCTTATTTTGTCCAAAACTATTGTCTATACAGATCATTCAGCTCTTAAGTATCTCTTCAAAAAGCAAGACGCTAAGCCAAGACTGCTGCGCTGGATTCTGCTTCTACAAGAATTCGACATAGAAATCAGAGATAAAAAGGGAGCAAAAAATGTTGCAGCAGATCACCTCAGCCGATTAGAAAATCCAGCATTGGAGAAAATTGAAGAAAGAGATATTCAAGACCAGTTTCCGGATGAACAACTCATGAACATCGAAAAGCACCACCAGGGACCTCGATCATCATACGATCCCCGGTATGCTGATATTGCCAACTTCCTGGTGGGAGTAATTGTCCAGAAAGGAATGTCAACTTCTCGAAGATGAAAGTTCTTCCGCGACTCAAAGAATTATTTTTGGGACGATCCTTTCCTCTTTAAGGTCTGTCCCGATCACATCATCAGAAGATGGGTCGACGGAAAAGAAGCCGAACATATTATTTACTAGAGGCACCACGGACCAACTGGAGGCCACCATGGAGCTAACAAGACCGCACGGAAAGTGTACGATGCTGGCTTTTATTGGCCAACCACTTTTAAAGAAGGTGAGACGCTGTGATGCTTGCCAACGATTTGGTAACATATCCGCACGCAATGAAATGCCACTTATCAACATTCAAGCTTGTGAAGTCTTCGACATTTGGGGATTAGATTTTATGGGACCCTTCCCTAAATCTAACGGTAAAGAATACATTATGGTTGTTGTTGATTACGTTTACAGGTGGGCCGAAGCGCAAGCTCTCCCAACAAGCAACGCCAAGTTCGTCACTAAGTTTCTCAAACAACTATTATGTCGATTTGGAGCTTCAAGAGCCATAATCAGTGATCGCGGCACACATTTCTGCAATATTCACCTAATGAAAACATTTCAACAGTAAGTCATCACTCACAAAACTTCAAAAGCTTATCACCCACAAACCAATGGGCAAGCTGAAGTGACAAATAGGGCTTTGAAACGAATCTTAGAATGAACGGTGATCAGTCATGGGGAAAAATGGTCCGATAAATTAGATGATGCATTGTGGGCATTCAGAACAGCATATAAAACACTGTTAGGAACCACACCATATCGTCTGGTTTATGGTAAAGCATGTCATCTACCGATAGAGCTGGAATATAAGGCATAATGGGCGCTGAAGAAATGTAATTTAGACATTCCCACCATAGGATCCCATAGGAGAATGCAGCTTAATGAACTAGCTGAGTTAAGAGATAAGGCGTACGATAGCTCCCTGAAATACAAAGAAAGAACCAAGATGTTCCATGATGCAAGACTCAAGCTATCAAAGTTTAAACCAAGGGATAAAGTACTTCTCTTTAACTCACGCTTCAGGAAGTTCTTTGGAAAATTCAAAGTCAGGTGGAGCGGACCATTTATAGTCTCAAAGGTATTTTCCTTCGGAGCAGTTGAACTCGAAGCTCCGGAAGGTAACTTTAAAGTAAATGGTCAACGCTTGAAACATTACATTGAGGACTTCCCCATTAATGAGGAAGTCTACATTTTCAAGCCACCTTGAATTATTCCCAGGTAGCAAGAGTCAAGCTAGTGACTCTCTCTTAAACAAGCACTCTTGGGAGGCACCCCAAGATTATCTTAGAATAATTTTTCTTTTTGATTTCTTAATTCTTATCTAGTATTATCTTTCCTAACTAAATAATCCAGTATAGCTACTTATCTGACAGCCTTTGAAATTTACAAATCTGAGATAAGTCTTCATTATTAAATATGCAAATGCAGAAGTCCTAATGACACTTACAAATCAAAATATTTTACGAACAATCATCAGTTCTTTTTGCATTTGTACATTCTTATAAACTTGAATGTTACCTGTTTTGTTTATGTTTTTCAGATGGATCCAGCAGAAACCAGTAAGAAGAGCAAGAAGCGAGGAAGAACCTGTAGAGGCAAGAAAAAGAAGACTGTTCTTCAGGATGAGAGTATGATTGATGTACTGACTACTCCAGGGGAGTATTTGAGTCCTGCTGCACCACAGTCTGCCCCAACATCTAGGACGATCCCGACCTTGGATTATGGGATCACTACTGCAGACCCAGCAGCTGCTTGGGCGCTCTTTCAGACATTATCCAGTCATCATGATTCAATGGCTGAGATCCGTGAGCCAGTTGGTCTTCCGAGACTTCAGGACATCCCTTACAGGCTAGGGTCTGGTTCGAGAGCTTCTCGTCCACCATGGTCATTCTTCCCTCCTGCACATAGCACTACTGATGCTCCAGTACATGATCTGGGTCCTTCGAGTTCACACGTTGATCCTGCTGAGATGCTCGCAGCTGCTAGCAGACTTGATGTACCATCAACTTCTTCTGTCCACCAGGATGCTACCCTTGCTTCCATTTACCATGCTGCTATTGCTGAGTTTGATCCTGATATGGATGATCTTCTAGATGATTAGTTTATCTGTACTTTATTATGTTTATAACTTATCTACTTTATTTATGTCTATCATATTACTATTATGTGAGACCTGGTAATTATGACTCTATTTATGGCTATTTGTAGAACTCAGTACTCGTAGGAATGGATGATCTTAAAAGAAGTCTGGTCCAACCAAACTCCAGCAAATCACTCGCACCACTCGTAGGGAAGTACTCGTCTAGTTCTTATGATCTTTATTACGATAATTTATGCTCACGCCTACTTAAAACTCTAACTGTGGGATTAACACCCCATAATTAGAAAACTTGAAATTTATAATTGACTTAATGCAAAACCCTAAGTGTGGGATTCTCCCTATTTTTAGTAGAAACATTGAGGACAATGTTTATTTTTAAGTGTGGGATAGCAGTATACTCTTCGCTCACTTATTTAGATTAAAATTTATCAAAAAATTTCGAAAATAGTCCTCAGTGAATAAATAGACCCTTATTTTGTCCGAAAATTTTAAAAAATTTCGCTATAAAAACAGTCTTGCTTCGACAGTAGTCAAACTAGTTATTCAGCAGACTGACTTTTTCAAAGGTTTTTGAGTCAATAAGTTAATAAAGAAGTACAGATCTTTTTTAAAAGTATTCAAAAGTCGGTAAAAAGAGGTCGGAACATGTCAGACTCTAACTAATTCTAAAATGAAAGTCTAAGAGGGGCATCGCGTGACTGGGCACATACAACCTATATTTGCGGTGAGGTAACTTGAGCCTAATATAAGCATTCATTTTTAATGCTTCACTTTCATTTATTGTGTGTGACCAGTGCATGCATTCGGAATTAGAACTTGCTCCTGTTTTGCATTTCGAGACCATATTGACAGGTGCCATACGTGGCACAGGTGCAATTAAATGACCTAGACATTTACTTAGGATAAAACCCATTTTTTTCATATCTCTTCAAGCCTAACCCTGCCAATACTCATTTTTAGTATCGATGATCCGCTTGGAAAACCCTGTTGAGCCTTAACCTTTTCGTTTCTTATAAACCCAAATTTTTAAACCCACTCACTTCCATACCCACCAAAACCTTATCTTAGAATTTTTAAATTTATTGAAAAATGCTATTTAGATATTCTTTTTACTTTCCCTCAAATTTCACAAAATTCGTTTTTACTTAAAACATATCGCGTGTGTTTCCATAATCAATACTCAAAAAATGAGAGTCGTATGTGTTGGGATCAGAGCTAAATTGACTAAGTGTTGAAGACTAAAGATCAAGTCTTAACCACTGTTAGAGTTAAAGACTGCTGCTAGAAGAATTGAAGACTAGCCACTGCTAGTACAAATGTAATAACTGCCAATGTTAGACATATATTTAGGAATTGTGTAATAAGTATATTGTAGCCACTATTAGTATAATATAGTTACTACTACTGTTGCTATGTTTATTAGTAAGTCGGTTAGGTAGTTAGAGTTATGTATGGAATCAAGTTGTTTTCATATTAACTGGAGATTGTATAGGACTCTATGTATTATAAATAGAGATCCTTAGACCTAGATTAGGTTAACGATTTTGTTTTTAGCTTCAAGGTTTTCTGTAACCCTAATACATTAAGTGTATTTGTCTTATATCATTAATAAGATTGAAGCTTTTGGTAGTAATCTTGTTCTACAATTTATTCATAATAGTATTGATCTTCTCAATATTATTGAGTGTGATTCCGCAACTTCTCAATAATAATTCAAAGCTTATTATTATCTAATTGTTTATTAGATTATTCTGGGTTTGTCAAGTTGTATCAGAGCCGGTTAAGCTTTGAATACATGAAGATCTGGGATTACTGTTTGATCGATTTTTGAGGGTTTTAGTTCAAGTTTTACGTATTGATCAATGGCAACAGAAGGTAATGAAGGAATCCAGGTTACTAAGATCCCCATGCTTAGGCCTGATGAGTTTGATCTATGGAAGAATGGGATCAAACAATACATGCTTCTCACAGATTACCAGAGGTGGGAAGTTGTGGTTAATGGTCCTCCGGTAACATTTGATGGTGATGGTGTTGCACAACCAAGACCACCACCAACTTCAGAAGCAGAAAGAAAGGTTAGATCAATACAGTATAAAGCACTTAGTACTCTGTTATTATCTATTCCTAATGAATATCAGAGAAGGTTTGAAGCATGTCAGGATGCTAAAGTTCTTATGGAAAGGATTGAAAACAGATTTGGTGGCAATGAAAGCACCAAAAAGAATAAAAGATCTCTTTTAAAGCAGCAATATGAGAACTTTAACTTTGCTAAGTTAGAAACTTTGACTCAAACCTTTGACAGGTTTTTAAAGTTAGTAGGAGATCTGGAGAATCATCAAGTGAAAATTGATAAGGATGATCTAAACAGGAAGTTTTTGAGGTCATTAGGTGAGGAGTGGACAATCTACACTGTTGGGTTGAGACAGAGTGCATATTTGGAGTCAAAAGACCTTGAAGATATTTACAATGATCTAAGAAACTTTGAACCTGAAGTGGAAAGCAAGAAGCAGGATTCAGGAAACAACAACAATGCTGCCTTTATGTCTATGGCTGGAACTAAAGCAGAGTCAAGTCAAAAGGGCTCTACTTATGTTTCAGGAGGATGTGGATCATCATCAAACTGCTCGAATGATCAGATTTTGGAATCTTTCTTTGCTAGTAATGTGAACTCTTCACTTACTAATGAAGACTTAGAACAGTTTGATGGAGATGATCTAGAAGAGATGGACATTAAATGGAAAATTGCTTTAATCACTCAGAGGGCAAAAAGATTTATGTAGAGAATTGGGAGGAACAACTTTGCATATAAAAGGAATGATGCAAGTTGGTTTGATAAGAGTAAGATAGAGTGCTTCAACTGTCATAAGATGGGGCACTTTGCAAGAGAATGTAGAAGACCAAAGAAGGAACAAAATAGCAGTGAGAATGGTCATAGAGCTGGAAGCAATGGAGCTCAATCAAGGAATATACCAATCCAGGGTCCTTCATCAAATGCTCTTGTGTCTATCGATGGTTGTGGATGGGACTGGAGTGATCAAGAAGAACATGAAGTGAAGAATCATTAATGAATCTGACAAGAAGTCAGAGGTTCCTTATGAGGTACAAAAGAAATTATGTTCTGCTGTTTGTAAAAAAACTGTTAAACATTACAGGGATCATAATCTGAAAGTGTGTGATGAACTAAAACAATGGGAAATCAAAAGTAAACACACCATAGCAGCAATTGAAAATCTTGAAAAACAGATAAAAGGATATGAAGTTAATGCAACACAGTTTAAATATGACATTGAATATGCTAGGTCAGAAAGAGACACTTTTAATTATAAGGTAGAATTGTTAACTAAGAAACTTGCTGAGGTCACATGTGAGAGAGATAGCATAAGACTAAATGTAAGTAACTTAGAACATGCATGAAATAGTGTAAATAAACTTATCAATTCACAGATTCATGATAAGCTTAAGACTGGGTAAGGATACAGTAGTGTACCTCCTCCTTATAACCACAACTACTTTCCTTCCAAAACTGATATTGATATCAATTCTTTTAAAGAAGGAATGAATGATGACGTTAAAGAGGTTGATCCAGTTAAGAGTTTAGAAGAAGATGTGAACTTTGATAGAGTAGTGGTTAGTGATTGAAGTGAAGAAGATGATAAGAGTGATAATACATCTGCAAGTGAGAAGAGTGTAACAAATAAATCATCTAATTCATCACCTAAGAGTAGCAAAAGATTAACTGGTCTAGTTTTAGAACTTAATGTTGATAAACTAGAAGAGGGTAAAAAGATGTTTCAAGAAAAGGCTAAGCAACAGATAGAACATGTGAGCAAAGCTAATAAGTCTAGGAATACTTTAGGTTATATTAGCAAAACAGTTAAACAAGAGTCTAAATTTATGATAAATGTGTTAACTGTGCTTGCAAAATAGGATTTTCTGCACCAAAACCATTTAATAAAACTGCACCCAGAGGCAATCAAAGAAATTGGAACCAAATGGTTTCACAAAAATTGGGGCAAAATTTTCAATTAGTGAAAGAAAAACCATGTTATATCTGTGAAAAAACCAATCATCTTCAACATGATTATTATCACAATCCTAAAAATTTCAATAGGGCTGTGAAACAATTGTGGACAGCTGCTAACATGGTTAACAAACAAAATTTTAAATCAAAAGTTAATCATGTTGCCACTGTCAAGAGGATGAAGTATAAGGCTAATAGTGGTACAACTGTAGCCACTGCTACTTCTGCTGCAGTGGTACCACCAAACAAAGCCAACAGAGGCATGAAGAATAAGACAGTAGATAGTGTTGTCACTATTAAGCATGGAGCCACTGCTAGTGTTAAACGTTCCAAAAGAATGTTTACACCAAGCAAGGCTACCACTGTCATAGTGGTTAACACAGGCTTAAGAGTTACCTCTGTTAGGCCAATTCCCACTATTAAGTCTGATATTAGTTGGATTTGGAAACCAAAGAACACTGTTACATCTAAAGTTTCTAGATCCAACAGTGCATCAGAATCAATTGTCTTTCAGAGAGTTGATTTTAAAGATGCACATGGGAAACCCAAAACCAAATTGGTTTGGGTTCCCAAGAGAAATTAATTCTCTTTTTGATTGTTTGTGCAGGGCAAGCCAAAGAGCTTATGACATGTTGATAGTGGCTGCTCAAGGCACATGACTGGAGACAGAGAAAAGCTACAGGACTTCAAATCTTTTGATGGTGGATATGTAGCATTTGGAAGCAATCCCAAAGGTGGGAAAATTACAGGGAAAGGAACAGTTCAGCATACAAAGCTAAGTTTTGATAATGTTTACTTTGTGGAACAATTGAGGTATAATTTGCTAAGTGTGAGTCAAATCATAGATAAAAAGAACCCAGTACATTTTACTGACACTGAATGCCTTATCTTGTCCAAGGAATTCAAAATACCAGAAAACATAATTTTAATGAGAATTCCAAGGCAAGATAATGTAACACCCGCCAAATTAGGGCTAGTCATTTGGTCCTAATCATTTTGTAATACGTGTAATTAGTGCGGTATTAGGCTAATTGTATGTATCATACGTGTATTAATATATATACGCATCTATGCGATTGAGTTAAATCGTGCATTTTATTATATCGGTCGAATTCCGATACACTCATACGGACGTTGGTGAACATCATTTTATTAAATAATATTAAATTATTTGATAAGCCTAATTATTTCCAAGCATTATTTCAATAATATTCTATAAGTATCTTGTATCACATTAAAAAGCCCTACGCGACCAAAATGCGCAAAACGTGCCCGACAACCGAATAAAGATCGGAATATATTTTATAAGTTTAAAATATATCATTTTATGTGAGGACATTATTTAATTTGTAGTATTTTAAACTAATAACTAAAACATTTTATTTATGAGCGAAACCCGAACCGGTAAACATGACCAACACATTTTCAAATCATTTTAGTAAATATTTCGAGTATTAACAATTAAGATTTCAAATTTTAAAATATTGAAGAGTTATTTTTTATTTAAAAACGTATGTAAAGTAAATAATTAACATCACAAATATGCGTTTAAATGATCGGGGAAACGAACATCGCACGGAGCACGGGGACGGGGACTGAAAAGTGGAGGCTTTCACCAAAACCCCCCACCTTTCCCTTTTCCCTCTCATTTCATTTCTCCCTTTTCTTTTCTTTCTCTCTCTCTTTTCTCTCATCCACATCCACCACCATACCACCACCACACGTCCACCAACAAAATCCGCCATCAAACAACCCTGGATCATCTTGTCTCTTTGAAGAAAAATGTTCACCTCGCGACGATCTACCTTCCTATCTTTTCCAAATCTTCAAGCGATAACTTGTAAGTTTTCGACAAAATCTCGAAACTCCTCGATTTCAAGTGTTTTTGACAAGTTGTTGTTATTTAAGCCTAAAATGTCCAAATATAGGTTGGGTAAAAGTTTCAAGTCAAACGAAAACCGGAAAACACCTTTTCGGCTCATTTTCGAGCCAACAGCTCGTTATGTTGCAGAGGCTCCAGGCCACCTGCGACATAAGCTCTTATGTCGCCAAATCAGGTCTTATGTCGCATATAGTGACATAAGCCTCTATGTCGTAATACTTACGGACGTCGCATATAGCGACACAAAACTCTATGTCGCAAAACTTATTCTCATCGCACATAGCGACACAACACCTTATGTCGCATTAAATTGCGGATGTCGCACTTAGCGACACAAGCGCTTAAGTCGCAGTCATGATCTGCGACACATCAGACTACGTCGCACTTAGCGACACAAAATCTTATGTCACACATAATGTCACAGATGACAGAACCTAGAAAACTCGGATTTTACTAAGTGTCGAGACCTGAAATTTTATCACTTGATTTTACCCAAATTTAAATCTTAGATGCGTTTTTCACTATAACTTGATTTTACCCATCCAGGGGCTCTGCCCCTTGGAACCCGCCAGGGGTTGCCACCCCTAGGACCCCGCTAACCAGGGGCGCTACCCCCGGACCCCTGTCACCTAAAGTCTGTGAATACTTTTTAAGTATAACACTCCAAAAATCATAACAGTATTAATGAGATTATTATTACAACCAGACATCAATGGGCCGTACACATTTTCAAAACTCAAACTTATCAATCAAATCAAATCATTGGACATTACTAGTTGAATGAACAACTAGCATATATTATCTTTTAAGATAGCTACTTATTTTATTTAAACTTTCTTGTCATAAACGGCTGGCAGGTTAAAGTCTTCGGACACCCCATTTTACATCACCGCATTTGCTTCATTGCAACTCTTCAGGCTCAGGTGAGTCTCATAGCTCCGACTTTTACTGTTTTTACTCCCGGGGTGGGAATACATGCTCTAACTGTTTTACACGTGAACACGAGTATGAAACTCGCTATATTCTGCATGAGCTGTTTTCTAAACACTTTTAAGTCCTCTACGATCATAGTTCTGGTAATACTTTATGTAGAGCGAATGTTAGTGTATGGTACCATATAGGACTGACCATCCTCATCCGGGTCAGCAAGCACTGACTGGTTAAACAGATGCATTAACTTTTGTTCATACGAGTGTGGATTAGACACTCACTCGGAGGCACCTACGATCAGGCACTTTATTGTGATCCTAACACCCACGTTAAGCGCAGACTATGACCTCATGGCAGACATATACATCATTTGATTCATTTCAAACGGTTATCATTAAATCTTGTGGTTCACACTTACATAATTATTATGCAAACCTCTGAGCTCACCAGCATTAGCTGACCTTTTTAGCATGTGTTCTCAGGTACCCAACAGCAGTAGGACCTGTTCACTCAGGATGCTCATAGCTCGAGTCAGTATACACATCGGGATATTATTTTGCATTACTACATTTTGTAACTAAGTTATGCCGATTAATCTCTAAACATTGTAATTATTGGGCTTTTGTAAACCTTTATACATTGTAAAACTTTATATTATCAATGTATCTGTAAAATAACGCATATAGAGTTGTTCATTATATGCCTTGTGTGTTTTGATTATTGATTAGTAGCTCCCCAAAGCTTGCTTTCGCTAAACAGTAAATTTGGGGGTGTTACAGATAATGTACATAAGTGTGACTTAGGAAACATGACACCTCAACCTGATTTAAACTGTCTTATTTCCAAAGTAAGTTTGAATGAATCTGAATTGTGGCATAGAAGGATGTGTCACATGAATTACAAAACCGTTAATAAACTGGTTAAAAACAAGCTTGTTAGAGGTTTGCCTGAAAAGGTATATTCATGTGATGATCATTGTGTTTCTTGCCTAAAGGGAAAGTAACACAAATCTTCTTTTAAGTCCAAAACTGTGAATACCAACTGCACATCCTTACACTTATTGCATATGGACTTATTTGGACCAACCAATATAAGTAGTATGGGGAAGAAGTCTTACTGCCTTGTAATTATTGATGATTATACTAGATTTACATGGGTTTTCTTTCTTAGAACAAAAGATGAGACATGTGAAACACTTAGATCCTTTATATCTAAGATGGAGAATCAATTGGATAAAAAGGTTAAAATCATCAGGAGTGATAATGGAATAGAGTTTAAAAATCATGAGATGGATAAATTATGTGAAGATAAAGGTATTAAGAGAGAGTTTAGTGCACCTAGAACTCCCCAACAAAATGGAGTGGCAGAAAGGAGGAATAGGACATTAATTGAGGCTACCAGAACTATGTTATCTAATGCAAAATTGCCTATGTCTTTCTGGGCAGAGGCAGTTAGCACAGCTTGCTATGTTCAGAATAGGGTAATAGTTGTTAAGCCATTGGTTAGTTTCTAAAAATCTTTTGGGTGTCCTTGTACCATCTTAAATACCAAAGATCACTTAGGAAAGTTTGAGAGCAAGGCAGATGAGGGTATATTTGTAGGTTAATCTATTCAAAGTAAGGCTTATGGGGTATTCAATCAAAGGACCAGGGTGATAGAAGAGTCAATGAACATCACTTTTAATGAAAATACCACTAATCCTGATGGAAAAGGTCCAAAGTCATTGTTTGATATCGATGCACTTAACTCTGCTTTTAGATATAAAACTATAGATTCTAGTGCAGGTACAAATGCAGGAACAGGAGATGGAGAATGTGTAGCAGAATCAGGAATGTCTTCTGGAAAGAAGAATGATTCATTGGAATACCTTTTGTTTCCAATTTGGTCTCCTGATCCCCCAGAAGTTTTTGAAGTTGTTCAGCCAAAGTCATCATAGAGATCAAAGTCAGAAGAATCTAATGAAATACCATTCATTAGGATTGATGAATCTGACAGGAGAATCACGGAAGACAGTGAAGAAGAAAGTGAGATGAGTCCAGCATAGATACTGTCAAAAAGCTTGCAGGGGTTTACTGAGAATATTAGACATGTTGTTGATTCCTTTAAAAAAGATGTGTCAAGTATTCTGGCAAATGAGTATCATGAGCAAACACCACCGAAGCAACTTGACATGGAGAAGGACAAGATAGATTATCTATATTACATGGGATCTACTCCTTTGTCAAAAAGGATTTCAAGAGAGGCATCAAGTGAGCCGTCTGGACAAGATGGAAATTATACCAATTTGGAAGAAAACATACCAGAAACAACATCTAAATACACTGTTCATAGAGATCATCCTCTTAAACAAGTGATTGGTGATGTTGATTCTGCTGTACTAACTAGACAGCATACTAAGATCAATGAAGAGGAACTCCATACCTATTTATATGTATGTTTCATTTGGTACATTTAGTGTGTCAGTCAGTTGGTCTATCGAGTTGTAAGTGTCGTGAGTTAAGTGTAATAGAAAAATAGATTTTGTACTTAGCGACACTTGAGTTTTGTAGTACACGACACTTGCCTTAGTGACGCATAGCGACACTTAGGCAAGTGACGCATGAAGGCGGCCACATGCGACACTAGCCAAATGACGCATATCTGCTGACTTGTGTTAGTATATAAATAAACCTACGGGTTTCTGGCTAGGGTTGACGAAACCCTAGCACCATTTTTCAAAATATCAAGTCTGTAAACAAGCTAATAGGTTACGATTATCAATACAAAGTTGATTTTGATTTGTTTATTCGATTTTGGTTTGTGATTGCATTTGTTTATTGTGATTGTTTGTTTCCGCCATTCAATTGCTGTCATCAATCACTTAGATCCATAGCTAGGAGCACTCACAACTAGTATCAGAGCCTCAAGGTGGTTTGATTGACGAATTGATCACGTATTAGCTTGTTTTCGGTTTGCTTTGTGAAGAGAATCAAAAACAATCGAGTTAACTGGTTCAATTGGGTGCTATTCAGACATTTTAATTCAATATTTATAGGTTTCGTTCGATTGATGATCGAAGAATTTTTGTTAGGTTTACGAAAATTTGATTTTTAGGGTTTTTGGGACTTCACAGCCGTTTTTGCGTCACTCGTTGCGTCACTTATAATGACACTTTGAGCGACACTTCGGGCGACACTTTGTAAGTTCCAATTAGGGTTTTGTCGACACTCAAGTGCGTCACTTCGTGTATCACTTAGAGCATCATTTGTGTGGTATATGACACTTGTTTCTAGTGTCGTCTGTTCCAACCTACCGACACTGACGTGCGTTACTAAGCACGTCACTTGTGTGTTACGCGTCACTTCTATTAGTGACGCCTGTTATTCTTTTGCGTCACTCAAGTGCGTCACTTGCTTACTTGACCGACACTAATCTCTAGTGTCATCATACGTCGCTTACTAGCATCACTTACTGAGTGTCGCTAGTCTTTGCAACACTTCTGTGCGTCACTTACTAAGTGACGTTGATATCGCGTAAAAAGTCATGTTTTTACTACCGAAATCTCTCTCATTCTAGAACCATTCTTGGCATTTTAAACTCAAAACCAATACAAATCAATGATATTATGCCAAGATGGTCAAAACAAGGTTGCACGATAAAAATCAAGCAAAACGGGTGAAAAACGAAGATTCCACACACGTTTGAAGATTCAAGGCATCAAAATGAGATTTCAAGACAAAAGTGCTGATCATCAACATCCATCTCACCCAAGATGTTCGTTTTCAAATTATGAATCCAACAGAAGAAGAATCAACAAAAACGTATAAAGAATGAAGATTCTACACCCGCTTGAAGATCTAAATGATTCGTATGCAATATCTGGATATAGGAAACATATTTTAGGGATATCTTTACATCAAATTCTTCGTTTTTGAATTACGAATCCAACGCAAAAAGAATCAACGCAAACGGACGCATAACGAAGAAGATACGCGCGAATTAAGGAACGCAGCGAAAGACGACGGACCGGAGCGGGTGACAGCAGGCTGCCGCCGGCCAACCACCAGCCGCCGCCAGCATGGTGGTGGGCGGTGCCGCCTCCCCTACCCCCTTCTCTTTTGTGCCTTTTCTTCCTTGCTTGTACCCGGTGAATTACCTTTCGCTACTTTTTCGTACCCGGTTGCACCACCTTTCGCTACTTTTTCGTACCAGGTGCACCACCTTTCACTCTTTTTCTAATATGAGCCTAGGGATGCTAACGTGAGCCACTTTTCACTTATAAATAGCAGCCCCTAAGCCTCATTTAAACACACACTCAAAATACACTCCTACATTCTAATACACTCACATACTCCTTTTCCATTTCCACTTTCTCACTCTAGAAATTCTCTTATAGTCTAGGATTATTGTAATTAATCTTCGGATTAGTATAGAGGCTAGAACGAACATTAGGAGGTTTGAAGATTCATCTTTGTACGTGTAAACGAGTTGTCAATCATAATAATACGCTGGTACGCATTTATTTCGGGGTGATATCTAAACCTTTATCATACTTGTTTTATTCCATATTTTAAATATGTATTATTGCTTGGTATGTGATATATTTATTGCCATGAATTGCGAGTAGTTTATTATTGTGGTTGTTGATGATGTAGATAATTATAAGTAAGGATGACATTATATAATTAATGCATGACAATCGTAAAGAGATATGACGGCCCCTATTCGACTGTTTATCCGATATAGTACTGGAAATGCTTTAAGGCGGAGTACAAATGTATGGAAGTCGGTAAACGGCCGAAGGTAGTTATATCTCTGGAATCAGCTCTGGTTTAATAGTTGGAATCCCGAAGGGGTAATACAACTTCACAACTAACTGGTATATCTTACGAAAGTCAAAACACTATAAAATGATGTTCGTGAATTACGTTCAGAAAAAATAGGAATTAGTAACCCTTGTAGCGTCAAGACTTTATGAATTCAAGTTTATTTTATGGATTACCCTTTCTGGTTATCCACGTGACTACAACCTAGTAATTAGGACCTGATCAACCTTAATTATAGTACGTAGTTATCTGTCCCCATGACATGCAATAAGTAAGATACATTGAAACCACTCGTTATATATATTAGGTTTACATTTCTGCACTGCTTTACATTTAGTTAGATAGAGTGTCACTTTCACTGTCAATTACTCTCGACCGCATGTTGATGTGAGAAACTGTGGAACTGCTACGTAAAGTACACTGTCTATCATTGAAAGGCATGGTCTGCATATGAAACACATTTTAACAAACTACGAATAATCCGGGGATGTATAACTGTTTGAAAAGGAGAGATTTGAATCATAAGTCGAAGTAACTAGAGCTTAAATGAATGATAACAGGATTTCGGAATTAGATCAAAGTCGTAATGACCTAGAATCTTTAAAACACTAAATCTTATAAAATTGACAGCCTAAACATACAAAGTTATTAATCTGTATACTAATAGAACAGTAAACTATCTTAGGAGTTAAGAATGGTCGGACCTATGAGACCATACGCTACTGATTCATGAACCTCGGTATAAAACCAAAATAGGTTGCTTACCTTTCAACTAGATAAGTATTGGAAGTTTGCGGATTGCCCCGATCAGAATCATGATAACCTAGTTCCTAGTGACATGCCAATGGGAAATCGAGTTGGTAGGGTTCTAGAGTTTACGCCTAGTAGTTTGGTTGCCACATTAGTATCATCCCTATTTATTCTGTCATCCTGAAATATTAATTATCGAAATCTTAACAATCACATATTTATCTTTATCTACTTTACTGTACTTTAATTTCCTGCATTTTAATTACCTGTCTTTAGTTTAAAACCCCCAAACCTACCTACTTTGTTCCATCCTAGATACTTCCCTACCAAAAGTGCCAACTTTAATTGCCCACACGTTTGGATTCATAGAATGATTTTAGGTTATACTTACCGCTTACTAACCAGAGTAGGTAGTACATATAATTTAAGCCCCGCTAATTATAAATTTTAAAACCCCGGTTAGCGCCCGATTAGTTACCATCAACGACAACGACGCTTTCGGGTGCCATCAAGTTTTTGGCGCCGCTGCCGGGGAATCACAAACGTACAATTTAAAGCCACCTTAAGTAGTAGTATTTAGGAGATCCTTCCGAACGAAACCTTTCCAGTTATCTTTCGGAAGTCAATTTGAGTAAGTTAGTATTAATTATTAATTTTGTATTAATATTAGTTAATTAGGATAATATTAGTTTAAAATGACAATTCGAAAACCCACTTCTTACCTCATTTCAAAAGACGAACTGACGGCAATGGACGATACGGAGGAGAAATTCTTTTCACCTTCTTCCTCTAAAGCTAAAGAAATCTCCGAAACCCTAGAAGAATTTAGGACCTCACTTTCATTCCAAAACATTGCTTAGACTTTGATGACACGGGTCAGTTGCCTGACCTGGCATCATATCCAGAAGATCACTTTCCAACTTTGCATTCACCTCAAATACCAAATTCTGTCCACTTTGATAGTCCTTCCGAAGAAGATTATGAAGAAAAACCTCCAAAATTATGTGACTTAATCACCCTCTTTCCTGAAACGTCAGTGTATAGCAACACTCTGTCAAATTCTCGTAATGACGACATCTTTCCATTCCTTTCACAAGAACATAAATACACCATCTATCGAGTGGTGGATAAAGTTCCATCAGTTGAGCTAGAAAAACCTTGTTCTGAAGAACGCCACCTCGTCGTATCCTTTAATCCTTCTCGCAGAATAGATGTTTATAGGGTATTCGTTAGGAAATTAGACTCCTCCGACTTTCCTTTTTCATATGACCAACGGGAAAAGATTACCAATCTTGACGAACAACTCAATTTCTCATCTCGCCTGTCAAATCATGAATGCGAAAGCACTTCCACCAATTTCAGAGACCAAGAACTAAAGTTTATAGCAGATTTGGATCTAGTTTTTGAATCACTTGCCGGCATGGATTTCCATCCAATATCTATGATATTAATCAATCACCATGTTGGTGCAATGATCAAAGAACTCGAGTTCTGGGTAGAACGGGACCCGATGATTCCTATCATCATCCCTGGTAAAATTCCATTCTTTTTTGACCCCGCTTCTTACTTGATCTCAAAATTGTGAGACATTTTTCCTGACTCCACCAAAAGACATGACATCGCTTTCTTCGCTAAACGGAAAGACCTTCACGTTAAGCTTGTTCAAATCTTCGCTTTCACCAAATACCCCTTCACTTCCACACAAAAAGCCCTAATCAGTAAACTCGTAAGAATAGTCAATTCTACAACCGGAGAACCTGATTTGCAAGAAGATAAAGCATTCCTGAAATTCATGGATAAACTCAATCACGATCTAAATTACAAAGATCAAGGACCTCGCGACGGATTGTCAAACCCTAAGAAGATAAGAAAGGCATATAATAAGTGATCTTGTCAATTTAGGATATGAAGAAAGAGAAACCCTAGGGGACATAGAGAACAGTCATTATTTAATTTATAACGTCATCTGGGATCTTTCGAAATGTTTTGTGCCTAAAAACATTCGTCTAAGGGAACAAATCTCGACCCTTGCTCTACGGAGAGATCGAAACGAATCATAAAACAATTCTTTCCTAAAAGGTCGAGGCTCGCAACTTTAAACGAACTTATTTTTGAAAGTATCTGTTAAAAAAAATAAATAAATAAATAAAATAATATATATATAATAAATAACTTAAGTTCAATATTTTAGGTTGATTATAATCGTCCCGCAAAAATGTGCGCGTTCCCTAAATTATTTATAACGTGACAATAAACTAACAAGTACTGAGTCACAATAAATACACTTAGGATTTGTAATCATTATTAACAAGACATTAGAAGTTAACTTATATTATTAGCTTAAAAGTACATTAGGGACCATATAAGGAATATGGTACTTGGAACTAGGACATATATTCCTAGGGGTCCATTAAGACTTCCATGCACTCCCATAATTCAAAAAACAAAAATACTTTCTTCCTCCCTTTTGATCCCCATGGCCGGCCACTCCACACCTCCACCCACACCACCATGAACCACCATTAAATCTCCATCAAACTCTATAACATTGCGTCCTTTTGAACTCCTCGTTGCATATTATTCTCGGTTGTACATTTATTTTGAAGTTTTACGCACTACAATAAAGGTATGATCATGAGAAACCTACTTTGAACTTTAAATACCCTATTTTATGAAATTAGCTAAGTTAGTAATTAGGAATTACTACTTTTCTTGGTTAGATGCTTAGAAATTACATACTACTACCACTTACCCATGCTAATTCACACATGGTTGACTTTATTAAAATGATGAACTTTGACCTATTAATTAAGTCTATAATTATGCGTGATTAAGTGTAGTTGTTAGGTATTTAAATGATCATGGTGAATTGAATGATTACTCTATGTTAATTGCACAATGCGAATGAATTAGGATTAGCAAGTTGACTTTTGAAAGTCTACAAAAGATTAGCTAGCTTGCTTGAATAGAATAGTAAATTAAGATTACTTGACAATTCTTGCTCACTAGAATCTTGTACTTGCTTGACTAGTCAAAGTAGGCAAAATAACTAGAAAATCATTATTGTGAAAATAAAAGTCTTGAATAAAATCAAACACATGGATGACATAACTCTTATTGCATGACCTAGCTTGTTTACCAATTAGGAAATGATTGAAATAGTTTAGGTCATATTTACATGCATAGGATATAATTTTGGCATACGAAGTTATCATTTGAAGTAAGCTTTGACTTGAAAAGTCAACTTGAAGTAATTGCATTCTCAAATCAAATCAATTGAAATTTTAAACCTTACTTCAACTTGAACTTTTAAAAGTCAAAACCTACTGATAATTATAAATTGTGAAATAATGACATTTCAAATTTGGGTAACACCAAACCTTGTAAATTGCATTACTTCATAATAAAGCTATTGCCATTTCATGACTATATATTTTTCACCTATTAATGATTGCCTTATTATTTTTTTAAACTAATTATTGGTTACTTGGGGACATTTGATATTTACTGTAATCTTTGGACTGTCAAAAATTTAAAGCCTCATTTCAAATCTTCCATTGGAAATTTCAATAAGTACTTTAAATTTTCTCCTTCTTGAGAATCCATTACTTTAAATCTCTCATGTTCTCAGGTACTATGTCACCGAAGAAGAAAAAACTAAACCCAGCATGACAACTTACAGGATCTCTCACCTATCTTAGTGCATCACCTGATCACGACCAGATGGCACGCATTTGGAGAGACAAGAAGTTCGGGCATTTTAGATATGTGGACTGGGAAAAGTTGCAAGTATTGGGATTCACACAAAGACTAGAGAACCTACTCAGTTATCCACTTGAGGGTCAGCATTTCGAGTCCTTCAAGAAACTATTCAGCATTGATGAACTGGTATACATGGAAATGGTTACCGAGTTCATGACCACATACACATTTAAGACAAGGAGTAGAGTTGGAGACAGTTTGATCACATTTCGATACATGGGAAGTTCATTCACCTTGTCACTGGCTCAGTTCACACAACATTTGGATCTATACACACCTTAGGAGATACATTCCCCACTGTTCACTAATGGGGCCACTTCGATATCCATCTCGACCACACCATCCGAGGCATGGAGTAGGTTATCATCAGCAAGATATTTCTCGGGTATAAAAGCTACGAGACTCAGAGATCCAGTCTTACAAATCCTACACAAGATGATAGCTTGTTCATTTGATGGAAAATACACGACAAGCGGTCGAGTTGCCATATTTGATATTGCAATGATGACATGCATCCTCGAGAACAGGAATATTCAAGTTGCCCATTTAGTTGCCCAACGGATTCTGGAAGAAAAGGATTTTGGTGCAAAGAGATCATATATGGGTCCAATAATTACAAGGCTGATTCCCAGAATGGGATTGCTTAAGACGACAGAGGTTGAAAAATTCAAAATCCTGCCAGTATGGAGTGCCCACCCTATAGATTATGAAATCCTTAGGAGCATGGATATACTCAAGATTATGAGAGACGGCACCGTTTACATCAGGGCACGATCATCTGACACAAAAAGTATGGATGAATTGGTACTAGGTCTAATTTTACCAAGAGAGGGAAGAAAGAGGCATCAACCAAAAGAGCCAAATAACTCAGATTCAGACTCAGATTTAGATGAAGATAAGGATGATTATGACGACCCAGTTGCACCACCACCAGTAGTGCCACAACCTACTAGAGCAGGACCTTCCACCCCAGCTCCTAGATCTTAGGTGCCCCCTTACATATACCACTATGGGACACCACCAGGGCAAGACTATTGGTACTGGCTGATGCAGATGCACGTCCAATGTTATAAGGCTATGAGATAGCAAATAGCAGGGATACCAGTAAGCCCACTTCCTGACTTACCCTGTGGATTGGGCATAGCACCACCACACTTATATCCCCCTGCAGTTCCTACTCCAGCACCTCACAGACATCCAGTTCTTGACCGTGGCCATGGTTTACCACCTCGCACAGTTCCACCTAGGCCACAAGCACCAACATCATAGGTTCCTATTGAGAGACAGCATGTTCCTTCTGTTGTCGGTTCGACTAGAGGGCAGACTTCGAGAGGCAGTAGGATATCTGAAATCCCTACACGAGCCACCATTGTTCAAAGTGACAGGATTCTTAGGAGCACTAGCCCTGCAACTGCACCGGTTGATCCAGTATCCTCTCATAGACAGACTGATTTATTCAGAGGACACTCTCAGCAGAGGACACCTGAGATTCCACTTGACAGCTTTGACATGCCCGCAGGGGAATTTGTTGATCATTTGATACAGGATGGAGTATTCACCATAGGTACACCAGATGCAGAGGCTGATCAAGATGTATCAGAAAAAGGCACCCACTATCAACATGATGATTCTTCATCAGATGAGACATCTCCTGGACCTATAGTATCTTCAGCTGCAGTATCACCACCAGGTGAGCAATAGATTGCTCCGCTTTCTGACTCCTTTCTATTTTCTATCAAAACCTTATCATTATTATGTGTATTTGATGTACTGTGGATGCATAGACATCACATCTATCCAGTTATTACTTTATTATTACTTTACTTTTCTTATTAGCAGCTATTACTTGATTGAATTGAGTGGTTTGTTTGAGAAACTATCCATAGAAGACCAAAGTAAGGGAAGCTGTGGACCACACGATGAAGAATGCCGAGAGCCATAAGCTACAAGCCGCGGACCAGCAGACTTCTAATGAGTAACCAACAACGTGCACAGCAAAAGCGGTACACCATTCCAAAATCCTCTACCCATTTAAAGAATTGATTATCTCATCCGATATTCCAAACACTAAGTGTGGGATCATCAAAACCACACTACACTTACGAAACAATCCAAAAATAAGTAGAATCTTTAAGTGTGGGATACTTCAACAAGAGGTACTCAACAAATAGATTCGAACATTAGGGACAATGTTCCTCTAAGTGTGGGATATACGGCCTTTAACCGCAAGTTTTTACCTCTTGTCCGTAAGTCAAACAATATTTTCATTAAAAGGCTAAAAATGGATAAAATTACAAAAAATTTAGATTCAAAAGCATTGTTCTTTAGAACTCCTATCTTTCAAAATTATAAATTACAGCAAGAAACGAGTTTTGACGACGAAACAAAACTGTTTTAGAATAAGATACGGACGAAAAAGGCAACACATGGCTAGGCACACATTGACCAAAACATTCTATTCGTGAGGATTGAGCCCATCATTAGCATTCATCTCTAAAATGCTTCACTTTTTGTTTCATGTGTGCGCTGATGTATGCATTTGAATTAGAACTTGCTCTTGTAATGCATTTCGAGATCACACCGATGTGTGCCATAAGTGGCATAGGTACAACCCATCTTGATAACTTCTAAGGAATCCAAACACCCTTCCACCATCAAACATCCACCCACTCAACATTCACTCTTCACACCCAATCAAAACGTCCTAGTATTCGTCCCGAACCTACAGAAGTTTCATCTTCAAACAAACTCTCAAAGACACTCTTGATTTTCCAAGACTTCTGCAACCTAATACAAGGCCATAAAATATATCGGTAGGGTCGGCATAGGAAAAGAAAACAAAAGAAAAAGAAATCAACAAGATTATGCCGACACAACCAAGAAAAGGGCCAAGAAAAGAAAAATTCCAAAGAAAAAGGCTATGTAGTCCTTTCAAAATCTGAGAAATTCCAAAGAAACTCTCTCAAGAAAAGTTTCGAGAGAATACAAGGAAAAACCTCACACTTTCTTCAAACACAAACAATATGATTCCTTCCAAGATATCTCGAAAGGTTAGTACCGTCCTCATCAAGAGTGATGGAGATTTGATTCTCGATCAAGCCTGTGACGAGAATGCTGCATGAAAGGCTATCTGAGTGATTGACACTAGTAAGTAATAAACCCTAAATACTTGAGTGATTTGAAAGACCCACTTGCGAGGATTGCCTAGTCATGATCATCATATATGTTGCTCGAAGAAGGTATCAAATTCTAAAAACCCTTAGTTTTCGGTAAAAACTCTTTCATAACTGTAACTTTATATTCTTTGGAAATAGTGTCTCTGAAACTTAATGCCATTAGAATCCTTCCATAAGCTTTTTAAGAATAAGTTTGCTTGAGGACAAGCAAAGTTCTAAGTGTGGTATACTTGATATCGCGTAAAAAGTCATGTTTTTACTACTGATATCTCTCTCATTCTAGAAAGATTCTTGGCATTTTAAACTAAAAACCAATACAAATCAATGATATTATGCCAAGATGGTCAAAACAAGGTTGCAAGATAAAAATCAAGCAAAACGGGTGAAAAACGAAGATTCCACACACGTTTGAAGATTCAAGGCATCAAAATGAGATTTCAAGACAAAAGTGCCCATCATCAACATCCATCTTATCCAAGATGTTCGTTTTCAAATTACGAATCCAACAGAAGAAGAATTAACAAAAACGGATAAAGAATGAAGATTCTACGCCTGCCGGAAGATCCAAATGATTCATACGTAATATCTGGAGATAGGAAACATATTTTTGGGATATCATTATATCAAAGTCTTCGTTTTTGAATTACGAATCCAACGCAAAGAGAATCAACGCAAACGGACGCATAACGAAGAAGATACGGGCGAATTAAGCAATGCAGCGAAAGACGACGGACCAGGGCGGGTGGCAGCAGGCCGCCACAGGCCAACCACCAGCAGCCGCCGACCTGGTGGTGGGCACCGCCGCCTGTTGGTGCAATTTGTGTGTCAATTAGTTGGTCAAACGTTTGTAATTGTCAAAGTTAATTAGTCTGCGTATGTATAGTGTTTAGTGTGTATATGCGAGCTTGTAAAATAGTGAAATAGAAAATATATACAAATTAGTGTTTAGGCGACACTAAGCTAGTGTCACATATAGCGACACTTGGCTAGTGTCGCTATAGGGTTTGGACAGCCTAGAAATAGGCATGTAGGGTTTCATTTGTAGGGTGATCAAACCCTAGAGAGTGAAAGAGAGGCGTGGCTTGAGAGAGAGATAGAGTTTGTAATCTGTAATCATTACTCTTTAAGTGTGAATATATACAAAGATTATAGATATCGTGTTTGTTTGATTCGTTAAACGTTCAATACTTGATTGTTTGGATTCCGCACGTTCCATTGAGTTATACGATCTGATTAGGTCCGTATCGGGAACCTACAAGTGGTATCAGAGCCATGAATCAGGGATTCGACGGTTTCAGATCATTTTTAGAACGTTTTCGGTTGATTCGGAAAGGTATTAATCGATTATAATTAGTTTTTGGGTTATTTGTGTTAATTATATCGATTTTTGGGTTGGCTTTTGGTGCTTGTTTGTCTGCTGTTCGTCAATATTCGTTAGGGTTTCAAAATTTTCGATTTTTAGGGTTTTTTGGGGTTCACAGCCGTTTTTGCGTCACTCGCTGCGTCACTTGATAGCGACACTTGAGTGCGTCACTTCCGTGCGTCACTTGATAGCGACACTTGAGTGCGTCACTTCCGTGCGTCACTTGATAGCGACACTTGAGTGCGTCAGTGACACTTATCCTAGTGTCGCCATCTGATATTGTGCGACACTTATATAGCGATACTACCTGTTAAGCGACACTTCTTAGCGACACTAATCTAGTGTCGCTCTAGATTCGAAAAACAAAAAAAAGTTTTTTGGCGGGAAACTCCAAAATTTTTTTGCCTTTTCAAATTTTTCTCGTAGGCTTAAAAGTGTTCAATTTTAGCCTGGAAAAAGTTTGATTTTACTCGACCTTTTTTTTGACGTTTTCGAACGAAATTTTGGCGGGGAAAAAAAGCGCGAAAAATTTTGTAATTTCAAATTTTGTTTTTAAGCTTAATATAACTTAATTTTAGTGTCGGAAAAGTATCGCCATACTCGGAAAGTCGTCGAAATTTTCAAATTCAATTTTTGAGGAAATGGCTATGGGTACGAAAATGCCTCCTTCTACATCTTTGTTCAATGGTGATTTTGCTAATTGGAAGATTAAGCTATGCAACTTCATTGAACACAAAGATCCAAAGTTGTGGAACTGGTTTAACGCTATTGATCGATATCAGCAACCAAGACTCGATGGGGTCCTTAACTTAAGAGCACAAATGTCAGTCAATAAACGGGAAGAGTTTGACAAAGACAATAGAGCATATGAGATGATTACCATGTGCTTGCCAAAAGTTGTGGTAAATAAATTCACAAATCAAGCAACTTCTACAAAGTTATGGGACGCTCTTATAGAGGCTTATGGTCAAAAGAAAATAGTGGTAAATAAAGAAGTGGATCAACATACTGCAATGGTGGCTCAAATAAAAGACGTTGATTCTAATGCACCTAAGGTACACATTGAACCTGAAGCACCTTTAAGTTGTATCTCATGCATTAAATTGACTGAATCTTTGCACGTTTTTCAGAAAGACAACTTAGATTTACGGGAAAAAGTTGAGAAACTTATCGAGTCTAATAAGTTTATAAAAGGGAATGAACGTCTTTACGAAAAACATATTGACGCTCATAAGTTAGATACTCAAACATATAAAGCGAAATTTTATAGTCAACAGGACGCTATTAACAGTTATCTTACTGAAATTGAGTTGTTGAATAAAGAACTTTCGGATTTAAAAATTGAGTATGATAACTATAAGAACAAAATTTTAGGCTCTTCTTCAGCAACAGTTGTCTTTTATGAAATTGTTAATAAGCAAAGGACAGGCGGTAAAAAGAAGGCAGGACTTGGTTATACTAAAGTCCCACCACCTTCCCATGTCGAATACTGTCCTATGCCTGTTAAGGAAGGCACTGAAGAGATTCTAGTCGATTATGCATTGCTTTATGGTATTAAATCAAAAGAAGCTAAGGAAAACAAACAGGAAAATGAGAAAACCAAGAGGCCAGAGTATCCCTTGCCTAAGTTTGTTAAGCCAGAAAGTTCACCTTCCGTTATTGTTGAAGAGGTAGAAGATATACCTGAAGTGTCTACCATTAAGGTTTAGAAAATAACTGTCAAACCTGACTGTTTTAAATGCAAAGGCAAAGCTAAAGTTGATAATGAATCTTGTAAAGTTAAAAATATTAAAAGGGATTCTAAATCTACTAACTCAACCTCGGGAACATCTACTTCAACATGTACACCTAAGAGTGCATGTTCAATAAATGTTCCTGCTAATAGACCTTCTGTGTACTATCCTCCACCGAAACGATTTGAGGGAACCCATTGGAATTGATCTTATGTTGAGAGACATTCTTGTTTTCATTGTGGTAAACAGGGCCATATTATTAGGGATTGTAAGTTATTATCCCCAGATAGGTTTGGTAGAGGGATGCCAAGAACTTCCTCTTTCAGGAATTCTTTTTCAAAATCTTTTTCAAGGCGTTGTTCGTATACACCTGAATCTAGTTGTGCATCAAACTCTCCAAAACCTATGGCAAGAGTAAACAAAGTTGTGCCTAGTAGACCTCAAGTTCAACAGCACAACATTTGTAACACCCCCAAATTCGTTGATTTAGTTTAGCGGAAGCATTTAGTTAGGTATGGGGAGTGCCACAATAAACAACACATGCATACGTATCAGAGCATATGATTACAACAGAACATATATATATTAAGATGCCAAAGTTAATAATTTACAAAAGTTGACGATTCACCGAATCGTATAAAGTAATTACTATTTTACAAAGGTAGATTTTAGGAATATGACTAAAACACTTTTAGTTATACTAAAGAAATTCCATTGTCAGAAGTTGGCATCCTAAAGCTTCGAGGGTCGCCTATGATCCATATGTGCAGGCGGTCCTTACGTGTGCTGCTAATTCCCTGAAAAACATAGTAAAAGTCAACAACTAGGTTGAGTGAATTCACAGGTTTTATGTTTGCAATAGTTGATTCAAGTTTGTAAGCACAGTTGTTGAAACAAATACATTCACAAATAGTTATTGCCATAATAGTAAAGTAAACGTTTTGTGGAATGTTATCCAAATATAGTCGGTTGGGATGTTGCCCAAAATACAGTTTACGTGGGATGTTACCCAAAATAAAGGTTGCAATATGTTGCTGGTCGTTCTCCAGCATTTCTAAAACAGTACCGGTCGTTCTCCGGTCAAAAGACGCACGGGTCGTTCTCCTGCCCAACTCGGCCAATCGTTCTCTAGCAATAAATACTACTGGTCGTTCTCCAGCGAAACACAGTACCGGTCATTCTTCGGTCAAAAGACGCATGGGTAGTACTCCCATCCAAATACGCACGGGTCGTTCTCCCATCCACTTGGCCATTCGTTCTCTGGCACTAAAATATGTTGCTGGTCGTTCTCCAGCGTTTACATAAAATTACCGGTCATTCTCCTGTATACCAAACAAAGTTTAACAAGTTTATAGTATGAAAATGTTGTTTCATAAATACCAGTTTTTGTGTAAGAGTTCAACAGTTCACAGTACTCTAATCGTTCGAGTAAACAATTATGATAACAATCATGTAAGCAGATTACTTATGGCAATCAGTAAAACAGTTGACTATGTTTTCCACCCCTGTTCAAAAGTAGTAAAGCAGTAAAAGTAGGCGCTGTGAACTCACCTGTTGAGTTAAGTAATGTGCGAGTGCTTGCAAATCCTAAAGCCGAAGTATAGTCCAGAATCTCCTAACGCCCTAAACGTATGAGATTTGATAAGTACGTGGATGTCTTAGTTTGACCATCCATGCTAGTGTCTGTTCAACCAAATTATGTCCAAAGTGTTTGTTTGTCGTTTAAGTGTGTAGCTTTAGAATGTATACGACTCGTTGGTAGCGGTTTGTAATAATAATTTCTGAAAACATCATTATACTCGTTTCGTTTTATGCTTAGCAAAAGTATATATCTTGGTATGTTAATCATCATTGTAAGAAGTGTAGTTGTCGTTACACGAACGTCGAATCATTGTGCAAAGCTCAGTTCGCAGAACAGGTCAGTTCGGCTCGCTCATTCGACTCGCTCGTTCGGCTCGCAAGGGTTCAATTCGCATCTCGGTTCGGTTCGCAACTCGGTTCAGTTCGCAGCTCAGTTGGTTCACAGCTCAGTTCGGCTCGCAGCTCGGTTCGGTTCGCATCGCGAGCTCGGTTCGCAGCTCGGTTCGGTTCGCATCGCGAGCTCGGTTCGCAGCTCGGCTCGGTTCGCAGGAAGAATAGATCTCAGCTCGCAGAATGAGCTGATCGTATTTTTAAATTTTAAAAACGCATTTTTAAGTCATTTTTGGACATAATAAGTTGATATAACACTAATACATGGTATATTAATGATTATAAACATGAAATAACAAAGAAAATACTGAAATCTAAGAGTTTTTGAAAAATGTCAGAAACTTACGCGCGTCGGTTTTAAAATCCGAAAAGGTAGAAATGTTGCTCGTTATCTCGTGAATGTTTTATTCCAAGGGAGCTAGATGATTCGAGTCGTTTTTGTGGTAGTTTTGTTGTGATTTGTGGTGGATTTTAGAGAAAGGAAGAGAGTTTAGAGAGAGGGAGGCGAGAAAGTATGTTTTTGGTGAAATGAAAATGAGAAGGAAATGAGGTGGGGGTGGGGGTATTGGGGCTGATTTTGGTATCTAAAAAGGGGAGGGGACTTTGTCCCAAACTTGTGGTATTTTACCCGCGTTCGTTTACCCGATCGTTAGACGTTTTCATATTTTTAATTGGTGGATTATTAAATATGTATTTGGTTATATTTTTAGTAGAGATATTTTATAGAAATAATTTAGTTGAGTTAATAAAATTTTAACTTTGTTTTGTTTCAGTTTACGAAATAAACGTTTATACGTTATAAAATACTTTGTAAATATTATCAACATAATATTTAATAAACATTAGTGTTATTTAATAATTTCATTTTATTAAATAATTTTTGTTCACCAACAGTCGTATATTTTTGTCGCGTTTGTTCCAATTGTTTCGTACGTAATTACAACTAATTACAAAACGTAATACTACGCGTATTAACTAGTTGGGCTATGCTAGACTTACCTCTAAAATGTGTTGTGAACTCACTCAATATTTAATAAACATTAGTGTTATTTAATAATTTCGTTTTATTAAATAATTTTTGTTCACCAACAGTCGTATATTTTTGTTGCGTTTGTTCCAATTGTTTCGTACGTAATTACAACTAATTACAAAACGTAATACTACGCGTATTAACTAGCTGGGCTTTGCTAGACTTACCTCTAAAATGTGTTGTGAACTCACTCAAGTAGGGAATTAGCTTAATAATGCAAGTGTTTAACGTTTATAATTGCGTTTAAATTTGCGGGGTGTCACAACATTGTTGAAAACAAATCATCTGAACCTAAACAGGTTTGGAAACCAAAATCCACAAACAACACATCTATGAAATCCACTGAGTTTTTAAAATATCATAAACGCATGGATGTGATGATTTTGGATGACCATGGACAACCCAAGTCTATCAAGGTTTGGGTGTCCTCTAAGTACTAATGTTTGATTGTTTGTGGTGATGCAGTCAGTTTCTTGTAAAGTAATATTTTTAGTGACTGCATGGATGTGGATATTGTTGGAAGAATGTTATGATGATTTGTGATTGGATGAAATTTCTGAAGTTTCGTGGTGGTAAAAGTGCTAAAAGGAATTTGATTTGACTTGATATGTGATTTTGATACTTTTCTTTTAAATTTTATTTTTAATGCAACAACCATTCTTTGTACTTTTTAGTATCAAAGAAATGCAATTTTGTGAAATATCTTAAATCAAAAATTACAAAAATATGTTTAATGTTTATGTTTAAGGGGAGTACCTTTGAATTGGATTTTTGAAAAGAATTTGCTGTGCAGGGGGAGTAATTAAAATTCTGATTATTTAGATCAGAAATGTGAACAGCAAGA
The DNA here is from genome assembly GCA_963422505.1 of Pseudognaphalium luteoalbum. Taxonomy (NCBI): domain Eukaryota; kingdom Viridiplantae; phylum Streptophyta; class Magnoliopsida; order Asterales; family Asteraceae; genus Pseudognaphalium; species Pseudognaphalium luteoalbum. Next base: position 66,534,594 of record OY730195.1, read on the forward strand.
TTCTTATTACTCAAAAAGATATTGGATTGTGTCTGTAAATAACATGGGAAATGATTGTATATCAGATGACATCCACAAAATGGAAATTTTAAGGTTTATGTTTGATGTGTCAGTAGGTTTATCTGGCATATTTCTAATAGCTTTTATAAACATTAGCTTCATCATATGATGTACTGGTAGACATGATACACACCGGTTTTTGGGTTCTTAAGAAGTAATTCTAATACGTGTCTATGATCTTGTGGTAAACACCATATGATGTACAACTAAATGTCTTAATTCCTTAACGTAGCTCGACATATTTCTATACCTGAGGTTTATCTGAAATCATTTGGGGGTCTATACTGATTGTTTCTTCTGTTGTACGTAAGTACAGACCTGGTCTCAATTAGTATATGCTTAAAGTTAAGCAAACGCAAGTCAATGAACTTGAAAAAGTCTTAAATCATAAGATACCTAACAAGGTCACCAAAATGGTTTGACCAAGTCTGGTTTTGCTTACACCTGAATCAAGTTATATCGCTTTGTTGTACGTTTGTACAGACCTGTCACCGCTGACTTGATTCTTAAAAATGATATTCTTATATTCTCTCTGGATTAGGAAGCTATGCTCATGTCTGGGTTACATGGGTATGTCATAGGTGGGGACCATGGAGAACTTACAGACCCGGATGTAACATGTTTAAGTGGACAAACAATACCAGTAATCGTCTTGAAATAATTTTTATAAAAGGTGTTTTAAATATGCTAAGTAAATTTAAAGAGGACAAATATACTAATGATTGAATTAACACTTACTATTTGCTAATAATTGCATGTTGGCCTGATATGATCCGTAAGCAGACTTAAAACAATCATATCCCCAATTTATTTTAATCTTTGTTCTTTACTTTTCCTTTATACAGAAAATACAAAAAGATTGTATTTCTATATTATTTTCTTCAAACATCACATATCTTGTTAAAGTCAAATATTGAAGATGTAAAGGATGTCAGTTATTCTCCAAAGACTGTGAAGATAAATTTTATTGGAGAAGCTGCTGATGATTGAGAGATGGTCACATAGTTTGAAGATCTTTTTGTATGATGAATTTGTGTCAGTCACATGAATTTGGACATCAAGATTTTTCTGAAGACCATTCTATCGTAATGGGGGAGTTTCTGATTGTTGAAGACATGAAGGAATTTGTTGATGAAGACTAATTGAAACTTATTTGACCAAGCTGCTGACATGGGGGAGTTTGTTGGTGCATTTTGTGTGTCAGTCAGTTGGTCAAACGTTTATAATTGTCAAAGTCAATTAGTCTGCGTATGTATAGTGTTTAGTGTGTATATGCGAGCTTGTAAAATAGTGAAATAAAAAATATACACAAATTAGTGTTTAGGCGACACTAAGCTAGTGTCGCATATAGCGACACTTGGCTGGTGTCGCTATAGGATTTGGACAACCTATAAATAGGCATGTAGGGTTTCATTTGTAGGGTGATCAAACCCTAGAGAGTGAGAGAGAGGCGTGGCTTGAGAGAGAGATAGAGTTTGTAATCTGTAATCATTATTCTTTAAGTGTGAATATATACAAAGATTATAGATATCGTGTTTGTTTGATTCGTTAAACGTTCAATACTTGATTGTTTGGATTCTCCACATTCAATTTAGTTAACCGATCTGATTAGGTCCGTATCGGGAACTTATAAATAGCAGCCCTTAAGCCTCATTTGAACACACACTCAAAATACACTCCTACATTCTAATACACTCACATACTCCTTTTCGATTTTCAATTTCTCACTCTAGAAATTCTCTTATAGTCTAGGATTATTGTAATTAATCTTCGGATTAGTATAGAGGCTAGAAGGAACGTTAGGAGGTTTGAAGATTCATCTTTGTACGTGTAAACGAGTTGTCAATCATAATAATACGCTGCTACGCATCTATTTCCGGGTGATATCTAAACCTTTATCATACTTATTTTATTCCATATTTTAAATATGTATTATTGCTTGGTATGTGATATATTTATTGCAATGAATTGCGAGTAGTTTATTATTGTGGTTGTTGATAATGTAGATAATTATAAGTAAGGATGACATTATATAATTAATGCATGACAATCGTAAAGAGATATGACGGCCCCTATTCGACTGTTTATCCGATATGGTACTAGAAACGCTTTAAGGCGGAGTAGAAATGTATGGAAGTCGGTAAACGACCGAATGGGTAATACAACTTCACAACTAACTGGTATATCCTACGAAAGTCAAAACACTATAAAATGATGTTCGTGAATTACGTTCAGATAAAATAGGAATTATTAACCCTGATAGCATCAAGACTTTATGAATTCAAGTTTACTTTATGGATTACCCTTTCTGGTTATCCACGTGACTACAACCTAGTAATTAGGACCTGATCAACCTTAATTATAGTAAGTAGTTATCTGTCCCCATGACATGCAATAAGTAAGATACATTGAAACCACTCGTTATATATATTAGGTTTACATTTCTGCACTGCTTTACATTTAGTTAGATAGAGTGTCACTTTCACTGTCAATTACTCTCGACCGCATGTTGATGTGAGAAACTGTGGAACTGCTACGTAAAGTACACTGTCTATCATTGAAAGGCATGGTCCGCATATGAAACACATTTTAACAAACTACGAATAATCCGGGGATGTATAACTGTTTGAAAAGGAGAGATTTGAATCATAAGTCGAAGTAACTAGAGCTTAAATGAATGATAACAGGATTTCGGAATTAGATCAAAGTCGTAATGACCTAGAATCTTTAAAACACTAAATCTTATAAAATTGACAGTCTAAACATACAAAGTTATTAATCTGTATACTAATAGAACAGTAAACTATCTTAGGAGTTAAGAATGGTCGGACCTATGAGACCATACGCTACTGATTCATGAACCTCGGTATAAAACCAAAATAGGTTGCTTACCTTTCAACTAGATAAGTATTGGAAGTTTGCGGATTGCCCCGATCAGAATCATGATAACCTAGTTCCTAGTGACATGCCAATGGGAAATCGAGTTGGTAGGGTTCTAGAGTTTATGCCTAGTAGTTTTGTTGCCACATTAGTGTCATCCCTATTTATTCTGTCATCCCGAAATATTAATTATCGAAATCTCAACAATCACATATTTATCTTTATCTGTTTTCCTGTACTTTAATAACCTGCATTTTAATTACCTGTCTTTAGTTTAAAACCCTCAAACCTACCTACTTTGTTCCATCATAGATACTTCCCTACTGAAAGTGCCAACTTTAATTGCCCACATGTTTGGATTCATAGAACGGTCTTAGGTTATACTTACCACTTACTAACTAGAGTAGGTAGTAGATATAATTTAAGCCCCGCTAATTATAAATTTTAAAACCCCTGTTGGCGCCCGATTAGTTACCATCAACGACACCGACGCTTTCGGGTGCCATCAGACGCCTTAATTACTAATCAGCTTTCTAGTTTTGTTTTTAAGCTTATTTTTCAGGTTTTTCTTTAATGGCTGCTGATAAAGAAGATATAAGGGGAATTAGCGAGATGATTAAACAAAATCATGATGTTGGTTCTAACAGTAAACCTCCTTTGTTTACCGTGAATATGGATTATGCTTATTGGCGTGAAAAATTTGAGCAATATGTAGATTTCCACTGTCTAGAGTTTTGGGGTCCACTTAGAGAAAGATATGAGGCTCCATTAGTTGAAGGAAATTATCGTGGTATTTCTCCGGCCAAGACGTATAAAGCCATGACACCTGAGGAAAGAAAGGAGTGTGACATCGAGAGAAAGGCTCATTTTGCTATCTATATGTTCCTAACTAAGGATGTTTTACGACTTTTCAAAACTCATGATATCACCTACGATCTATGGAAGGCCATTGAAACACGATGTGGAGGAAATGAAAAGTATAAGGAAGCCAAACTAGAACTAATCAAGAAACAATATGATATGTATGATATTCTCCCTAATGAAATTGCATCTGGGCTATTCACAAGGTACTCACAGTTGGTTAGTGAGTTAACCAAGGGAGGTTACAATTTCCCTCAGATTGAGGTGAATAAGAAGCCGTTAGATGTGTTGCCTAGTACTTGGGATGTAAAAGTGCAATTTCTCAAGGAGAACCAAGAGTTAGCGAGAATGAACTTGGATATATTGATTGGTGTTCTTCAAGCTCATGCAATGGAGTTAAAAAAAAAGGAATGTAAGTCGGGTGGGTTTGTTCAAGACCCGACATTATATGGAGGAAAGATAAATACCGGGAAGGCATATGGTGGAATGGATTTCATTTTTGATACTAGTCCGCCATTTCATTCTACTGGTACTCATCATCCAGTCTATGCTTCTGGACCTTCACTAGGTTCACAACAGCAAGTTAAGATCTCTCCAGCTATTGAAGAACAAGTTGCCATCTATACAGCTTTTCTGAGTTCTTACAAAGATTTGGTTTCTCAACCAAATACCACATTGGAACTTGCTAAAGAAGACTATGCTCAACTAGATGATGATGATCTTGAGCAAATGGATGTGAACTGGAATATTGCCATGATTGCAAGAAGAGTGCAAAAATTCTTGCAAAGGACTGGAAGGAAGAGTTTGGAAAGAAATGTTAAATCCAACACTGGGTTCGACAAGAGCAAGGTCAGGTGTTACAATTGTCAAAATTTGGGTCATTTCGCAAGGGAATGCGAGAAACCCAAAATTCCAACATCGGGTCTTACAAAGCCTGATGTTTTTCAAGCTCAAGGAAAAGAGGAAGTGAAGTTGGCGACTGCTGATCCCTTGGTTGTTTTTGAGCCGACAAAGGATGATTGGAGTGCGCAAGATGAGAAGTATCAGCGGTCTCTCATGGCTCACATTACTAATGAGGTACAAAATGAACCTGATGAACCTCTAAACTGTATTTCATGCATTAATTTAACTAAATCTTTGAAGGGTTTTCAAAAGGACAACTTTGATTTAAGAGAAAAGGTTGTGAAACTTACTGAGTCTAATAAATATTTAAAAGCAAATGAACATTTATATGATAAGCATATTGAGGCTCATAAGTTGGATACTCAAACGTATAAAGAAAAAGTTTTTAGTCAACAAGATGCTATTAACAGCTATCTCGCTGAAATTGAATTGTTGAATAAAGAACTTTCTGATTTGAAAATTGAGTATGATGACTATAAGAACAAAATCTTAGGATCATCTTCCGCAACAGTTGTCTTTAATGAAATTCTTAACAAGCAAAGGACAAGTGATAAAAGTAAGAAAGGACTCGTTTATACTGTAGTCCCACCTCCTACTGAATATTGTCCTATGCCTGTTAAGGAAGGCACTGAAGAGATTCCAGTTAATTATGCATTGTTATATGGTGTTAAAGCCAAGGAATCTTAGCAAAACAAACAGGCAAAGGAGAAAACCAAGAGGCCAGAGTATCCCTTGTCTAAGTTTGTTAAAATTGAAAGTGTATCTCCAGTTTGTGTTGAGGAGATTGTTGAGATTGAGGATATTACAGATCAGGAGTATCCTAAAGTTGAGAAAGTTGAAGTCAAATCTGAAAAGGTGACTTTGACAAAGGAACCTGCCCCTAAAGTACAAACTGATAAGGGCAAGAAAAAGGTTTTAAGTGAGAAACCTCAAACTTTACAGACACCTGTAAAGATTTTGAAACGAAATTTAACTGTTAATAATGAAAGAGTTTCTTGTAATAAACCTTCAACTTCAACTGATCAACCGAGGCAAGCATCTTCTAAAACATGTACACAATGTGCATGTTCTAAAAATGCCTCGCCACCTCCGTTGGAAAAACCTCAGTCTCAACCTTTTTTTGAGAACCGTTCCAGCTTCTACTACAAGAAGCAGGGACATTTAATTCGTGATTGTCCAAAGCTTTCTCATCAGCGTTATGGGAGAGATATGCCTAGAACATCTTTGTATCAAAATTCATTTTCAAATTCTCCACCTAGGCGTTATTCAAACTCTCCCAAGCCTGTTGAGAAGCAAAGAAATGTTGGGCAAAAACTTTGCCAAAACACAAACCCGACATTTCTCTCAAGCCAACTTCCGAACCATCCAAAGTTTAGAAAAGAAAAGAGCATTTAATTGACTCTTCTGTCGTCAACAATAACACATCAGCTGAAAATACTGATTTGTTAAAAGATAAAATTCTGACAGATGTGATTATTGTTGATGACCTTGGTAGACCTAAGTCTGTAAATGCTTGAGTCACCGTTTCTCACTAATCTCCTTACTTTTATGTGTTGCAGCAATCTGAACGTGTTAAAGATAGTGAATGGTATATGGACAGTGGCTGCTCGCGACACATGACTGGCGATGTGTCTCTTCTGACGGATATTAAACCATGCACTGGAGGACATGTTTCCTTTGCAGGAGATACTGGAGGAACAATTACAGGTAGAGGGACGCTAACCAATGGGAAAGTTAGCTTTGAAAATGTGAACTATGTGCCTCAACTCAATCACAACTTGGTGAGTGTTTCACAAGTGTGTGATAAGGATTTTACCACCGCATTCAAAAAAACTGAATGTGTGATTTTGAAGCCTGGGTATGTTATTCCTGAAGAATGGGTGCTTATGCGTGCACCGAGGAAAAATGACACCTATATGATGAATATGCGAACAGTGGAGATGACAAGTGAATATACTTGTCTCCTTTCAAAGGCTTCTAAAAAAGAATCACTTCTTTGGCATAGACGGATGAGACATATTCATTTTTGCAAAATGAATTTTCTTATTACTAACAATTTAGTAAATGGAGTTCCAAAGCAGTCATTTTCCTTAAAAGATGACTGCATTTCTTGCCACAAGGGCAAACTTCACAAAAAGTTCCATAAGTCTAAGACAGTGAATTCTATTGCTGCACCACTAGAACTTTTACACATGGACCTTTTTGGTCCCATTTCTACAAAGAGTATTGGTGGCAGATCTTATTGCTTGGTAGTTACCGATGACTACTCAAGATTTTCGTGGGTTTATTTTCTGGCTTCAAAGGGGGAGACAACAGATATTTTGGTATACTTGTTGGATAAGTTGGCAAATTTGTGCAAATTAACGGTAAAGAGACTACGCAGTGATAATGGAACCGAATTCAAGAACTATACTCTCCTGATATACTCTGCTTCGAAAGGGATTGATCATCAATTCAGTGCTCCAAGAACTCCTCAACAGAATAGAATTGCAGAACGTAAGAATATGACCATCATTGAGACAGCTCGAACGATGTTAGCTGATTCAAAGTTACCTATCATATTCTGGGCCGAGACAGTTAGCACCGCTTGTTATGTTCTGAATCGGGTGCTTACGGTTAAGAAGAAGAACAAGACATGTTATGAACTTTTTAATAACCGTAAGCCGAATCTGCAGTTTCTAGAGCCGTTTGGGTGTCCATGTTTGATCTTGATTACAAAAGATAAAGTCTCCAAGTTTGGGGAGAAAACTGTTGAAGGGATTTTTCTTGGATATTCGGTTAATTCTCCGAATAAAAGAGTTTACATCAAATCAACGCACCAAGTAGAGGAAAATTTTGAGGTCAAATGTTTGCGTTATACGGATCCTCCTCAAGGAACGGGTCCGGATTGGTTTTTCAATTATGCGAATGTCTTTAACTCTTTCAACATACCAAAAGATGATGAAGAGGAAGAGTTGGTCACCCTGCTTCATGGAATCAACATTTCTCAAGAAACACCTGATCCTTTCTTTAAACCATCTGATCCAAACCCTGAACCGACATCAAACCAAATATCTGCCTCTACATCCTCTACAACACCCACTCCATCACCTACTTTAACTGTACCATCTCCCACTATCCCATCTTCGGATGTTCCTTCTACTTCAGGAACGATCAATGCAGATGATCTTCTTGATGACCCAAACATGCCTCCTTTAGAGGAAGAAGAAGAAGAAATGGTCCATTATCATTTCTTTACTCATGAAGGAGATGATGAGGCCCCACAAGAACCCTCGCTTATTGAAAATTCTACTGTTCCGGAATCTACAGATGTCCCTCCAACCGAAGGTGATTTGAACAACTTGGAATTGGTCCTTGCACCGGATGCAATTCAAGTGACTCGTGTACATAGGGATCATTCCATTGAAAACATTATTGGTGATCCTCATGCTTCAGTTCAAACACGACAACAAGTGAAACAGTCTCAAAGTCAGCAACTGTTAACTCTTGTTGCTCAGATAAACTCATGTCATCTATCTCAAGTTGAACCAGAGAAAGTTGATGAGGCCTTAAAAGATCCATCATGGGTTGAGGCCATGCAAGAGGAGCTACATCAATTTAAGAAATTACATGTTTGGGAAGTAGTTCCATTACCCAAAGGTGCCCACTTGACTGGCACTCGTTGGGTATATCGAAATAAGATGGATGATCGGGGCATTGTGGTTCAAAATAAAGCTCGTTTGGTAGTTCAAGGCTTCAGTCAGATTGAGGGTTTGGATTATGATTAAGTATTCGCTCCTGTTGACCGACTGGAGTCAGTTCGTATCTTTTTAGCATATGCCTCCTACAAAGGATTTCGCGTCAATCAACTTGATGTTAAAAGTGCCTTTCTGTATGGGCAAGTGGATAAGAAAGTATATGTTAAGCAGCCTCTAGGTTTTAAAGACCCTGTGCATCCAGAATACGTCTGCAAACTGAACAAGGCGTTGTATGGTCTTCATCAAGCACCGAGGCTTTGGTATGAGCGACTTACCAATCATTTGATGAAACATGATTTTGTTAGGGGCAACATTGATAGCACTCTATTCATCCGTAGAGAACAGTCTAGGGATAGAGAAGATATGTTACTTGTGCAGGTTTATCTGGATGACATCATTTTCGGTTCTACAAACGAGGCAATGTGCAAGAACTTCGAGGAAATCATGAAGTTTGAGTTTGAGATGAGTGCGATGGGGGAGCTCAAATTCTTTCTAGGTGTACAAGTTGAGCAGTCTGCCAAAGGTATCTATATTCATCAGTCAAAATATGTCAATGACATGTTGACTAGGTATGACTTGCTCAATTGTAAAACCTATGAGACTCCCATCGAGATAAATCACAATCTTAGACTTGCTGAAGATGAAGAGGATTGTAAAGAAAAGGACTATCTTCTATGATAGGCTCTCTCATGTATTTGACTGCCTCTCAACTGGATATCGTGTTCGCTGTATCTATCTGCTCACGCTATCAAGCTAAGCCCAATGTGTCTCATATGAAGGCGGTGAAGCGAATTTTTGGTTATCTCAAACATAGACCCAATCTTGGTCTATGGTATCCAAATGAGAAATCATTCGCTCTTACTGCCTATTCGGATTCGGATCATGGTGGCTGCAGCATAGACAAGAAGTCTACATCCGGTGGATGCCAATTTCTTGGATTGATCTTAGTCTCGTGGCAGTGCAAGAAGCAAACCACAGTTTCCCTTTCAACATCGGAGGCTAAATACGTTGCTGCTGCCAGTTGCTGTTCTCAGGTTCTGTGGATTCAGCATCAACTGCGTGATTACGGGTTACTTCTTTCTATGACTCCTATTCATATAGATAACACGCAACCATATCTATCACACGCAATCCCGTACAACACTCTAAGACTAAACACATAGAACTTAGGTTCCACATTATACGGGATTGCTATGAAAAACACCTGATAGACCTTGTCCAAATAGACACCCTTAAGCAAAATGCCGACCTTTTCACCAAAGCTATTTCGCGTACTCGATTTGATGAACTAATCAATATGATTGGTTTAAGGTTCGTCGTGACTAAAAAGTAACTTGTAACTTGGAAGTTACATTTATCTGCTTTTATGTTTAAAAAAAAATAATTTGGCAACAGCCTTTCTTTAAAGAAATGATAGTACATCGGGTGACATGCACAAAATAGAATTTTAAGGTTTATCTTGGATGTGTCAGTAGATTTATTTGACATGTTGAAAATAGTTTTTATAAACATTGTCTTCATCATACGATATATTAGTAGGCATGTTACACAAAACTCTTTGAGACCTCTTAAGAAGCCTAATATATACTTGTTTATTTCAAATGGTATAACACCGTTAGATGTATGACAAAAGTCTTAATATCTTATGCTAGACATGTTTTCGTTGAAGAAGCTTATTTGATATCATTTGGGGGTATATATTGACAGTTTCCTTTGTTATACGTAAGTATAGACCTGGTTTCTGTTAATATATACTTAAAAATTAAGCAAACACAATTCAAAGTACTTGCAAAGTCTTTATAAAGTTAAGATACCTAACGAGGTCGCCCAAATGGTTTGACCAAGTCTTGTTTTGCTTAAACCTGAATCAAGCTATGTCGCTCTGTTGTACGTAAGTACAGACCTGTCACCGCTGACTTGATTCTTAAAATTGATTTTCTTATATTCTATCTGTAAATGGAGCATGGTCTATGTCTTAAGTTAAGATGTATATCTATGGTGGGGACCACAACGAAATATACATAGGAATAATAATAAACATTAGCTCCTAGATGTAAGTGTAACATGTTTAAAGTGGACAAATATACTGATAATCGTTTATGAAATTATTTTTATAAAAAGTCCTTTTAGCATGCCAAGTAAATTTAAAGTGGACAAATATACTGATGATCGAAATAACACTTACTATTTCCCAATAAATGCATGTTATTCCGATATGATCCCTAACCAGACTCAATCAACTCCGTCACCAAAAAGAATGTGTTAACTCTGTAATTTTGCGTGCATTTTATGTTAATTTATTTTATTTTACTTTAATAGTTTTAGTTTTATTTTGTGTTAAAGCCAAGTTACAGTTACCTTCAAATTTGAGTACCAAAATCAAAACACAAAAGATCGATAAAAAAATCTCAAACTTTTTCACTAAATGACTTGATTCGTCACTTCATGAGTGACGCTACCAGTGACGCACACGATAATGCGTCACTTCCATAAGTGACGCTCTTAGTGTGGGGTTAAGTGATGCGTACTAGGGTTTCGGTATAAATACCCCTCAAACCGACACTCATTATCACCACCTACACTATTCAATACGCGTCACTTGCTCTGACATACCGACACTTGTGTTCGTCGTTGCGTCACTTAGACTGTTGCGTTTTTTCGATCTTTGCATGGATTTTGAAGCTTTGTATGTCCAATCCGCTGCTATATTCTTGTTCATCTCACCCATCCGCATCTATTGGTATCATTTTTAACCCTTTTCATTATGTATTCTATGTTTAATCGTAAATTAGGGTTGCGGGTTTTAGGGTTTGTCGAAATCACTCGAATTAGTGGCTTAAATGAACGTGTTTAATGTTAATATTTGGTGTATTTTGTTTGGTTTGTAAAAGCACATCGATTGGTTATCATGTTTTACAAAAACCCCAAATTTGTTCGATGTGATTTATGGGCATGAACAGTGCCGCAATGATCTTCATCGTTGCGTCACTTCATGCATCACTTCCAGTAAGTGACGCTAATTGGTAATTTAGTACCCCTACCATCACTCATATAAGTGACTCCCCTAGTGACGCCTTACTATGCGTCACTTCCTTAAGTGACTCTCCTAGTGACGCCTAGGTCTATACCGTCACTAGTACCGTCACTTTCTTATGTGACTGTATTAGTGAGGCCTCTGGTTTACTGTCACTTGTTAACTACCGCTTCTACTGATGCATGCTTTTATACCGACACTTCCTAAGTGTCACGTTCAATGACGCATACCTTGGCAACGTCACTTACACCAGTGACGCCCTGATAGCATCACTTACTCTAAGTGACGCTATACTTGATTTCTGATTTTCAAACACTGTTCCTTGCGACACTCTTTAAGTGTCGGTAGTGTTTATGCATCACTTCCTAAGTGACGCCTGAATCAGAATTATTAATTTTTGTGAATATTTGAGATTATTCTGTAACGATATTTCTGGTTTTATTTATGTGCTTTAGTTACAGATGGCCGCTCTCCAGGATTATTATCGACACACTAATACTCGTCATAATATCGTCGCGTTTCTGGATTCTACTCACAATAACCAAATTCCATTCTGCCCAATGATTGAGTTTCTTTGCCGATCGAGGATTCACTATGCTATCACAGCATCTACTCTAGTTTATATGAATCAGATCGAGGAATTTTATGATCACGCGCTTATCAGAACAGATAATGATGTTCCGCATATCATATCCACTATGTTCGGACAACAGATTGAGATTACCCAGGATATGATTCGCCGTGTTCTTCAGTTTCAAGATACACCTGAGATGCTGACCCAATTCGAGCCGACTTTTATTTATGGGGGTCTTCAGAGGATGGGTTATCCAGAGAATCAACTTGTTGATTTCAGGAAACATTATCTTTGCAGAGTTTGGAGATTTTTGTGCCACATTATTAACGTTTGTTTATCTCCGAGGAAGGGTGGTTACGATGTTGCAAGTCATTCCACTTAGTCTTTGATGTTGGCTTTGGTTTACAACAAACCATACAACTTCAGTGGATACATTTTTGGGAATATGGTCGAAAACATCAGGGCGGGCAAGGATAAATGGCTGCAATATCCCTGTTTGGGGAGTTACTTCTGAATGACCTTGATTTAAGTATTGCTCCGGATCAGCGGTCACTTTTGGTTCCAACACCGATGATGTTACGTGTTTTCAATGACTTCAAATTGCCACCGAAGGATTCAGCAGTGCTACCGGATCATGATCTGTTTGGGCACATCGTAAATGAGAACTATGTTGCACCGCCGAATATTGGTTTTGAGGATGTTGAGATTCCTCCGATTAATGAGGAAGATTTGGTTGATAATGAAGTCGCTCAGGATTTGGATGATATTGATCAGGTTGAGATGGTGGACCTACACCACCCAATTCTGAGGGTGATGTGCCTCCTCAAGATACTTTGGATGCTATCCAATCAGTTGACCCGAGATGCTTCAAGCGTATTTTGAGAAGAATTTCTGAGGGCAGGGTTCACGTTCCAAGGAATTTGGGTAAACGTCCAGCTGGGTCTACTCCCTCTTATGCTGACTTGCCACAACGAAGACGCCAGATAACAGGGGTTGTGATTCAAGAACCTGGTCAGCAACGTCCTCAACAACAACAACAACCTTCGCCAGCAGCGTTTCAGCAGCTTTTGGTTCAAATGGAGCAATTGACCAAACGTTTTGATGATCAGTCTGCAGTTATACAAGCTCAGGCTACTCAGATCAAGGATTTCAAGCTTAAGGCTACACAAGTTGATGATTTGAAGCTTCAAGTGTCTTATCTTGGGTCTAGGTTATTAGAATTGGAGTCTGTTACAAATGTTTCGAGGGAGGAAGGTCAGCGTACCCTGGAAACAAATGTAACGCCTCCCCCAGAACCAGCAAATGTACAAGATTCAGAAATGAATGAAAATATCACTTTGGTTTATTTTGTTGATGTTCAAGGTCAATCGAGACTGATTGCAGTTGATTATTCAAATATTAATCTCACGTATCTGCAAAGTTTGATTAATCCGGTTGATGAAGATGATAGATCAGTTGATCCTGATGATGTAGAAATGGATGCAGAGATTCCAGGGCCAGATGAGGTTGATATGGAAAACCCGAATCAAGAACCGACGCCTGAAAGAGAACCTGAACCTATTCAGAGATAACAGGCTCAACCATATGATTTTGATGCACCAATCATTGAGTCGGATTCTTCAGAAGATGAGGAAGAACAAACGTTAGAAAATATTCAGGAACAACCAACTGTTCAGTCAGTTCCTGAATCGTCATCTCATTCAGTACCAGAGGGTGAATCGATATCGGTTATTCGAGATTCGACAAAGCCACATATGAGTTATTTTCCAGCCGAACCTGAATTAAAGAAGTGCAAATTTTTCGAGGTTCGAGGTGAACTTACAGGTTTGATCAAAAGTTGGAAATTTGATGCAGAATTTTTTTTGATTTTGATTAAAAGAAGAGACGGCGTGCAATATTTCAAAACAAGATTTAATCATATTAGCACGTTGCCATAGGTCGAACTAAATCGTCTTGCTCAGCTGAATATAGTTAATCATACAGATGTGTCACACCCCCAAATTATGATGCGGAAGCGGGTCGGTTCGGGGCACGACTAATCAATAAATAAAACACATATGATATAGTGAACGACTCTATATGCGTCGTTTATAATACATTGATATTATAAAAGTCTTACACTATTATAATAGTTTACAAAAGCTCGAATTGATGTGAGAGATTCTATGTCATAACTAATTTATACAAAATATAGTAATGCATGATAATCTCCTGATGTTAGCATGAGACTCGAGCTAATAGGCATCCTGAGTGAGCAGACTTACTGCTGCTGCCAACCTGAGAATATACGCTAATTTGGTCAGCTTACGCTGGTGAGCTCACAGGTTTAATGATAACGTGTAATGTATGAACCGCAAGATTTAAGTAAAATGATTTGCAATTAAGCAAATAAGTAAATGATAAAAGATGTATATAACTGCCATGAGCACATAGTCTGAGCTTAACTGAGGTGGCAGGATCACAATTAAGTGCTTGAGCGAGGGTGCCTCTATGCGTATGCCTAATCAACACACGTATGAACAAATGATAATGCGTCCGTTTTGACCAGTCAGTGCTTGCTGACCCGGACGGGGATTGTCAGTCCCATATGGTACCATACACTAACATTCATGCTACAAAGTATTACCAAACTATGCTAATGAGGACTTATGATGATTAGATGATTAACTCATGCAGAATATAGCGATATTTGATACTTGCGTTCACATGTAAAATAAAACGAGCATGTATTCTCACCCCTAGAGTAAAAACAGTAAAATAGGGGCTATGAGACTCACCTGAGTCTAACGAGATGCTATCAAGCACAAATGATGGTTTACAAGAGAAATGATGTCGTCTCCAATGACTGAAACCTGTTGGGCATCCTAAACGCGCAAGGTTTTAAAGGATTAGATGTGGAAACCTGCTGGGCGTGTTAAACGCGCAAGGTTTTAAATGATTAGAGGTCTCAACAGACCATCTATGCTAGTTTTCCATCAACTAGTTATGTCCAATGTTTGATTGTTTTGTTTGAGTTTTGGAAACATGTACGGCCCGTTGGTGATGGTTTGTAATGTACGAATGTAAGTTTTGTATAAGGTTTGATTATTGTAGGTGTTGGATACTTAGTGTATTAAGTATTTTTCAAGCTTCTTTTATTGTATTCATAAGTACATGTATACATTTATATCCGAACGTTGTGGTTAAATATTTTATTTTCTGAAAGTCAATCTTGGTCAAACTGGTCAAAGGTGGTCAAACTTTGTCAATGTTGGTCAAAGTTACCAACTAAGTCACCCAAACCCATTTTTGTTACCATTTTCCAAAAATAGCAAGTTTTTAGAAATCGAGCCACTTTTGTTGACTTGGTCAAACTTACTCGGTTTGACGTGAAACTTTCACCCAACCCATATATCAGTTTATAGAGTCCAAATAAGTTTTCGGTTCATGTCGGAGTTCACCAAATGTGTCGGTTTTTACAATAGTTCCAAAACAGTCCCTAGTTATGTTTTCAGTTTTGTCGGTTTGTTTCGCCATAGTTCTTACTAACTTCTGGTCCAAATCAAGCCTCACAAGTTTTACCAACTGATCATCATGGTTTCTAGACTAACATATAACTTTTATAGCAACTATAGTTGTGACACCCGGTCAAAAAGGGCCAAATTTTGCCCCTAATTTAAACCTAAATCATTCGTACTCAATACATGATTAAACAAAAAATTTCGGATATTATATATATAAATATATATATAACATTAAAATGATTATTTAATAATCACATACCTTCAAATCTGAAAGAACACGCAATCTCAAATACGGACGTTGGTGCAAAGCATTTTTAAATAATGTATTATTAATGAGAATAAAAATTATTTACTTGGTTGCGAATTTAAACGCATATTGTACACTGAAAACTATCCGTCAAACCAAAGAGAAACAAAGATATAATTTTATATCTCATTAAAAGTATTTTTATAAAATACTTCGAGTAAAAATATATACAGTTTTATATTTAGAAAATTATCATTTGAAAACATTATACTACTTTAAGATCGGGTACAAAAACACGGGTATTTTGTACTGCGAATGGGAGCCAACCAAGTCCAATAATTGGAGTTGGCCGGCCTATTCTACTTCTTCTCCTTCTTCTTCACTTTCTTCTTCCATTTCCTCCATCTCTTCTCCTCTGCTCTCTCTCGTTCTCTTCCAAAAACAACAACATCAATAACATTAACAACAGGATTCAGAGTCAATATCATCATCATAATCACCTTCTTCTTCATCTTGGATCATCATCATCATCATCGTGAACATCATCACCATCACTCACGGCTCTAATTTTTACTAGTAAGGAATCTTTCACTTTTCTTTTAAATTCGAGTTTAATATACTTATATCATCATGTAATGTTAGTTCCATTGAGTAGATTATGTCCAAAAATCAAATCTATACTCGTTTTCTCAACTGATTTCACGAACAGAACTGGAAATAGACTACCAGCCGAACGACTGGACTTGATGAGCCGAACGGCTGGACGTGATGAGCCGAACGGCTGGACTTGATGAGCCGAACGGCTAGACTTCCATAGCCGAACGGCTAGGACGTCCATAGCCAAACGGCTAGGTCTTCCTTAGCCGAACGGCTAGGTCTTCACAGCCGAACGGCTGGAATACTCAAACAGAACAGTTTTTGTAAAAATGCCGAAGAATTTCACAACTGATTTCAGGGTAGCTTCTCGATGAAAAATTTATTAAAATGGTTTGGGCTAAAAGTCACACGGTCACACGAAAACGGCCCAATGATCAAGGCTATGTACCATAGCGTAGGCGGGTTTAGGCCTTTCGGGGTCGTCTAGGGGTCGAAAATGACATATTTCAGTTTTTGAACCTCGTACCAAATTTCGTAACTTATGAAATTGAATATAACGAATATAAGGATAATTGTAAACAATACGATACGTCCATGAACGAGTTATATAAATGCCAAAACACACGTTATATATCTTTAGAATATAATTTCAATCCGTCACCAACGGGCCGTACATTTTATAAACTTTAAACGGAAGTACAAATATAATCACTTGGACATAATCAAAATGGATAAACATTAATATGTAGAAATCTTCGATAATCAAATGCTCATTAGAATCTCGCGTATTTTGGACACTAGGAGATTCGGGGATTGTCTATTCCACGTCGGACATATTCATTGCTCGGATAGACTCAGGTGAGTCTCACAGCCCCATTTTTACTGTTTTTAAATATTGGGGTGAGATACAATGCTTACTTATTTTTGTGATCACTGTTATTCGGTTAGTTAATTTAATTATTAACTCTGTTAAACATGTTGGTTATCATTGTCGGTCTTGATTTTCATTGTTCGGGTATTGCATGAGTGTTTTAATACGGGAAAGTCCTCATCATTGCATGGTTCGTTAACTTAATAAGGCGCGATTACTAAAAGATAGATCTATCATGGGAGTGACGTCCCCGTCCGGGTTGCTAGCTACAACCATGTACAAACGGGCATTTTAGTCATTGTTATGGGTGTTGACACCGTTCGGGAGGCACAAATCGGGTTAGGCCTCGAACCATGGCTTAATGCAATACAAATGTCATTGTCGGTAAATCTAGTCGGTAACCTTAATTGGTTAATCATAGTTCGGTAACCTTGATGGTTTAATCATTGTTCGGAGACCTTAATTGGTTTATCATTGTTCGGTTGTATTATTTAATCTTTATCGGTGTTAAATCGTCGGATAATCATGTTGATCACATCAATGTTTATGTCAAACCTGTGAGATTCACCAGCTTTATAGCTGACCTTTTAGTGTTGTATTCTCAGGTGATCAGTAATAGTAGGATGGCCCTCAGAATAAGCTATCTACTTACGAGTCGCATGCATCTATATGGACATGAAGATTTTCTTGCATCATGTTTTGTATTAATGGTTATGTACTAAAATCTTCAAAATCAAATGTGAACTCGCTGTTATTGTAAACTTATAACTTATGACTTCAAACTTTGTACTACTTTTGTCATATATTTATAAACGTCTCATATAGAGTCGTTTACTTGTAACCTCTATGTTTGATTATTGATTAGTCACACCCAAAAACAATCGCTTCCGCAAAGCATGAAATTGGGGGTGTGACAATAGTGTCCATATATATAGGTAATTAATTTTGCTAAGGAATCAAACTCGGTTTTCGAAAACCTTCAGACCAGGCTCAAAGATATGGTTATATCTAAAAATTCGTACATTTCTAGTAAGAGCCAAAGAAGAAATTTTTGTAGATATTTTCAATATGCAACTTTTAAAAACAAATTCGTTGTCTAACTCTTTCTAGAACTCAAGTTATGGCTGTTTTACTAAACTGACTTTTTCTGGACAGATTATGCATGTATATATATAATTTATAAAAACGATTTTTAACCATTCTTTTGGACATAATCAAGTTAGATGAACAACTAAACATCAAAATCAACAACATGCAAGTAAATTTATGAAAAGTTTATGTGATTCATACCAAAAACAATGAAGAACAAAGGAGAGGTGTAGATGATGATGAATCTTGAGCTTCCTTCTTCTTGCTTAATCCTTTATAATGATGATGAATGATGATGATGTTAGATGATGAATAATCTGAGTTTTGGGGCTGGTGATGATGATGAAAACGTTGAGGAGGGAGGAGAGATAGATGGGAGGAAGTGTGTGAAATGGAGAAATGAAATGGAGTGAAGAATGAGGTGAAATGAGTATTTTAATTGGAGTGTGTAGTCAACCAAAAAAGATATGGGCTGCTTTTGTGCAGATTTCAAGGGGGTCCCACCCATGTGGGTGTGTCAAGTTTTATTCCTCCAATTTGTGCACCGTGCGGTGTTCGTTTTCTCGTCCGTTTCGACGTTTATTTATACGTCAAACGTTTAATACGCGTGTTTAACTAACGATTTAAATTTCAATGTTTTTATTTGAAATACTTGTTCTAAATGCTTGAAAACATTTATAAAAATGTTTCATTAAATTACTGGTCTCGATTTGCATGTTCGTTTTCCGGAGGTTTAATCGCGTAACATTTTAATTAGAGATTTTTCGTTATCGTTTTAAGATACCATATTTTAAATGAAATTTTTACTTGAAATAATATATTTTAAACTTATAAAATATATTTTGGTTCTCGTTTGGTTGTCGGGCACGTTACGCGCATTTATGTGAAGTACAGGTTACTTTATACGATACGAATGTTTTGTTAAATATTATCGACATAATATTTATGAATTTATGAGTTTATTAAATAATTTAAAATTATTTAATATTTTGTTCACCAACGTCCGTATTTAAATATCGGAAATCTATCCGATAGAAAAATGCACGATTTAGCCAAATCGCATATGTGTGTGTATATATATAAACATATATTAATACACATAATGATACACATAGTTAACCCTAATTACATGTATTAGTACTATGATTAGGCACTAAGTACTAGTTCTAATTGGTCGGGTGTCACATTCTCCCCTTGTTAAGAAAATTTCGTCCCGAAATTTAGCTCTGAGTTGTCGTGTGAGGAGAGTATGTGAAAAGTTGTGGGTATTTGAGTCGTATTTGGTCTTCCCGTTCCCAGATGAATTCCAGACCATGCCGTGAATTCCATCGGACTTTAGCGATGGAAATACGATTTTGTTTTAACTTTTTGACCTCACGTTCCATGATTTCTACTGGTGTCTCGATAAAATGGAGTTTATCATCGATGTGAATTTCGTCGAGGGGAATAATGAGTCTCTCATCAGACAGACATTTCTTAAGGTTAGAAATGTAAAATGTGGGATACACGCTACTAAGCTCAAGAGGTAGCGGCAATCGATATGCGACTGGACCAATCCTTTCAAGGATCTCAAAAGGTCCAACGTATCTAGGATTTAGCTTTCCACGTTTGACGAAGCGGATGACACCTTTCCAAGGTGATACTTTGAGCAGAACTCGATCCCCAACTTGGAACTTGAGATGCTTGCGTCTCACGTCAGCGTAACTCTTCTGACGATCACGTGCGGCCTTCAGCCGTTGCTGGATACCAACAATCTTCTCGGTGGTTTCATGAATGACTTCAGGACCAGTGAGTTTGGCTGTCTCCCACTTCGGTCCAACAGATAGGTGACCGGAACTTACGACCGTACAGTGCCTCGAATGGCGCAGCTCCAATGCTGGTATGTTAGATGTTGTTGTACGAAAATTCGCACAATGGCAGATGATGTTCCCAATTTGCACCAAAGTCTATCATGCACGCGCGTAGCATATCTTCCAGTGTTTGAATTGTCCTTTCACTTTGCAAATTGTCCTTTCAGTTTGCACCAAAGTCTATCACGCAGGCGCGTAGCATATCTTCCAGTGTTTGAATTGTCCTTTCACTTTGTCCATCGGTTTGAGGATGATACGCAGTACTCATATCCAGACGAGTACCTAACGATTTCTGTAATGATCTCCAAAACTGAGAATTGAAACGACTATCTCTGTCAGAGATAATTGAGGTAGGAACGCCGTGTCGGGATACGATCTCCTTCAGATAGATTCGTATGAGGCATTTCATTTTATTAGTTTCTTTGATAGCGAGGAAATGAGCAGATTTGGTAAGCCGATCCACGATCACCCAAATGGTATCGTAACCGCTTGATATCCTCGGGAGTTTAGTGATGAAATCCATAGCGATTTGCTCCCATTTCCACTGAGGGATGTCTGGTTGTTGGAGTAGTCCAGAAGACTTCTGATATTCCATCTTGACCTTAGAGCATATGAGGCATTTGCTGATGTACGTGGCAATCTCTACCTTCTTGTTGGCCACCAGTACAATCCATTGATGCCATGATACTTCTTGTCCAATCCAGGATGTATAGAGTATTTGGACTTGTGAGCTTCATCATTCACCAAGTCGTGTAGGTTTCCAAAATTAGGCAACCAGATTCGGTTAGCGAAGTACTTGATCCCGTTGGGTTTAGTTTCGAACTGTTTCTCCATGTTACCAAAGGCCCCATTCTTCAGGTTTTTGGGTTTTAATGCTTCGAGTTGAGCAGTGAGAATTTGAATGATAAAATTATTATGAATGATCATGCTGAGGGTTCGGACTCGAAGTGGTTTGGCGTGTTCCTTTCGACTTAGGGCATTGGCAACAACATTTGGTTTGCCCGGATGGTATTTGATCTCGCAGTCGTAATCGGTAAGCAACTCGACCCAGCGACGTTGCCTCATGTTGAGATCCTTCTGATCGAATATATGTTGGAGGCTTTTATGATTGGTGAAGATGGTACATTTTGTGCCATACAGATAGTGTCTCCATATTTTGAGTGCAAACACTACGACTCCTAGTTCGTGATCATGAGTGGTGTAGTTCTTCTCGTGAACTTTGAGATGTTGGGAGGCGTAGGCAATAACCTTGTCTTGTTGCATCAACACGCAACCAAGACCTTGGTGTAAGGCATCGTAGTATACCATGAAGTCATCGTTTTATTTGGGTAATGATAGAATGGGTGCACTGTAAAGTTTTTGTTTCAGTAGATGAAATGCTGACTCCTGCTTCTCAGTCTAACTGAACTTCTTTTCCTTCTGAGTCAGTGTCGTAAGAGGTTGAGCTATTTTCGAGAAATTCTCTATGAATCATCGATAGTATCCAGGCAGTCCTAAAAATTGGCGTACTTCAGTCGGCGTTGTCGGTGCTTGCCAGCACTTGATAGCCTCAATCCTTGATGGATCTACGTGAATTCCCTGACTGTCAATCAAATGACCAAGGAATTGAACGGTTTGCATCCAGAACTCACACTTGGAGAACTTTGCATATAACTCTTCGTGTCTAAGAAGTTCTAGAATTGTTTTGAGATGTTGCGCGTGTTCCTGCTCACTGTGCGAGTAAATAAGAATGTCATCGATGAAGACAATGAAAAACTTGTCGAGATATGGTTTACACACTCGGTTCATAAGGTCCATGAATACAGCCGGTGCATCTGTCAAACCAAATGGCATCACTTGGAACTCGTAATGACCATAGCAAGTTCGGAAGGCAATCTTTGGGATGTCGATGTCACGAACTCGTAGCTGATGATAACCTGATCGTAGATCTATCTTCGAATAGAAACTTGACCCCTGAAGTTGGTCGAATAGGTCATCAATGCGAGGAAGTGGGTAACGATTCTTGACGGTTAATTTGTTTAACTCTTTGTAGTCGATACACATTCTGAATGAACCTTCCTTCTTATTAACAAACAGGACCGGAGCTCCCCATGGTGAAGAACTCGGCCTAATGAAATCCTTATCCAGGAGTTCTTGCTACTGAGTAGAAAACTCCTGAAGTTCTGAAGGGGCTAAACGATACAGGACTCGTGCAACGGGTGCTGCCCCGGGCACTAGATCGATTGAGAACTCAACTTGTCTCAATAGTGGAAGACCAGGCAAGTCTTCGAGAGAGACTTCTGGAAAGTCTCTAACGATGGGCTCAAGTCATTTCTCCTTCGAATTTTTCTCCATAACGTGCGTGAGGATTGCCTGATAACCCTTTCTCAGGTATTTGCCGGTTTTCTTGCATGATATGATATTCAATCTCGTCCCACCGGTCTCCCCTTGTATGACCAAAGTACTACCGGTGACGAGAGGAATGCGGACTACTTTATTGTAGCAGATAACTTCAGCGCGGTGATTGACAACCAATCCATGCCAACAATGTCGTCGAAACTTCCAATCTCAACAGGAATGAGATCAATGGTGAAGAGCTCGTCAGCTAAGTTTAAAGTGCGATTTGGGATTACACTATCGGTCTCTATGAGTTTACCATTAGCTAACTCTACCATGTACTTATCATCCGAGACCACATTCGGGTCCAGACGGGCTTCCTTGGAGTTCAGCATAAAAGCTCTTCCTTTAGCAGTGTCGTTGCCCTTGTTTTTCAGCTTTGGGCACTCATTCCTAAAGTGCCCTATGTCTCCACACTCATAGAAGGACTTAGGTTTTCCAGTGATGGTGTTGGCATTGGTAGATCTGCAATCTTTGGCCAGATGCCCATACCTTTGACATTTTCCACAAGGAGTACTGCAAGGACCTTCATGATGTCTACGGCACTTTGAACATGAGGGTTTATTCCCAGTATAACCCTTCTTGGTTTCGGAACCAGAGATGTAGGTCTTAATAATATCAGACCTCTTGAATGATGGTTGATTTTGGTTGAGGTTCCCAGACTACTTTCTTTTGTTATCCCCAGAGTTGTTTCCATCCTATGTAACAACCCAATAGCACCTTCAGTTCCCTTTTGAAATTTTGAGACTTGCAGTTAGAGGAGTCCTTGTATGTGCAAGATTTTGTTTCGATTACTAATTTCTTGATCATGAACGCTCTTCGTGGTTGCGGTGGTTTCCTCCATTTGATCGTGAGTATGATGGATAGTTTCAGAGATGTCTTCCTGATCAAAGTACATCTGAGCGATGCGGCCTTGAGCTAGTTCCATCCATTTTAAATGAGTTTCGTGTTGTTCAATTTCCAAGTAGTGTAACCTGCAATCGTGACGATGCAAGCGGGCAATTAATACAGGCATGGTGAGATGTATCGGTTCTTGAGTATAAGGGGAAAGATCCATAGCTGAGTATCTTCCAACATCAGCAGGGATTTCAATGTTTTTCTTGATTCTCCATGTAGCAACAGCTGTTGGTAATAAGCTCTACTGATGTGCAAGAACTCGATGGCGATCTATCGCAGATACGTTTTCTGTGACGGCTGGGTTGTGATATGGTCTGACTCGATATGATCTAATAGTGCATCTAGCCACGAGTGCTTCTGAGTGGCTGTGACGTGAGCGAGAGATAGACAATGAAGTACGTGTAGTTTGTCTAGATGATGAGTATGCCATCTTCTATGGCAAGAGCATTTAACAGGTGAGGCCTATATTCATATCATATCATATCATATAATATAGCCTAAAGTGTAGCAGTTTTCCTAGTAGTACGTTTCGATCGCGATCCCGAAGGATAATATGATGGAAAGAATGCGAAGCGATATCTTTCAAGTGTGTACGTGACGGTACCGCGAGATGTGTAGTAATTCTTTACATGTATATAAATAGATAGACGGTGGTAGATGAGAACATGTCTCATTCTATATATCTAGTGATATGATACTAGTAAGACGTGTCAGCTTCGATGACGTGAGCATTAACGAGTGATTATCATGTGAGGTCTATATATATATTCGATATATATAATAACGTAGAGAGTCGTACGCGGGTAAGGCCTATTCATATATACCTACAATAGATATAATAGCCTAGAGAGTAGTACGTACGTGAGGCCTATGTATGTATATAAACCTATATCACATAATAGCCTAGTGTATGTCTAGCACAAAACAAGTAAGAGTCTAGGTTCTCTCATGGTCAGAGTCAACTAGTGTATCCCTGTGTCAGCATAACCCCTTAATGATGAATACTGCCTAACGGTCATAGTCTAGGCCCACTAAATGCAACCTAGTTCACTATAACCTTAGGCTCTGATACCAATCTGTCACACCCCCAAATTATGATGCGGAAGTGGGTCAGTTCGGGGCGCGACTAATCAATAAACAAAGCACATAAGATAAAGTGAACGACTCTATATGCATCGTTTACAATACATTGATATTATAAAAGTCTTACACTATTATAATAGTTTTCAAAACCTCGAATTGATGTGAGAGATTCTATGTCATAACTAATTTATACAAAATATAGTAATGCATGATAATCTCCTGATGTTTTCATGAGACTCGAGCTAATTGGCATCCTGAGTGAGCAGACTTACTGCTGCTGCGAACCTGAGAATACACGCTAATTTGGTTAGCTTACGCTGGTGAGCTCACAGGTTTAATGATAACGTGTGATGTATGAACTACAAGATTTAAGTAAAATGATTTGCAATTAAGCAAATAAGTAAATGATAAAAGATGTATATAACTGCCATTAGCACATAGTCTGAGCTTAACTGAGGTGGCAGGATCACAATTAAGTGCTTGAGCGAGGGTGCCTCTATGCGTATGCCTAATCAACACACGTATGAACAAATGATAATGCGTCCGTTTTGACCAGTCAGTGCTTGCTGACCCGGACGGGGATTGTCAGTCCCATATGGTACCATACACTAACATTCACGCTACAAAGTATTACCAAACTATGCTAATGAGGACTTATGATGATTAGATGATTAACTCATGCAGAATATAGCGATATTTGATACTTGCGTTCACATGTAAAATAAAACGAGCATGTATTCTTACCCCTAGAGTAAAAACAGTAAAATAGGGGCTATGAGACTCACCTGAGTCTAATGAGATGCTATCAAGCACTAATGATGGTTTACAAGAGAAATGATGTCGTCTCCAATGACTGAAACCTGTTGGGCATCCTAAACGCGCAAGGTTTTAAAGGATTAGATGTGGAAACCTGCTTGGCGTGTTAAACGCGCAAGGTTTTAAATGATTAGAGGTCTCAACAGACCATCTATGCTAGTTTTCCATCAACTAGTTATGTCCAATGTTTGATTTTTTTGTTTGAGTTTTGAAAACATGTACGGCCCGTTGGTGATGGTTTGTAATGTACGAATGTAAGTTTTGTATAAGGTTTGATTATTGTAGGTGTTGGATACTTAGTGTATTGAGTATTTTTCAAGCTTCTTTTATTGTATTCGTAAGTACATGTATACATTTATATCCGAACATTGTGGTCAAATATTTTATTTTATGAAAGTCAATCTTGGTCAAACTGGTCAAAGGTGGTCAAACTTGGTCAATGTTGGTCAAAGTTACCAACTAAGTCACCCAAACCCATTTTTGTTACCATTTTCCAAAAATAGCAAGTTTTTAGAAATCGGTCCACTTTTGTTGACTTGGTCAAACTTACTCGGTTTGACGTGAAACTTTCACCCAACCCATATATCAGTTTACAGAGTCCAAATAAATTTTCGGTTCATGTCGGAGTTCACCAAAAGTGTCGGTTTTTACAATAGTTCCAAAACAGTCCCTAGTTATGTTTTCGGTTTTTGTCGGTTTGTTTCGCCATAGTTCTTACTAACTTCTGCTCCAAATCAAGCCTCACAAATTTTACCAACTGATCATCATGGTTTCTAGACTAACATATAACTTTTATACCAACTATAGTGTCCATATACATAGGTAATTAATTTTGCTAAGGAATCAAACTCGGTTTTCGAAAACCTTCAGACCAGGCTCAAAGATCTGGTTATATCTAAAAATTCGTACATTTCTGGTAAGAGCCAAAGAACAACTTTTTGTAGATTTTTTCAATATCCAACTTTTGAAAACAAATTCGTTGTCTAACTCTTTCTAGAACTCAAGTTATGGCTGTTTTGCTAAACTGACTTTTTCTGGACAGATTATGCATGTCTATATATAATTTATAAAAATGATTTTTAACCATTCTTTTGGACATAATCAAGTTAGATGAACAAATAAACATCAAAATCAACAACATGCAAGTAGATTTATGAAAAGTTTATGTGATTCATACCAAAAACAATGAAGAACAAAGGAGAGGTGTAGATGATGTTGAATCTTGAGCTTCCTTCTTCTTGCTTAATCCTTTATAATGATGATGAATGATGATGATGTTAGATGATGAATAATCTGAGTTTTGGGGCTGGTGATGATGATGTAAACGTTGAGGAGGGAGGAGAGAGAGATGGGAGGAAGTGTGTGAAATAGAGAAATGAAATGGAGTGAAGAATGAGGTGAAATGAGTGTTTTAATTGGAGTGTGTAGTCAACCAATGGAGATATGGGCTGCTTTTGTGCAGATTTCAAGGGGGTCCCACCCATGTGGGTGTGTCAAATTTTATTCCTCCAATTTGTGCACCGTGCGGTGTTCGTTTCCTCGTCCGTTTTGACGTTTATTTATACGTCAAACGTTTAATACGCGTGTTTAACTAACGATTTAAATTTCAATGTTTTTATTTGAAATACTTGTTCTAAATGCTTGAAAACATTTATAAAAATGTTCCGTTAAATTACTGGTCTCGATTTGCGCGTTCGTTTTCCGGAGGTTTAATCGCGTAACGTTTTAAGATACCATATTTTAAATGAAAGTTTTACTTGAAATAATATATTTTATACTTATAAAATATATTTTGGTTCTCGTTTGGTTGTCGGGCACGTTACGCGCATTTATGTGAAGTACAGGTTACTTTATACGATACGAATATTTTATTAAATATTATCGACATAATATTTATGAATATATGAGTTTATTAAATAATTTAAAATTATTTAATATTTTGTTCACCAATGTCCGTATTTAAATATCGGAAATCTATCCAATAGAAAAATGCACGATTTAGCCAAATCGCGTATGTGTGTGTATATATATAAATATATATTAATACATATAATGATACACATATCTAACCCTAATTACATATATTAGTACTATGATTAGGCACTAAGTACTAGTCCTAATTGGTCGGGTGTCACAAGATGATCTTCGAGGAAATATGTTTCAGAAGCTTTTAAGGAAGGAGATCTACAACAAGACGTATATGTGGATTAGACCAGAGCTGGGAGTTTGCTTCTGTTATAAGAAGAAAATTGATCCGAGAACTCAGGAACCAATAGTGAAATATCATTATCCACTAGCTGTTTGTCTTAAGAAAGTTCCATTACAGTCACTACCACTAGATGTTCTCAAGTATATGCGATATTGGTGGTTTGACCCTAATACACAAGAAGCTGTTATTGAATATTCTACAAAGAAAGAGTATGAGAAAGAAAAGACTGAATATAATATCAAAGAAGCTCTTGGTAAGAATGTTCGAGTGTTTGACCCGCTCAGCCTTATTAATATGTCAAAGAATGATTTGAAAACTCTCCACAAAAATAAGATGCGATATAATCAGATTGATCATGAGGAAGATGTAAAATTCATAAAGGTTGTCGAGGTTTGTGTTAGAATGGGTGTTCATGCTGGTGGAACATTCCCTAAAGGATGGTGCTGATGAGAGATGTTTGAAGATTGAAGATTTTGAAGACAAAGCTGATGACACGGGGGAGTTTGTTGGTACATTTAGTGTGTCAGTCAGTTGGTCTATCGAGTTGTAAGTGTCGTGAGTTAAGTGTAATAGAAAAATAGATTTTGTACTTAGCGACACTTGAGTTTTGTAGTAGGCGACACTTGCCTTAGTGACGCATAGCGACACTTAGGTAAGTGACGCATGAAGGCAGCCATATGCGACACTAGCCAAGTGACGCAAATCTGCCGACTTGTGTTAGTATATAAACAAACCTACGGGTTTCTGGCTAGGGTTGATGAAACCCTAGCACCATTTGTCGAAATAGCAAGTCTGTAAACAAGGTAATAAGTTACGATTATCCATACAAAGTTGATTTTGATTCGTTTATTCGATTTTGGTTTGTGATTACATTTGTTTATTGTGATTGTTTGTTTCCATCATTCAATCGCTGTCATCAATTACTTAGATCCACAGCTAGGGGCACTCACAGTTTCTTATCTCAAGTTGAACCAAAGATGGCAGTGGAAGCTCTTAAAGATCCCAGTTGGATTGAAGCAATGCATGAGGAATTGCTACAGTTTAAAATACAGAATGTGTGGACCTTAGTTGATCTACTAAAGGGAAAAAGAGCTATTGGTACTAAGTAGATTTTTAAGAATAAGAAGGATGAAAGGGGTATTGTAATTAAGAACAAGGCAAGGTTTGTGGCACAGGGGTATACACAGGAAGAAGGCATTGATTATGATGATGTTTTTGCTCCTGTTGCAAGAATAGAAGCAATCAGGTTATTCTTGGCATATGCTTCATATCAAGGATTCAAAGTCTATCAAATGGATGTCAAGAGTGCCTTTCTGTATGGCACAATTGATGATGAAGTTTATGTTTGTCAACCACCAGGATTTGAAGACCCCAAGTATCCAGATAGAGTATGCAGATTGGATAAGGCACTCTATGGCTTGCATCTAGCACCTAGAGCCTGGTATGAAACTCTATTTGTTTACTTATTGGAGAATGGATTTAAAAGAGGTACCATTGACAAGACACTGTTCACCAAAAGGGTTCACAATGACATCCTATTGGTACAAGTGTATGTTGATAATATTATCGTTGGGTCTACTAAAGATGAATTGTGCAAGGAGTTTGAGCAGCTAATGCATCAGAAGTTCAAGATGAGTTCTATGGGGGAACTTACTTTCTTTTTAGGACTTCAAGTCAAGCAGAGATCAAATGGCATTTTCATCAACCAGGGGAATTATGTTAAAGACATACTGGAGAGATTTGGCTACACAGAAGCTAAAGTAGCTAGCACACCCATGGAGACACACAAGGCATTACATGCAGATCTTGAGGGGGAGGATGTAGATGTGCATCTATACAGATCTATGATTGGCTCTCTCATGTATCTCACTTCATCCAGACCAGATATTATGTTTGTTGTGTGTGTGTGTGTGCTAGATATCAAGCCAATCCCAAGCAATCACATCTGTATGCCGTAAAAAGGATCTTTAGATATTTAAAGGGTCAACCACAATTGGGCCTTTGGTATCCAAAGAGTTCTTCCTTTGAACTCATGGCCTTCACAGATAGTGATTATGGAGGTGAGAATCTGGACAGAAAGTCTACATCAGGGGGTTGTTAATTTCTAGGAGAAAGATTGGTGTCATGGCAATGCAAGAAGCAGACCACTGTATCCACTTCAACAGCCGAGGTAGAATATGTTGCTGCATCAAGCTGCTGTGCACAAGTGCTTTGGATTCAGAATCAAATGTTGGATTATGGTCTGACTTTTCTAAATACTCCTATTTATATTGATAATAACTCTGCTATTAGTATCATTAACAATCCTGTTAAACATTCTAAGACCAAACATATTGAAATTAGATATCATTTCATAAGAGATTGTAATGAAAACAGATTGATCCAAATCTTTAAAATTTATACTGATAATCAATATGCAGATCTTTTCACAAAAGCTTTCGATGTGGGAAGGTTTACATTTTTTATCACCATTATTGGAATGATCAATCTAACTTAAACTATGTTTGGTATTAGAATTGATACTAACGGTGGTTCTTAATAAAGTAAAGTGATTTATGTTCTAAGTGTGTACCACTGCTAGCATCTTTTTGCTTTCAGCTCATACCACTATTCGAACATACTAGCCACTGTCTTTATACAGTGGCCACTGCTTGTAAACTTGTGTACAAAATAGACATTTTTTTTTGTTTTCTACCTAACCACTGTGCAGGTTCCTAGCCACTTTTAGAAGACATTGCTACTGCTGGAACTAACACACTTTATTTGTTCTTTTTATTATTGGTATTAAAAATATATATATCATTCTTTACTAATAAAGCTAAGTGCTTGGCAATGCTAGTACTAAGGTTTGGTTACCTTGGTCGGTTGCCACTGCTAGTGCTCGTAGCTGCTGTTAGTTTTATTGGTATGATTATCTTTTAGCTTTTGAAAAATTTATCAAGTGTTTCCCAATGCTAGGTATTGTTTATACCTTCCCACTATTAGTTATATTGGTCAGTGCCACTATTAGTTCTTTTTCTAGGGCTTGACTCTGTTCTTATGACTAACAGTATATAAACATTAAACACTTCAATTTTTCATTACGCTTTCTTATTTTCCCCAATAACCACTGCAATTACATTCAAAATCAAATCTCCTATTCTATAATCAATTTCAAAATCAATTCCAAAAACATGGCTTCTTCTTCTTCATCTGACTTTAATCTGAGGGTGTATGAAGAACACAATATGATGGCCTTTCTGATGAAACCCCCGAATGCAAATAATTTCATACAGATTGTTGATTTTCTTCATGCAAGTCACATTAATTATGCGCTTACCGTTTCACCAAGGGTTTCAAGAGGGCATCTTACTGATTTATGGAAGAATGCCAAAGTAGAAGTAGTTGCGGGTAAAGAGCAATTGGTTTCCACAGTTCAAGAAACCAAAGTAGTGGTTACAGAGGTTGCTCTCCGAGAAGTACTTCTTCTTGATGATGCCGCAGGTATAACCACTTTAGATGACAGGGATTTGTATGATAATCTTAGATTAATGGGGTATGAGGGTGATTACACACGTTTTACATTTTTTAAATCACTCTTTAGTCCCCAATAGTGACACCCCACAAATTCAAATGCAATTACGAACGCTAAACACTTGCATTATTAGGCTAATTCCCTACTTGATTGAATTCACAACACATTTTAGAGGTAAGTCTAGTAAAGCCCAACTAGTTAATACGTGTGGTATTACATTTCATAATTAGTGTAATTATGTACAGAACAATTGAAACAACGCGACAAAAATATGTTGGTGAATAAAACTAATTAATAATATGAGATTATTAGTTAACATTAACGTCTATTAAATATTATTTTGATAATATTTAACGAGTATTTCGTAAACTGAAACAAATTCGACACATTTCTATAACAAAACAAAGTTATAATGTTACAACTTAGTTAAGTTACTTTTATAAAAATATCTCAAATAAAATATATCTTAAAATGTATTTAAAAATTACCAATTTAAAATAAATTAATATTTAACGATCGGGTAAACGAACACGGGTTAAATACCACAAATTGGGACAAAGTCCCTCCCCCATTTTGGAAGACCCAAAACCGGGTACCCCTCCCTCATTTCCCTTTTCATTATATTCTCATCATCATCTATGATAGTGCCCTTGGACGTGGATCTAGATGACAATTGACCACAATTGACAGGCGGAATCAATCAATTGCGTATATTACCAATAAACACAAACCGAAACAAATATGATTAACAATGTAAACGAAGAAATCAGCTTGTATATATGAATTGGGAACGATTACAATATTGCTTAGTCGACAAATGGTGCTAGGGTTTCGTCAACCCTAGCCGGAAACCCGTAGGTTTGTATTTATACTAAAAGTCAGCCGACATGCGTCACTTGTGGAAGTGTCGCATGTGGCCACCTTCATGCGTCACTTACCTAAGTGACGCTATGCGTCACTAAGGCAAGTGACGCCTAAACTAAAACTTAAGTGTCGCATATAACTAAAACAATATATTTCACTATACAACTAAACGACACTTATTACAACTCGATAGACCAACTGACAGACACCTAATATGCATCAACAATCTATCTCACACTCTCTTTCAAAATAATCCACCACCACCACCATCACAAACCACACTCAAACTACCATCAAAGGACCTCCAATCACTTCGCTCATTTGGAGAAAAACGATCACGGAGTCAAGCTCTACACAATCATCTTTTCGGATTCCTCATGCGATAACCGTGTAAGAACCCGACAATCCCGTAAACTCTTAGATTTTGCTATTTTCTTTGATATTTCGTGTTTATAATACTTAATACATCATCTATTAGTGTTCTCATCAACTGATTATGTCTGAAAATGACTCAAAAATGCGTTTTTAAGACTTAAGGTACAAACAGCCTATCGTGCGAGTTGAGATTCCAGATCTCAGTTCGTCCCGCAAGGCGAGCCGAGATCTCGACTCGCGAAGCCAACCACGCACCGAAAACACTTGCGAACTGAACCGAAACTGCGAAACGAACTCACTCGCAAGTTGACTTGCGAGCCGAACTCCGCTTTGTGAACCTAACTCGGTTCGCAGCCTACTTTGCCTTGCGAGTCCAACCTCATCTCGCACCGCAAACTCAGTTCGCAACACCATTT
Source organism: Pseudognaphalium luteoalbum (assembly GCA_963422505.1). Taxonomy (NCBI): domain Eukaryota; kingdom Viridiplantae; phylum Streptophyta; class Magnoliopsida; order Asterales; family Asteraceae; genus Pseudognaphalium; species Pseudognaphalium luteoalbum. The sequence continues at coordinate 66,567,350 of OY730195.1, forward strand.
CGGTCCGCAGCCAGACTTGGTTAAATTCCCCTATTTTAAATTTTTGATATGTTTTTATTAAAGCAATGTAGCTCGACCCCAACAGTGGCTTTGCCCCTTGGACCCCGCCAGGGGTTGCCACCCCTTGGACCCCGCTACCAGGGGCGCTGCCCCCTAATAAACGCTAAAATGTACTAAATTGTAACCTCGTTTTTGATATGTTTCTAATGCATTTTATATGAATAAGATACTCATTTCGTTCATATTTGCATTTAGAAGTTTAAATGGAGCTTGGATCGAAAAGGAACAGAATACGAGCTTATTGCGAAGAAAAGTTGCTAAAAGAATAAAGCATTGGACAAGAGAAGATTGGGTCGGAGTAAAAGATGATCGAATGGTGAAGAAGTTTGGAAATTCAATCCATACGCCGTATGGAATGTCCATACGCCGTATGGATTAAAGCAGCGGAGGCCCAATATTAGCGGAGCTGGGCTGGGCTTGTTTTCAATCCATACGCCGTATGGAATATCCATATACCGTATGGATCAATTCGGCAGAAAACCCATAAAACCCTATTTTGCCTCATTTTAACCATAACTTTTACAAACCCTAAACCATACCACTAGAGGGGGGTTTTCCCCATTCTTGGAGCGAATCGATGGCGATTCGAAGGCATAAAAGGCTAGGATCGATTCCTATCGATTCGACTTCATTCGGTTTATGATTCGGTTTGCGTATCTTTTTCCGATTTCAATTCGAACATCATCTATGTGTTTTATTTGAGATTTTGAAACTGATTTTGTATAATTGAATGATGAATTAGATTATGTATATTGTTTAGTTTAATAATCTTTGATTATGAATGTTTGAAGGTTATAATCGTGTTTTGAATGAATTGTTCGATTGAAGATTGTTACATTATTCGTAGAACCTTGTTTATTGGTGATTATTAATTGCTACTTAGCATGGTCAATAGGATTATTGAGATTGAGTTCCTTTGATACTATTGATTATTGATGGTTATGGTCTTAGGTTTGTGATCATTGCTAAATATATTGAGTTTGATAGGCTAAGAACATAGTAATTAGTTAATCTAAAATGAATGAGCTAATAAGTAATCATTAGATGGTATTGTTGAGTCATACCACGAGGATTAATCGTAACAAGTCGTGAATACTTAATGCACAATCTAGGGAAAAGCACACAATAGAGCACCATCCTTGTGACATCGGATCGATGTTTAATGTGAAACCCTAGATTGTAGGTATTAGTTAGACCCGGAACGTTGGCTAATATACATTTAACTTGGACTCTTTGATTAGTATCTAAGTTAATATAAGAGGAATCACAATCAGATAATCAAAACACATGAACCGGATAATATGAATCTAAGTGTGAAGAATCTAAACAATTACATGTCTATCTCCGATTGTTTATCTTCTACTCTTTATCTTGTTTTATGGTTTCGTTTAGTTGATTAGTTCATTTTGAACGTTCGTACGGAACTAAAACGTACCCCCTATTTTACTATTTTATCAATAATTCCAATTTCATTGAATAACATCGTTCCTGTGTTGCTTGTGTTCGACCTGGACTTACCATAGCTATACTATTCCGATCGGGTATTCTTGCATGGTTGTGTGATAGTATTGATTGGTATATCCTGACTTTATAAATAATAAAACAAGACGCTTTCACATGCATCACCCCCGGACCCCTGTACACAATTTCATACTTTATGAAACACAATGAAACGAATATAAAAATGTTTTCAAAGATTATTATTACAAACTGATACCAACAAGTCATATACATTTCTAAAACTACCAACTCAGATGACAAACAAACACTTTTTATATCAACATTCAGGACATTAAGGACTTTACCCGGACTTAGGCTTTGCTAGAACTCGAACATACTTAACTCAACAGGTGAGTTCACAGGCTCTACTTTTACTGTTTTACTACTTTTGAACAGGGGTGGAAAACATAGTCAACTTTATTGCCACGGGTGCAACTTTTATACAACTGATTTGATGCAGACTATTTATGACTGCGGTCAACTCTTACAACTTTTGTTTATGAAATGGGATTTCATACGAAAACTAAATTGGGAATACACCGGAGAACGACCAGCCACACACGCTTTTACAAACTGACTTCATGAAACAACATTTTCATAAACATCTGAAAAGTCCCTACTTCTTGGGCACCCACACAGAAAGTCCCTACGTCTTGGGCATATGCACAACAAGTCCCTACTTCTTGGGCACATTTATACAAGTTCCTACATCTTGGGCAAATAGAAAGTCCCTACTTTTTGGTCAAGGTGCCATCCTACATCTTGGATGAAGGCTCTACTTTTTGAGCAGATGGGTCCTATGTCTTGGATGACAGTCCTACTTCTTAGACACAACTTATACAAGTCCCTACGTCTTGGGCACATAGAAAGTCCCTACTTCTTGGGCAACTATTGTTAGGTCCTACTTCTTGGACAAACTATTTAGACTATACTATGGGCAACATCGCGCGATAATTGTATTTTAGGCAACATCCCACGTAAACCGTATTATGGGTAACATCCCAAACTAAACTGTACTTTTGGAAAACATTCCAACAAATGTTATTCAACCATTATGGCAACACATTACAAACACATTTGATTACCTAACTTTGCACGCAAACATAGAACCTGTGAATTCACTCAACCTCGTTGTTGACTTTTACTATGTTTTTCAGGGAATTAGCTGCACGTAAGATCTGCCTGCACATATGGAATATAGGAGACCCACGAAGCAAATAGGATGCCAACTTTTGACAACGGGATTTCTTTTATATAACTAATTTGTTTTAGTCATATTTACGAAATCTACTTTTGTAAACTTAACAACTTTTACACTTGTACGATTCGAGGAATCGTAAACTTTGTAACTATTACTCTTGGCATCTTAATATATATATATATATATATATATATGTTCCGTTGTAATCATATGCTCTGATATGTATGCATGTACAATGTTGGCGTCATTACCCCCATACTTAACTAAATGCTTCCGCTAAACTCAATCAACGAATTTGAGGGTGTGACACCAATGGAAATTTTTAATACATACAATTCTCCACTGTTTGTCATCTAAAAGAACTGCTTTTAATGAATTTGGAACCCAAATAGCCTATGCACTTGTGTGTTTGGCTACGGGTCAAAAATATAATTTTTCCAAATATATTCTTGATGGCATGATCAGAAACATAACAAAGGGTAAAAAGGATATATTTCTTATGTATCCTAAGTTTGTGCAACTTGTTTTAAATAAACAGGTTATTGATTTAGTTGAACAACCACTTGTTATTGGAGTTGGTACTTTTTCTACAAGAACATTTACAGAATTGAGTAAAAACACCAATAAGAAGTTCTCAGGGAAGGAAACAACATTGTTTTCAACAATGCTTCCTGCTCCTTCCACCACAGATGTAGTACCACCATCTATATCTGAACCAATTGGTGACAGGCCTGTAGTACCAACTGAGCCTGAACACACACCAAGTGGGGGTACCAAAAGAAAACAAGGGACCAAACAGCCTACCCAATTAAATCCAAAGAAAAAGAAATTGAAACAGGCAAGTGAGGCTCCTACTGCTCATTTGTCTCAGCCTAATATCCTACCACAGCAGGTTACCCTACAGGAGATGGGTGGTCATTTTGGAAGTGCTGCCACTACTGTTTCTAGTCCACTGACAGAACAGGACAGTGGTACCATCAATAAGACCCAATCGAGGTAACTTCTAATGCTGAACCTATGGGTAATGATGCAAGTGAAGGTCCCAGTACCAAGAATAAAGGGACTTCTAATGATCATGCTAGGCATGAGGCAGATGATACATTTGTCAATGATTCACCTAGGAGGTTACACTATAATAGTGATGAGTCTAGTACACACCCTGAATTGATGAATGTACAACTGACAGAAGCTGTGGATTTTATTTGCAATAAGTTGATCCATGAGAAGAAGTTGAATAGAGCTCAGGATGCAAATAGAGCAGAGTAGGCTGCTAAACTGGCTGATCAAGAGAAGGTGATTGAAGATCTGAAAGAGAGAATTATTGTTCTTGAGAAGCTCTTGGTCAATTTTTTAAAAGAAGACCACTTATCCAAGCCAGGAGAGGATGCTGACAATACTTTCACCAAGGGGGATAAACAGGCAGAGGATGAAAATACTGATGAGTTTATGCCTGATCTAAATGATCATGAAGGTGTTGTGCAGACTGAGGTTGTGGGTGACACTGATGAGCCACATAAAGCTGATACTTAGGTCATGGATGATGTGCAGATTGAGTTTGTTGAAAGTGTTGCTCAAATGACTGTAAAGAGGGTTGAAGGTGAAACAGAAGTGGTTCAACCTGTTAATGAACCAGTTGAGGATGATGTGAAAGAAGGTGATGATGCAGGATCAAAGGCTAATGGGGGGACTATTAATGTCAGAGCAACAGAGCCTAAAATCACTTATGGAAGGAAGAAATCAATTCCATTTAGATCTGTCAAGGCAGCTAGAATTGAAAAGTTGAAGAGGGCTAAGTCAAGTAGTCCCACTGCTAAGACAAAGGTAACTCCTACCACTGCTAGTATTAATACTTCCACTGTTAATACTACTCCTGCTCCCACTGTTACATCAGTAACCCCACCAATCAATACAACTACTACCACTACTACAACAACACCTATACTCACTGATAGTCCAAATACAACAACTTCAACCCTAAATGCTATTGTACTTACACCTACCACTGCTAGAACACCTAAAGTACCTTTCAGAATTAAAGAACCTACTAGTTTGCCTAAGCCAGATTCTAAATTACCCAAGATTGATCCAAAAGATAAAGGAAAGGGTAAATTAGAAGATAAACCAAAAATGAAGAAGGTACACCAGAATGTTGAGCATGATCATGAATATGCTTTGAGGGTGCAAGCAGAGTTGATTGAACATGATAAAATTGAAGTAGAAAAGAGAGCTGCTGAATCACGGAGGTCTGTGCCAGTCCAAGTGAATGAATCAGATGTTGATGAGGTTGATGTATTGCTTGAATCTGAAAAGATTATGAAGATGACAAAAGAGGCAAGCAGGGTGTATGCAGAGATGAAAGCAAAGGGATTAAAGGTAGAAGATGATACAGTCTATACTGCTTATGTTGAAAAGTCCAAAGGAAATCCTCTGCAGATGGCTTTGCAAAAGGCAATTGAGAAAGGCAAGAAAGTAAAAATTTAAAGAGAAGCTGCTAAGAAAAGAGCAAGGAAACCAACCAAGGCTGAATTGAAAAATGAGCTGGTTTGTAAGCTTAGAGGAGATAGGATACCTACTATGACTTTAAGGAGAATGTCATTAGAAAGATTGCAACAATTATATGACAATAATCCTATTGTTAATCCTGAAGCATGAAAAAGGTTGGAGAAGAAAAAGAAAGAAGATGAAGAGATTCAGAGAAGGCTACAAGTAGTATATGAACAAATTGATGAAGAGTTGGAGAAAGAAAAGGAGGAAAAGCAAAAGGCTGAGGAGTTGAGATTGAAGATTGAAGGGGTGAAAAGATCATTTGCTATTTTTCAGGAGTTGGATGAAAGATTACGTGATCTGGATAGGGATGAAGAGGTGTTAGAGAAATTGTTGGTAGAAAAGTTTGATAGGTCTGAGAATACAAATGTCTATGATGAAGAATTCTCAGAAATTATTAAATGGGAAGGAATGTTTCTGTAATCTGGTACAGTGTCTTATGAAGTTACGATTGTGAGGAAGAATAGAGATGTAAACTTTCATAAATCAATGCAGGATATCTTGAAAAGAATTAATAAGTTTGATGTTTATGACATGTACAAGATTGGATTGGAGAAGGATGTGAAGCTAATTCTTATTGCTCTTGAAAGGCACATATGGGAATGGTTACAGATGATGTTTGGACCAGAATTGTATGGAGATATATTTTTGTGTGATGAAGTGGTTGGATATTGGAGACATTTTGCTAGAGCTGGGGTACATTGTATATCACTGAAGAATGGTAAATACGTGTACATGCTGGAAGAAAGAGAATATGTCCTCAGTATAGCACTGTTGGAGCAATTGGTTAGAATGAAATTACAAGTTGCTGTGAAGACGCAGAAGAGCAAAGACATAGTATACAGGATCATGAACCAGTATAGCAAAAGGAGTCAACCAAAGGATTGAAGCAGAATAAAGAAACTTAATGCAATTGAAGATTGATTAAGTTCATAGCTAAATTAACTAAGTGTTGAAGACTAAAGATCAAGTCTTAACCACTGTTAGAGTTAAAGACTGCTGCTAGAAGAATTGAAGACTAGCCACTGCTAGTACAAATGTAATAACTGCCACTGCTAGACATATACTTAGGAATTGTGTAATAAGTATATTGTAGCCACTGTTAGTATAATATAGTTACTACTACTGTTGGAATGTTTATTAGTAAGTCGGTTAGGCAGTTAGAGTTATGTATGGAATCAAATTATTTCCATAATCACTGGAGATTGTATAGGACTCTATGTATTATAAATAGAGATACTTAGACCTAGATTAGGTTAACAATTTTGTTTTTAGCTTCAAGGTTTTCTGTAACCCTAATACGTTAAGTGTATTCATCTTATATCATTAATATTGAAGCTTTTGGTATTCATCTTTTTCTACAATTTATTCATAATAGTATTGATCTTCTCAATATTATTGAGTGTGATTCCGCAACTTCTCAATAATAATTCAAAGCTTATTATTATTATCTAATTGTTTATTAGATTATTATGGGTTTGTCAGTATGGTGCGGAAAATTAGCACCAAGTAAATTCAAAATTGTCAAAAGGATTGAAAAATGAAAGGATCTCAAAATGGGTAGCAAGAAAATAAAAATCCCTTAGAAACTCCTTGGCAAAGAAGTTCTAAGCCAAAAATATAGAAAAAAGAAATAGAAATAAAAATGTGTATGTAAAATAAAGTTAAGTGCTTCAAATCTCTCAAAAACTCCGATTCCTGAAAATATAAATCTTCATTGTGTTCTTGAGGATAGAAGTCCATATAGCTATCTTCTTCCCTTATTGATTATCCATTTTCGTTTTCATTAAAAAGTGTATCTAAATAAAAAAATTCAAAAAGTTTAAAGATCCTAAGATAAGCAAAGCCCCTTAAAACCTACAAAAAAAAATACATTGTCCATACCCTTTCAACCCCCACTTCACATTCCAACCCTCTCAAATGTCTGGTGATAATTAGTGTCGTCCATGTCTAAGTGGTGGAGATTTGATTCTTGATCAAGCCTATGACGATGAATGCTGCATGACTGGTATATGAACGATTTTGTTTTTTTAGAATCATAGGAAACCCGATACACTTTGAGTAAATTGAGTGACCACCTGGTGAGATCGCCCAGTCATGTATATTCCAAGATCGCGAGAATTGAAAGCATGCCTAAGATAATCATTTTATAAATTCTTTAGACTCATCATGGGAACATCTCTCTTTTTTGTGCCGGAACAATACTTGTTTCAAATCCGTGCCCTTTTTCTTTTCCTTAAAGACTTACCAATAAAATGATTTTTCTCAAAAATTAAAGTTTTTGGCAAATGATGGTTTGGAGTTTGCTTGAGGACAAGCAAAAGTCTAAGTGTGGGATATTTGATTTGATGCAAAAAGTCACGTTTTTGTGCACCTTTACAAGCCCATTTTGGTTCAAATCTTTTAATAAATATCAAATAATTAATGTTTTATGCTAAAAATGTAAACTGAACCAAAACTTAGTCTTCCTTTCGAAAAATCACTTAAAATGCTCAAATAACGAACAAATCAGAGCTAAACTGATCCACTTGCGATTCTGACGTATAATTAAGCTAAACTGGCCTAATTTGTGTCATATTGATCTTCAGGAAAATACAAAACCGTGGGCACAAGAATCGTTCAAATGTAACTAGTAACGAAGAAGTTAGAGCCAACCGAAGATCACAAGAACTACGACCAGTGCACAAGACTACGATCCAGCACACAAGAACATGACCCAGGGTACACCACCCCCATAGGGGCCATATACCACCCTTAGAGGGCCGCATACGCCCCCTTTAGGGCCGTATACCCCCTCTAAGGGGTGGTATACCCCCCTTTTGGGGTGGTATACCCCCCTTTTGGGGTGGTATACCCCCTTTTTGGTGCCGGATACGCCCTATTTGCTATCGAATATGCCCTATTTGGTGTCGAATACGCCCCTTTTGGTGTCGAATTTCATAGCTCGAGGGTGTATTTCAGTGTTAAAATGGGAGCGAGGGTGTTGAGTGTAAAATTGTAACTTGAAGCCTATAAATAGAGGCTTTCACCGTCTCATTTCTCATCCCTCAACATCCCTCACATCCCTCATTCCATTCTCATTTCTTTCTCTCTCACACACACATTCTCTCTCCAGAATAATATTAGTAGTTAGTTAGCTGGTAGGAGTTGAGAAGCAAGCTTACGAGATTTGTACAGAGTCGCTTCGAGACTACGATTACGTAGATTTGTTGTAACGCCTAACAGGTTCTATTATATTATCCTTTCTTGTTATATTTAAATAAGTTGTGCTATTGTCAGGATTATTTAAGCATGCATGCTATGATAATTGCTATGTTAGGCTAGACAAATATGTGTTTGCTATGATAAATGTTATGCTATGGTAGTTATGCTTGATTGAAATTAGGATATGTTTGAATTTATGAATTACTTCTCTAATGATTTATTTATCCAACTTATGTTGTGGTTTGAAACCTATTGATATAATCCGGCCAATTGTAGAAATAGGTCCCTCAACTATTCTGTGTCAGAATGATTCGATGAACTCGGCATGGCCGCTGTTCTCCTGCTTGAAATAAATCAGAGGAGACACGGAGCATAAGATTAGAGATAAATTAGAATTAATCCCATATATCGGATGCTTTTGAGAGAACTTTCGGAGCATCCGTGACTTAAACATTTATCTAGAAACTTTGCCTGAAATAAACTGATATTTATCCATGTTACACTATTGCATGTTCTTGTTTGATTGTTGCTCTAGGGTTTACATGCTAGTATCTGTTTGTCTACTGCGGTTGTTAGGTTTATGATTAAGTTTTCAAACATAGAATAATTACATACGACAATTTAACATGCTAGAATAATTACAATGATCTGTATGAAATAATGTCGAACAATTTAATTGATCGTTAGACAGACTTTCCCAACTTATTCCGCGGGGTCACTCCTGTTCACTTTATTGTTTATTCAACAATTCGTGCCACGATACGGACGTCTCAGACGACCGAGACTGGGGAATAGGATTCGAGGTTAGTTGTCGGTTAAATTGGTACTACATTTGGGAGAACTTCCGGTGTAGCTTACACTCCATATCTGTTATCCATGTGATATGTTATTTATTTGATTGTGGACAACTCTACATTAGATAAGTAATAGGATAGGAGTTATGGCCCATTAGGACATATACAGTAATGATACGGGATCTCTGGGCGAGGCATCGGAAATACCATAAAAGGGCTCAATACTTGGTATAGCGCTTGAACCACCTCTGGTGAAGTACAAATGTGTGGAAGCCACGGAAAGGCCGTAGGTACAGTACTATGTTGAACATCGTTCAGAGACTCCAAATCAGCACTGCTAGGATTCATTATAATTAGAGCCTCAATCCTCATAACTACCCCTAAATAGCATGTACTGACATCATAGCAAACACTCACGTAATCTATAGATCTCTCAGCGACTACACTCCTTATTTACCTTTCTGTTTTTAGTTTAAGTAGAATAGAAAACAAAACCCCTCAAAAAGTTTTAATCTCAGCTAAAATTTCAAAGATAATTATTCCTACTAAGATCCCATGCCCGTTGTGGTTTAAGAACGACACCTAAGTCATATCTACCATTTATACAAGTAGTGGTGTAACTTAGGCTTCCCAGCATAATATAAATTTTTAAAACCCTCTGATCTGCAACCCGACTGGAAAGTCAGCAACGACAGGGAAGCAATTCCTTGACCGACCATTAGGAGACGATCACTTATCTTAGGACTTTTAAACTTATGATAATTTTTATTTAGATACGCTTTTTATTGAAAACGGAAACGGATAACGTTAAGGAAGAAAAGATAGCTATTTTGACTTCTATCAACACATGGAAGATATGTATTTTTTTGAGAGATTTGAAACACTTAGCTTTATTTCTATGACATATTTTTGGCTTAGAATTTCTTTGTCAAGGAATTTCTAAGGGATTTTTGTTTTTCTTTCTGCCTTTTGAGATCCTTTCTTACTTTCATTTTTAATCTTTTGACATTTCGAATTTTACTTGGTGTCAATTTTTCACACCTTCTAACTTTCTCGATTTTTTTGAGATTTTGATTATTGAAGCGCACACGAGAAACTTTGAGTAAAACACTAGATTTATGATTTTTGAGTGAAAGCAAAAAGAAAACCTAAATAGCATTTTTTAAAAAATTTAAAAATTCAAAGATAAGGTTTTGGTGGGTATGGAAGTGAGTTGGTTTTAAAACTTGGGTTTTCAAGAAATGAAAAGGTTAAGGCTCAACAGGGTTTACTAGGCGGATCATCGACACTAAAAATGAGTATCGGCAGGGTTAGGCTTGAAGAGATATGAGAAAAAATGTGTTTATTTCCTAGGGAATGTCAGGGTCATCTAATTGCACCTATACCGCTTACGGTACTCTACCAATGTGGTCTTGAAATGCATACCAGGAGCAAGTTCTAATTCAGAAATGTATACATCGGCATACACAACAAATGAATAGTCAAACATTTAAAATGAATGCTTATATAGGCTCAAGATACCTCACTGCAATTAATATGGGTTGTATGTGCTTAGTCATGCGCTGCCCCTAAGATTATCATTTCTTAATTTGAGAAATTTCTACCTTATTTACACTACTTTCCAAAATAACTTACTCATATTTAAAATAGATCCTCTTAGAAATATTAAAATTCAAAGAAATAGCAGAGTTAACTGAATGAGTAGCTATCTACTATCGAAGTTAAGCTCATGCTTTTCTTTGTTTTACGCAAAAAATTTAAAAATTTTGATCAATTTTTAAAGTGAGGAACATTTTCTAAGTTGCTATTTGGACACAAAAATCCATCTAAGGTAATCTATACCACTATCCCACACTTAGAGGAACATTGTCCCTAATGTTAATTTAGTGGAGATTTTATTGGAAGTAAAATCCCACACTTAGAGTTTAAACATATAAGAAAATGTTTCTCAAGTGTTAATTTTGGGCTGGAATCCCACACTTAGAGATAAGCTTAGGATATGGTATAAATTACTTTTATTAATTAACTGTACTCAATAAAGCAAAGAGATAAAAACAGAGAAAGGATGAAGAAACTCACTAGATAGCTAAAAGCTGAAGATTTGAATATGTGTCGATAAGTAGAAAAGTCTTTCTTTTGCAGTAGCTCCATGAGGATTATTCAGCTTTTAGGGGGATTGCCTTTAAATGAGAACCTTGCCTTCCATTTCAACCATCATTTGTGAATCAATCTCTTAAGTGTGAACACGTTGGATATACCTTTTAACTCCATATTTTTTCAACGAAAAGGAATCACTGTCTTAGAATGAAAAGATGTTTTCTATTACAAATTATTTTATAGAATATATGTTAATAAACGAGTTCGAGCATAATGCATAAAAGTAGTATGCAAGTACCTCAAATGCTCGAAACATATGAACTAATTTTTCAAAAGTGTTTCCTATTTATCTGAGACAAGTGATTTTGCAAAAGATGAGTTGTGATTTTAAAATTTTTTTGAGGTATATCCAAGTGTGAAGGATATTCAGATATTTTCTTCACTTATTAACACACAATCAACACATGTTTTATTACTCGGGTTGCTTCCCGAGAAGCGCTGCTTTTAGAGTCGAGAGCTCGACTTTCCTTCCTTTAGAATCAGTGGGTAGTGGAACTTCCAAGGCCAATGGTGCTGGAAGGTGGGACCCTGGAATAGAATCTCAAGAAGTGGAGGGTGATAACCTGAGTGATGTTTGGGATCCTTTCCACATGAAAAGGGAAGCTGTCAAAGTGTTTTTCAGCCACCCTTTGCAAGTGAAGAAGATCGTAGGTGATATCATCGACTGACTTTGAGATGACTATGTTGGGATCAAAGATGAGTGTCCCATTGGATCTGACAACCTCCCGTTCAGGACGTTCTCTCCTTAAAGAATCCATGAAACCGAAGAAGCGTAGATGTATGTCTTCATGATCGTCTATGCTCGGGTTTCTTCTTAGTGTATGGATGGATTCTTGAATACCCTGGAGAAGCTGGTTTCGGTGACTGGAGTACGTGAGGTCAGAGTTCCTAAAGATGTTTAAGATTCTATAGTAGACTTCATGTAGACCATCAGGGAATAGCTGCCTGGGTTCTTCTGGAGGAATAGTACCAAAGATCTCTGAGAGACATTCCGTGACAAAGTTTGCAGTGTTGACCATTGTTCCATTTGGGATGGAAGAAGGGATGGCACGCGTCCTTTCATCGAAACTCACGTATTCGAGCCTCTCGATAATCTTGTGGGCGTGATGTTCAATGGTGCAGTCGATGTAAAACCTATGTGGTGAGGTATCATCAATATGGTCGTTATCGGCTATGGAATCCATCAATCCTCTAAGATCATTCATCATCTGAATGTCTACTTCCTCCTCAGGGTTCCCAGATGCATAATCTAAATTGTACCTGTAAGAATGTAGCAAACTCATTTGTTGGTTAGTATACGGAAATGCAGACCTGATTAGGGCTTCATAAACCTTGCCATATATGACTTTTTGTTCCTCGAAGAACTCTAGCTCGTCTGCAGCAGGTGTCTCATCAATATGGTGTTCTTGCAGAAGTTGGCTCGCTAGATCTTCGGCGAAGGCATGAATGCAGTTTTGTAGAAATTGAGGACTCCTAGAGTTATTAGCACGATAGACCGTCTACTCAGCGTTGATTTCCTCAATTAACTCTCTTTGTCTCGGAGTGTACTCATTAGTCGAGTCTCTAATGATAGCCATGATCATACGAAAATCATCCTCAAATCTTTCGATAGCGCTGGTCATCTCTTCATGAGTAGAGACGACTTGCACTTGGATGATTCCGAGAGGAGGATCAGGAATAACTGGAGATGCAAGAAGGTGGATGGAGTGGACATCTATTGGAACATCTATAAAGACGACGTCATCCTCGTCACTGTCCGTTACTGAAGTGTCCGTGTTCTGAGAATCAGGGAACTCAACAGTATCGGATGGTGGCTAAGTCGCGTCGGTGATTTGTGATATAGGCTGAGAAGAGTCCATTTCAATGTCCTTTTCTTCAGGGCAGGAGTGATTAATCGGTTGGTCTTCATCTGAATCATCATCTAACAGAGTGATTGGAATATACTTAAGCTGCATGATCTCTTCTGTCGGATGCTGAGAATCAGGGAAGTATTCGTGAGGTGGTGTGGATTGATAAACGTCCTCCTCTTGCTCTTCTTCTTCTGGCTCATCCTCTTCTTGGTATATCCATCACAACATAGTCAGTGGGAAAAAAGAACTTATCAACCTTAACCATTATATTTTTGGCTATTCCTCGTGGATATCGAATGGATTGATTGGCAAGTTGCACGCTCATCTTTGTAGGATTAAGGTTTCCTAATTCTAATATGACGTATAGAGAGCAAGGCATGAGATTGATGCTGGCTCCAAGATCGGCCAAGGAGTGAATCATGCCAGACTGATAGATAGAACAGGGCAAGGTAAAACTACCAGTATCTCCTAATTTTTCTGGCAGATTGCTTATAACAGCTGAACATTCTGCGTTCAGTGGGATAGTCAATACATCGGGTATCTTATCTTTGGTGGAAAGCATTCTCCTAATGTGCTTGGCACTGGTAGGAATTCTAGACATGGTGTCTAAGAATTTAGCATCGAGCTTGAACGAGTTAACCTTATACCTTTGCTTAAGGCGATTAGGGAATGGGATTTTCACTTCTCTAGCAGGTATGGAAGATGTCTCAACTGTCTTCGGGATAGGAGATTCTTTATTCATCGTAGAAGAAGAATTAGGCTGGCTAGGTGCCACCTTTGGGTCCTTGAAGGTTACTTGTTTGGCCTCTTCTACGTGTGGCTTGTGAATGGTATTGCTTGGAAGAGTTCCTTGGGGTCTAGTGTCAAGATGCTGAGCCAACTGACCGATTTGGTTCTCAAGGCTTTTAAGAACCGAAAGTTGGTTTCTAAGGAACAAATCAGTCTGTGTCACACCCCCAAAATCGGTAATTTCGTTTATTAAATACTTAGCGGAAGCATTTGATTATTAGCGGAAGCAAATTATAATTAGCGGAAGCATTTTAAGTTTACGGTTTAACAGCGGGGGTGTTGACGTCACAATAGTGCATTCACTGTATCAGAGCATATGATCATACAGAACGTATATATATTTAAGATGCCAAAGTTATAGTTATTACAAAAAGGTACGACTTATAAAGTCATACATGTAGTAGTGTTGTAGAACAATATAAGTTTTAATAAATACTAGTTTATAAAAGTGGGATTTCGTAAGTATAACCAATGAGATTGGTAATACAGAAGAAATCCAAGTGTCCTAAAAGTGGCATCCTAAACAGTCTAGGTAGCTTACGTCCTTTATGCATGCGTACTACCTGAGTCCTAATTCCCTGAAAAACATAGTAAACTGTCAACATTGAATGTTGAGTGAATTCACAGGTTTAATATATACGTAGTTAAACCAAGTTTTGTGTAAATCATTCATGTACACAAACATAATGTTTATATGTATAGTAGGAAACACAAGTATTCTAATTAAAGAAAACATTTCCTATTTTATGTAAGAATGTCATTAATACTCTAAGTATTCGTTGTGTAGGAAACACAAGTTTAATCATAAACATTTCCTAATAAATATTTGCAGGAAACACAAGTTTAACAATCAAGTAAACATTTCCATTTAATTAGTTGTAGGAAATACAAGTTAACAATCAAGTAAACATTTCCATTTAATTAGTTGTAGCAAACACAAGTTATCAATCAAGTAAACATTTCCTATAAAAGTTGTTTTGTAGGGAAACCAAGTTTAGCCAATCAAGGTAAACGTTAACTAAAAAGTAATCATGCGTAGGAACACCTGTACAATTAGTTCTCACAGGGAATACCCTTCCCAAATGAAATTGTAGTTTAGTTGTTTAGTTTATGTGGGAAAGATAGATAATGATCCCTCTAAGGTGAGCTAAACTTGTAGAGTTAAAGTAACGACACCTAGTACTATAACCAATCCATGACTAGTTGATGTTGTTGCCTCAGTAACATAGTAAGTATACACTCCTCGTTACGACTGCCATCGTGTGGTTGGAATGACCAACGAGTTATATCCTGGGAGGGTTGTCAAATCGATAGAACTATCTGTATACTCAGTGGCTAGAGTCACCTAGCTAATGGTTATAGGTTGCAAGCACTGGGTCTTGTGTGCACTACAACTACCTCACGTAAACCTAGGTTCGTACCAAGATGCGTTGTCTAATTCCCAAATAGTTATGAAAAACATTTCATATAATTAACAGTTGTGTATAAAGCATAAAGCATTTATATGAATCAGTTTAGTGTAAAAGCATGTCAAACAATTATATAAAGCAAGTTGCATGTAATAGCACATATTTCTATGTTTTCCACCCCTGGTTTTATAAACATTTAAAACAAGTAAAAGGTAGGGGCTGTGAACTCACTGGTAGCAAAGCTTCGGCGAATACAGCTAGTAATATAATAGTCCAGATTTGTCCCTCAAACACCTAGACGTAAATAAATATACTTAATATAAGTACATGACCATTTGTTAAGTTTAAGTGTTTGTACATTATTTGTTGTTGGTGATAATTATGTTAAACAATGCGTTATGTATAAGCATGTACATTTATATACTTATTAGTTGAATATATATATATATATATATTTGTATATATAAAAGTTGTTGTATTTCATATATATATTTATATATATATATATCGTTTGTATCGAAAATAAAATCTTCAGTATATATAATTTTAATCGTTCCATTTTATTCGGCACTCATATATATAGTCCTGGTTTAAGTTTGTGTTTTAAAATTACATAATTTGTTGGGCTTGGCCCAAATCGTTTGACCCAATGATAAAGCCCAATAGGTACGGTCCAAATATATACTACCCGTCCGGGTCCATGACCCAACCCGTCCGGGTTGATCATGTGACCCTTTCGGTTCACCTCATTTTTGTGCGTCTAGTCCAAGTCCAAAGCATACGGCCCAGGTAACTAGTCCGTTAACAGTTTGGCCCAATAATTCGGCCCGGTCCAAAGGTTTAGACATGACCCGTTCGGGTAGTGTGAGCCACCCGTCTGGGTTGAGCAACTCACCCGTCCGGGTCGAGAAGCTCACCCGTCCGGGTCGAGAAGCTCACCCGTCCGGGTCGAGAAGCTCACCCGTTCGGGTTGGGCCTCCCACCCGTCCGGGTTGGGTTTCGGCCTAGCAATCTGTCGTTTGTCTCTGTTACTAGCTCTAAATTGTAAGTTGTTTTCGTAATATTTCAAGTTCTAATCGTTTCCGAGTGTTTATTAAACATAACAAACAAGTTTTAAGTTGTCGATTTAACTTTTAGCATACATATACATGTACCAAATTATGAACCATTTTTGTGTTTTTCTAAGTTTTGTGGTTTTTAAACATTAAGTTTTAAGTATTTATATCACCAAATGAGTTTGTAATAAACCACAATAATCTTGTTATAACAATTTTACATACATTATAAACTTATATAATCAAAGTAATATAAAATATATATATGAAATCAAGGATTTGAATCCTCACAGAGATGATAATTATGATGATGATTGTTGACTGTGATGTTGATGATGATTCCGACAGATGATGATGACGAAAATAGATGATGATTATGTTAAATTTTTTGTGGTTCTTGTTTGATTGTAATGAAGAAAATGGAGGTGATGAAGATGAAGAAGAAGAAGCTTGATGATGAAGATGGATGTGTTTGGTCCTGCTTCAACTTCTCAACTGCTACTGCTGCTGCTCGATGGACCAGAGAGGAAGAAGATCACAGAGGAATGTTGGTGTGCCCAAATAATTGAGGTTTGTGTGTGGTTGTCTCATAGTATTGGAGGGAGTATATATTAAATCAAAGTCTTCAACTGGAGGCATGGTCGTGTATAGAACCATGTCGCCAGATATTTTATATTTGTGTATTGGTTTGGGTTTTTAACCCGTTAATTCCGTATACGGGTCCAATAAAGTGTAAATTTTCATTTTAATTTTGTAATTATATTTTGAGGTAATTCTCCAAATACTTTATTATGAACAAGAAAAATAATACTTTTATTATTTTTGCCCTTTGGGTACATTTTGTATTTGTTTCTTTCTGAACTTTTGTATCGAGTTCGATACGTTTAATATAAAACGTATGAAATATTATATTATCCCAATGATATAAGTTAATAATATTTATAATTAATAATTTCATATAATAAATTATTTTGTATCACCAACTATTGTATATAGTTTGTCGAATTTAATGCGTTCGTTTCGTACGTAATTATATAATAACTACTATTCAACTAAATATGACACGTATTATAACAGTATGTTTCACAAAACTTAAAACTTAAAAAAGTTTTGAATTCACTTAATCAGGGAATTACTCTAGGTAATGCATGCAGTTAAGTAAAAATTTATACCCTAAATCGAGGATTGTCACATTCTCCTCCCGTTAGCGAAATCTCGTCCTGATATTTAAGTGGAGATATTCGTGGCCGTCATTTGTTCGAACAGGTGAGGGTACTTCTTTCATATCTCATCCTCGCGTTCCCAAGTAAACTCTGGGCCATGTTTGGAGTTCCAACGAACTTTGACAAGTTTGATCCGTTTATGTCGAAGTTTCTGCGTTTTCGTATCTGTTACTTCGATAGGCTCCTCAACAAAGTTGAGTTTTGAGTTAATGAAGACTTCGTCAGGAGGAATGATGAGTGCTTCATCAGAAAGACACTTCTTTAGGTTACACACATGAAAAGTGTCGTGAATGCTACTAAGCTCTTTTGGCAATTTTAGTTTGTAAGCGACAGGACCAATCCTCGCAAGGATTTCAAAAGGTCCCACATATCGCGGGTTCAGCTTTCCTCGTTTGCCAAATCATGTTATCCCCTTCCAGGGCGATACTTTGAGTAGGACCTTGTCTCCTACTTGAAACTCAAGAGGCTCACGATAGTTATCGGTGTAACTCTTTTTTCTGTCTCTCACCGCTTTCAATCGGTTGAGTACTTGAGATATCTTGTCCGTGATTTCTTGGACAAGCTCAGGTCTGGATAGTTGTCTGTCACACGACTCTGCCCAACAGAGTGGTGATCGGCATTTGCGCCCATACATCGCTTTGAATGGTGCCATCTGTATGCTGGTGTGATATCTGTTGTTGTAGGAGAACCCTGCTAGTGGGAGATGAGTATCCCAGTTTCCTCCAAAGTCAATCACACATGCTCGCAACAAGTCTTCGAGCGTTTGAATCGTTCATTCGTTTTGGCCGTCGGTTTGTGGATGGTAAGCTGTACTCATATCAAGTCGGGTATCTAAAGCCTGTTGTAGTGACTGCCAGAAGCGAGATGTGAATCTGCTATCTCTATCAAAGATAATGGATTATGGCACACCGTGTCGAGAAACGATCTCTTTAATATAGATCTTCGCCAGTCTCTCTAGTTTGTTATTCTCTTTGATAGCAAGGAAGTGGGCTAATTTCGTCAATCGATCGACAATCACCCAAATCTAATTAGTTCCAGCTGTTGTCTTTGGTAGTTTTGTGATGAAGCCCATAGTTATATGCTCCCATTTCCATTGTGGCAACTCTGGTTATTGCAAAAGTCCTGAAGGTTTTTGATATTCAACGTTGACCTTCGAACAAGTTAGACATTTGATGACATAAGTAGCGATGTCTCTCTTCATGTTAGGCCACCAATAGAAACCTTTCACATCTTGGTACATCTTATCTGCACCAGGATGAATCGAGTAGTTGGACTTGTGAGCTTCATCCAAAATCAGTTTGCGTAGTTCATCGTCACACGGTACCAAAATTCGACTCATGAAGTATAAAACTCCATTTTCTTTGGTTTCGAGATGTTTCTCCATTCCCTTCAGGGATTCGCCTTCCATGCGGTCGGCGGTGAAAGCTGTGACACCCGTCAAATTAGGACTAGTTATTAGGTCTTAATCATTTTGTTAATACATGTAATTAATTCTGTGTTAGGCTAATTGTATGTATCATTACGTGTATTGTTATATACACGCATTTACATGATTATTTAAATTGTGTCATTTTATATTGGTCAAATTCAGATCGATTAATATGGACGTTGGTGAACCAGTTTTATTAAGTAATATGAAATTATTTGATAAAAATATTTGTTAATAAATATTGTTTTGATAATATTTTAGAATATTTAGGATCGTATAAATAACGTCTACGCGACCAATAAGAAATAAAATGCGTCCGATAATCGAAACAAACTAAAGATATATTTTTATAACTCATTAATAAGTATTTTAATAAAATACTTCAACTCAAAATATCGATAGTTTATTTGTTATCTAAAAACGTACATATTACGTATAAAATCTAATTATATGTTTAAACGATCGGGTAAACAAATACGGGTATAATACCAATAATTGGAGACAAGTTTTAACAAATTGCCTCTCCCCTTTTTGACTTGAAAAAGCTGGCCAAACAAGATCCATAAATCATGGATCTTGTTTGGTGAATTATTAAACCATAAAACCATATATCCATTCCTTTTCATTTCATTTCTTAAATCACCTCCATCTCTCTCTTGACACCTCTTTCTCACGGCTCATTCATCAACCACTTTTTCACCATCATAAACCTTCATCATCAACGATATCCACCTCCATTTGTGAAGAAGAAAAACAAAGAAAAAGGAAGAGGAAGTCAAACCGTGCATCATCCATCACTTTTCCTTCTCTAGATCGACTTCTAACACCCATTATGAGAAATTTCTTTCACTAGATCCTCTTGCTTTATGTTTATTTACATAATTAGTTAATCATCTAACAAGTATATGTCCAAATATTAAGTATAAACACGTTTTTGAGGTTGATTAATGAAGACAGTTTCCTGTCCCGACAAAAAGAAAGTATAACTTGAGTTCTAGGACGAGTTAGACAATGAATATTTTTTTAAAAGTTGCATATTGAAAAGATCTACAACTTTTGTGTTTTACACTTTTTCCAGCTCTGTACATATTTTTTTGTATAAACTGATCTTTAAGACTGGTCTGCATTTGTTTGAAAACTGAGTTCGGTTCCTTCGCGAAATTTATTAAATATCGAGATGGACACTATAAATCCCATAAAATTTATATTAGACACTAGACTCATAAATGAACAGTTGGTAAAAATCGTGGATTCTAATTCGGACTGGAACTAGTCAAAACGAGTGGACAAAAATGAGTAAAATCTGATGGAATAACCTGTTAAGTCACTGACCCTTTAGTGACACTACTTTTAGTCGTTGATCCATTCAGCGAACAACCCCCTTAAGTCACTGACCCCTTCAGTGACCAAACTCCTAAGTCACTGACCCCATCAGCGACCAACTCCTTTTTGACCAACAACCTTGACCAGCTTTGACCAGCGACTTGATCAGCAAGTTGACCAGCGACTTGACCAGGTTTGACCAGCGAGTTGACCAGCTTTGACCAGCAACTTTGACCAACTTTGACCAACGAGTTGACTTTTGTTGACTTTCAATTAAATTGTATTTTTGACCACAAACTTCAGAATTTTTCAGTTTTGAACCCCAACTTTCGGATACAAACGCATATATACTTTAGGATAAGTATACGCGAACAAATCTACAAGTATACGATACAACGATGACTCGTATAATAATAATACCTTTGAATTATTATTACAAACCATCACCAACGGGCCGTACACATTTTTTAAAACTCAAACAAACAATCAAACATTAGGACATAACTAGTTGATGGACAACTAGCATAGATGGTCTGTTGAGACATATACTCACTCATATAACCTTGCGCATTTAGGACGCCCAGCAGGTTACAGTCTTCGGACACATCATTTGGTACAACATCATAATTGCTTGCTTTACAAACACATCAGACTCAGGTGAGTCTCATAGCCCCTCATTTTACTGTTTTTAACCCAGGGGTGGGAATACATACTTGTTTTATTTTACATATGAACGCAAGTATCAAAATATCGCTATAAATTGCATGAGTTATTTTCTCTAATCGTTTTAAGTCCTCTAGCATAGTTTGGTAATACTTTTGTAGAGTGAATGTTAGTGTATGGTACCATATGGGACTGACAATCCCCATCCGGGTCAGCAAGCACTGACTGGTCAAACGGAGGCATTATCATTTGTTCATACTTGTGTTGATTAGGCACACGCATAGAGGCACCCTCGCTCGGGCACTTACTTGTGATCCTGACACCTCAGTGAAGCTCAGACTATGTGCTCATGGCAGTTATATACATCATTTATCGATTACTTATTTGTTTAATTACAAATATTCATACTTAAATCTTGCGGTTCATACATTACACTTTATCATTAAACCTGTGAGCTCACCAGCTTTTAGCTGACCATTTTAGCGTGTATTCTCAGGTTCGCAGCAGCAGTAGGTCTGCTCACTCAGGATACCCATTAGCTCGAGTCGCATACAAACATCCGGAGATTCCCTTGCATTTCTATATTTTTAATAAGTAGATATGCCCTAGAATCTCTACCATTTGGCTTACGAGCTTTTGTAAACTATATTATAACAGTGTAAGACTTTTATAATATCAATGTATTTGTAAACGACGCATATAGAGTCGTTCATTGTATACCTTGTATGCTTGATTATTAATTAGTCGCGCCCCGAACCGACCCGCTTCCGCATCATAATTTGGGGGTGCGACAGATTGGTATTAGAGCCTAATGTTATAGTGAACTAGGTTGCATTTAGTAGGCCTAGACTATGACCGTTAAGCAGTATTCCTCATTAGGTATAACTAGTTCAGGAATTACATCATACGAGTTTAATTTAACATAGCGTAGCTAACTATGTACAATTAAATAAAGATGATGTGAGATCTGAAAGGGGTTATATTGAACCGGAATGTATTAGTTGACTTTGACCATGAGAGAAACCGGGACTCCTACTTGTTTTGTGCTAGACACACACTAGGCTATTGTGTGATATACGTGTGTATGCATACATAGGCCTCACTCTTAGGCTGGATTAATAGGCTATTATATATATTGTAGGCATATATGAATAGGCCTCGCCCCTACACTACCCTCTAGGCTATTATATGTATTGTAGGTTTATATGAATAGGCCTGACTCTCTACGTTATTATATATATCGAATATATATATGCTTCACATGATAATCACTCGTTAACGCTCATGTCACTGAAGCTGACACGTCTTACTACCATAGTATCATTAGATATAACGAACGAGACTTGTTCTCATCTACTACCATCTATCTATTTATATATGCGTAATGAATAACAACCCGTCTCGCGGTACCATCACGTAAACACTTGGAAGATATCGCTTCTCATTCTTCCCACCATATTATCCTTCGGGATCACAATTGAAACATACTACTAGAAAAATTTCTACACTGTAGGCTATGTTATATGATGTGATATGATATGAATATAGGCCTCAATTGTTAAACGCTCTTGACATAGAAGATGGCAGACTCATCATCTAGACAAACTACACGTACTTCATCGTCAATCTCTCACTCACGTCGTAGCCACTCAGAACCACTCGTGGCTAAACGCAGTGTTAGCTCATATCGAGCCAGACCATATCACAACCCATCCGTCACAGAAAACGTGTATGCGATAGATCGCCATCTAGCTCTTGCACATCAGTGGAGCTGGTTACCAACGACTGTTGCTACATGGAGAATCGAGAAAAACATTGAAATCCCTGATGATGTTGGAAGATACTCAGCCATGGATCTTTCCCCTTAAACTCAAAAACCGACACATCTCACCGTGCCTGTGTTAACTGTCCACTTGGATCGTTACGAACGCAGGTTACACTACTTGGAAATCGAACAACACGAAATTCGTTCAAATTGGATGGAACTAGCTCAAGGCCGCATCGCTAAGATGTACTTGGATCAGGAAGACATCTCTGAAACTATCCGTCATACTCACGATCAAACGGAGGAAACCACCGCAATCACGGAGATCGTTCATGATCAAGTAAGCAGTAATCGAAGCCAAATCTTGCACATACAAGGACTTCTTTAACTACAAACCTCTAAACTTCAAAGGCACTGAAGGTGCTATTGGTTTATTACGCTGGCTGGAAACAACTCTGGGGATAACAAAAGAAAGTGGTCTGGAAACCCCAATCAAAACCAACCATCGTCCAAGAGGTCCGAGTTTGATAAGACCACCAGTATTGGTCTTGGTTCCAACAAGGGTTACACTGGGAATAAGCCCTTCTGTTCAAAATTCTGCCGACATCATGATGGTCCTTGCGGTACTCCATGTGGAAAATGTCAAAGGTATGGGCATTTGACCAAAGACTGCAGGTCTACCAATGCCAACACCAACACCACCACCAGCCAATCAAAATCCTGCTATGTGTGTGGACATACCGGGCACTTTAGGAATGAGTGCCAAAAGTTGATGAACAAGGGTAACAACACTGCGAAGGGAAGAGCTGTCGTTCTGAACACAGGAGAGGCCCGTCAGGACCCGAATGTGGTCTCGGGTATGTTCCTTCTCAACAATCTTACTGCCACTGTTCTATTTGATACTGGTGCTGATAGGAATTTTATATCTGATGAGTTTAGTCCATTCCTTGACATCACTCCTATTGCTTTAGATGTTAAGTACATTGTAGAACTAGCTAACGACAAACTCATAGAAACCGATAGTGTAATTCCTAATTGCACTTTAAACCTCGCCAACGAATTGTTTGCCATTGATCTCATACCTGTCGAGATTGGAAGTTTCGACGTCATTGTTGGCAAGGATTGGCTATCCAAGCACTGAGCTGAAATTGTCTGTTATGACAAAATCATTCGTATTCCTCTCGTCACCAGTGGTACTTTAATCATACAAGGGGAGACCGGTGGGACGAGATTGAATATCATATCATGCATGAAAACCCACAAATATCTTAGAAAAGGCTATCAGGCAATCCACGCATAAGTTATGGAGAAAAAGTGAGAAGAGAAGCGACTTGAGGATGTGCCCATCGTTAGAGATTTTCCAAAAGTCTTTCCTGAAGACTTCCCTGGCCTTCCACCACCAAGACAAGTTGAGTTCTCAATCGATCTAGTGCCTGGGGCAGCACCCGTTGCCCGAGCCCTGTATTGTTTAGCCCCTTCAGAACTTCAGGAGTTGTCTACTCAGTTACAGGAACTCTTGGATAAGGGTTTCATTAGACCGAGTTCTTCACCATGGGGAGCTATGGTACTGTTTGTGAATAAGGACGGTTCATTCAGAATGTGTATCGACTATAGAGAGTTGAACAAATTAACCGTCAAGAATCATTACCCACTTCCTCGCATTGATGACCTATTCGACCAACTTCAGGGGTCAAGTTTCTGTTCGAAGATAGATCTACGATCAGGTTATCGTCAGCTATGAGTTCGTGACATCGACATCCCAAAGACTGCCTTCCGAACTCGCTATGGTCATTACGAGTTCCAAGTGTTGCCATTGGTTTGACAAATGCACCGGCTGTATTCATGGACCTCATGAACCGAGTGTGTAAACCATATCGCGCAGTGAGCAGGAACACGCGCAACATCTCAAAGTCATTCTAGAACTTCTTAGACACACATAGTTATATGCTAAGTTCTCCAAGTGTGAGTTCTGGATGCATCTGTTCAATTCCTTGGTCATGTAATTGATAGTCAAGGAATTCACGTTGATCTATCAAAAATTGAGGCTATCAAGTGCTGGCAAGCACCGAAAACACCGACTGAAGTACGCCAATTCTTAGGACTGGCTGGTTACTATCGGCGATTCATAGAAAACTTCTCACAAATAGCTCAACCTCTCACAACACTGACTCAGAAAGAAAAGAAGTTCGAATGGACTGATAAGCAGGAGTCAGCATTTCAAGTATTGAAGCAGGAACTTTGAAGTGCACCCATTCTATCGTTACCCGAAGGCAACGATGACTTTGTGGTATACTGCGATGCCTCACACCAAGGTCTTGGTTGCATGTTGATGCAACGGAACAAGGTTATTGCCTACACCTCCCGATAACTCAAAGTTTACGAGAAGAACTACACCACTCATGATCTCGAACTAGGAGTCGTAGTGTTTGCACTCAAAATCTGGAGACACTATCTGTATGGCACAAAATGTACCATCTTCACCGATCATAAAAGCCTCCGGCACATATTCGATCAGAAGGATCGCAATATGAGGCAACGTCGCTGGGTCGAGTTGCTCCCCGATTATGACTGCGAGATCAAGTACCATCTGGGAAAAGCAAATGTCCTCGCCGATGCCCTAAGTCAAAAAGAACGTCCAAAACTACTTCGAGTCCGAGCCCTTAGTATAACCATCCATAATGATTTGATCATTCAAATTCTCGCAGCTCAACTCGAAGCATTAAAACCTAAAAGCATCAAAGATGAGGCCTTGCGAAATATTGAAAATCAATTCGAAACTAAACCCAATGGGGTCAAATGCTTCGCAAACCGGATCTGGTTACCCAAGTTCGGAAATCTTCGAGACTTAGTGATGGATGAAGCTCACAAGTCCAAATATTCTATACATCCTGGATCTGACAAGATGTATTACGGCATCAAGGGATCATACTGATGGCCAAACATGAAAGCAGAGATTGCCAAGTATGTCAGCAAGTGCCTCACGTGTTCAAAAGTAAAAGCTGAATATTAGAAGCTCTCCAGTCTGCTACAACAACCGGACATTCCTGAATGGAAATGGGAGCAAATCGCTATTGATTTCATCACTAAACTCCCGAGGACATCAAGCGATTGTGATACCATTTGGGTGATGTGGATCGGCTCACCAAATCAGCTCATTTCATTGCCATCAAGGAAACTGACAAAATGGAATGTCTCACGCGAGTCTCTTTGTAGGAGATCGTATCAAGACACGGCGTTCCTATCTCGATTATCTCTGACAGAGATAGTCGTTTCACTTCTTAGCTTTGGAGATCGTTACAGAAATTGTTAGGTACTCGTCTAGATATGAGTACTGCATATCATCCTCAAACCGATGGTCAAAGTGAAAGGACAATTCAAACACCGGAAGATATGCTACGCGCCTGCTTAGTTGACTTCGGTGCAAATTGGGAACATCATTTTCCAATGTGTGAATTCTCGTACAACAACATCTACCACACCAGTATTGGAGCTGCACCTTTCGAGGCATTGTACGGTCGTAAGTGCCGATCGCTTATCTGTTGGACCGAAGTTGGAGACAGCCAACTGACTGGTCCTGACATCATTTATGAAACCACCGAGAAGATCGTTGGTATCCAAAAATGGTTGAAATCCGTACGTGATCATCAGAAGAGTTATGCTGACGTGAGACGCAAGCATATCGAGTTCCAAGTTGGGGATCAAGTATTGCTCAAAGTATCACCTTGGAGAGCTGTTATCCGATTTGGTAAACGCGGAAAGTTAAACGCTAGATACATTGGACCTCCATCTCTCTCTTGACACCTCTCTCTCACAGCTCATTCATTAACCACGTTTTCACCATCATAAACCTTCATCATCAACAACATCTACCTCCATTTGTGAAGAAGAAAAACAAAGAAAAAGGAAGAGGAAGTCAAACCGTGCATCATCCATCACTTTTCCTTCCCTAGATTGACTTCTAACACCCATTGTGAGCAATTTCTTTCACTAGATCCTCTTGCTTTATGTTTATTTACATAATTAGTTGATCATCTAACAAGTATATGTCCAAATATTAAGTATAAACACGTTTTTGAGGTTGATTAATGAAGACAGTTTCCTGTCCCGACAAAACAGCCTGACAAAACAAAGTATAACTTGAGTTCTAGGACGAGTTAGACAATGAATTTTTTTTTAAAAGTTGCGTATTGTAAAGAGCTATAACTTTCGTGTTTTACACTTTTTCCAGAACTGTACGTATTTTTCTTGTATAAGCTGGTCTTTGAGACTGGTCTGCATTTGCTCGAAAACTGAGTTTGGTTCCTTCGCGAAGTTTATTAAATATCAAGATGGACACTATAAATCCCATAAAATCGATATTAGACACTAGACTCATAAATGAACAATTGGTAAAAATTGTGGATTCTAATTCGGACTGGAACTAGACAAATCGAGTGGACAAAAATGAATAAAATCTGATGGAATAACCTCTTAAGTCACTGACCCGTTAGTGACACTACTTTTAGTCGCTGATCCCTTCAGCGACCAACCCCCTTAAGTCACTGACCCCTTCAGTGACCAAACTCCTAAGTCGCTGACCCCATCAGCGACCAACTCCTTTTTGACCAGCAACCTTGACCAGCTTTGTCCAGCGACTTGACCAGCGAGTTCACCGGCTTTGACCAGCGACTTGACCAGCTTTGACCAACAACTTTGACAAACTTTGACCAGTGAGTTGACTTTTGTTGACTTTCAAATAAATTGTATTTTTGACCACAAACTTCAGCTTTGAACCCTAACTTTCGGATACAAACGCATATATACTTTAGGATAAGTATGCGCGAACAAATCTACAAGCATACGATACAACGATGACTCGTATAATAATAATACCTTTGAATTGTTATTACAAACCATCACCAACGGGCCATACACATTTTTTAAAACTCAAAAAAACAATTAAACATTTGGACATAACTAGTTGATGGACAACTAGCATAGATGGTCTGTTGAGACATATACTCACTCATATAACCTTGCGCGTTTAGGACGCCCAGTAGGTTACAGTCTTAGGACACATCATTTGGTACAACATCATAATTGCTTGCTTTATGAACACATCAGATTCAGGTGAGTCTCATAGCCCCTCATTTTACTGTTTTTAACCCAGGGGTGGGAATACATGCTTTTTTTGTTTTACATGTGAACGCAAGTATCAAAATATCGCTATATATTGCATGAGTTGTTTTCTCTAATCGTTTTAAGTCCTCTAGCATAGTTTGGTAATACTTTTGTAGCATGAATGTTAGTGTATAGTTCCATATGGGAGTGACATTCCCCGTCCGGGTCAGCAAGAACTGACTGGTCAAACGGACGCATTATCATTTGTTCATACGTGTGTTGATTAGGCACACGCATAGAGGCACCCTCGCTCAGGCACTTAATTGTGATCCTGACACCTCAGTTAAGCTCAGACTACGTGCTCATGGCAGTTATATATATCATTTATCAATTACTTATTTGTTTAATTACAAATATTCATATTTAAATCTTGCGGTTCATACATTACACTTTATCATTAAACCTGTTAGCTCACCAACTTTTAGCTGACCATTTTAGCGTGTATTCTCAGGTTCGCAGCAGCAGTAGGTCTGCTCACTCAAGATACCTGTTGCACCCGCAACCGTCGGTTCAGTGTTGTTGTGATTTCTGATGGTGGTGCAGGCGCAACAGGGTTTTTAAAATTTATATTTAGATGGGCTTAAATTATACGTACTACCTACTCTGGTTAGCAAACGGTAAGTATGACCTAAGATCGTTCTATGAATCCAAACGTGTGGGCGATTAAAGCTGGTTTTTTCAGTAGGGAATATTTAGGATGGAACAAAGTAGGTAGGTTTGGGGGTTTTGAACTAAAGACAAGTAAATAAAATGCAGAAAAGTAAATTGCAGGAAATTAAAGTACAGGAAAACGGGTAAAGATAAACATGTGATTGCTGAGATTTCGATAATTAATGTTTCGGGATGACAGATTAAACAGGAACAATGCTAAATGTAATGATTTAAACTATCAGGTGTAAACTCTTGAACCCTACCAACTAAATTTCCCATTGGCATGTCACTAGGAACTAGGTTATCATGATTCAGATCGGAGCAATACGCAAACTTCCAATACCTATCTAGTTGAAAGATAAACAACCTATCTTGGCCTTATGCCGAGGTGCATGAATCAGTAGCGTATCGTCTCATAGGTCTGACCATTCTTAACCCCTAAAATAGTTTAGTATTTCGTTAGCATGCAGATTAATAACTTTGTATGTTTAGACCGCTGATTATGTAAGACTTAGTGTTTTAAGGATTCCAGGTCACTAGGATTTTATTCTTATTCCTAAGTCTTGTTTTGTGCATTAAGGCTTGGTTACTTCAACTTATGACTTGAGCTCTCCTTTTCAAACAATTATACATCCCTGGATTATTCGCAGTTTATAAAAACGTGTTTCGTATGCAGACCATGCCTTTCAGTAATCGGACATTGTACTTTACATGGTAGTTCAACTGCTTCTTACATCAGACATGCGGTCAGGAGTAATTGACGGTGAACGTGACACTCTAAACTAACTAAATGTAAAGCTATGCAGAAATGTAAACCTAATATGTACAACGAGTGGGTTCACTATGTCTTACTTGTTGCATGTCATGGGCACAGATAACTACTTACCATAATTAAGGTTGATCAAGTCCTAATTACTAGGTTACAGTCACGTGGATAACCAGAAAGGGTACTCCATAAATTAAACTCAATTTCATAAAGTCTTAACGATACAAAGGTCATTAATTCCTATTTTATCTGAACGCACTTTCGAACATCATTTTATTGTGCATTGACTTTCGTAGGATATACCAGTTAGTTATGAAGTTATATTATCCTTTCGGAATTCCAACTGTTAAACCAGAGCTGATTCCAGTGATGTAACTACCTTCGGTCGTTTATCGACTTCCATACATTTGTACTCCGCGTGAAACGTTTCCAATACTATATCAGATAAACTGTCAAATAGGGGCCTTTATATCACTTTTACAATTGTCGTACACTTAATTGTATAATGTCATCCTTACTTTTAATTATCTACATCATCAACAATCACAATAATAAACTACTCGCAATTCATGGTAATAGACAAATCACATACAAGGCAATAATACATAATTAAAATATGAAATAAAGCAAGTATGATAAAGGTTTCGATATCACCTGGAAATAGATGCGTAGCAGCGTATTATTATGATTGATAACTCGTTCACACGTACAAAGGTGAATCTCCAAACTCCTAACGTTCGTTCTAACCTCTATGTTAATCCGTAGATTAATTACAATAATCCTAGACTAAAATATAAGAGAATTTCTAGAGTGAGAAAGTGGAAACGGAAGAGTGAGAGTATATGTATGAGTGTGAATATGAGAGTGTGTTGAAATGAGAGCTAGGGGTTGCTATTTATAGGAGAGACTTGGCTCAAGTTAGCATCCCAAAGCTCACAATAGCAAAAGGTGGTGGCACCGGGTACGAAAAAGGTGGAAAAGGTGGTGCACCGGGTACACAAAAGGACCAAAATGCGGGATCCGTACAGGGGGGTGGCAGCCGGCGGCGGCTGGCTGCTACCCGCACAAGTACGCCGCCTGTTGCCTCGTGTCTCGATTCATGCGTGTTTCCTTCGTTATGCGTCCGTTTGCGTTGATTCTTTTTGCGTTGGATTCGTAAATCAAAAACGAAGATTTTGATGAAAAGAAATCCCAAAAATATATCTCTGAACTTTAGATGTGTCATACGAATCATTTGATTCTTCCGGCGTACGTAGAATCTTCATTCTTCGTCCATTTTTGTTGATTCTTCTTCTGTTGGATTCGTAATTTGAAAAAGAACATCTTGGATGAGATAGATGTTGGTGATAGGCTCTTTTGTCTTGAAATCTCATTTTGATGTCTTGAATCTTCAAACGTTCATGGAATCTTCGTTTTCTATCCGTTTTGCTTGAATTTTATCGTGCAACCTTGTTTTGACCATCTTGACATAATATTATTGATTTGTACTGAATTTGAGTTAAAGTGCCAAGAATCGTTCCAGAATGAGAGAGATATCGGTAGTAAAAACGTGACTTTTTACGCTATATCAAGTATCCCACACTTAGAACTTTTCTTGTCCTCAAGAAAACTCATTCATAAAAAGCTTTTGGAAAGATTCTAATCGCATTAGTTTTTAGAGATACTATTCTCAAAGAATATAAAATTACAGTTACGAAAGAGTTTCTACTAGAGACTAGAGGTTTTGTAGAATTTGATACCTTTTTCGAGAAACTTATATGATGATCATGACTAAGCAATCCTCACAATTGGGTCACTCAAATCACTCAGGTGTTTAAGGTTTCCTACTTACTAGTGTCAATCACTCAGATGGCCAGTCATACAGCATTCTCGTCATAGGCTTGATCAAGAATCAAATCTCCATCACTTTTGATGAGGACGGTACTAACCTTTCGAGATATCTTGGAAGGAATTGGATGTTTTGGGTTGAAGAAGGTGTGAGGGTTTTCCTTGTATTTTCTCGAAACTTTTTTTTTTTAGAGAGTTTCTTTGGAATTTCTCAGATTTTGAAAGGACTACATAGCCTTTTTCTTTCTTTTTCTTTGGAATTTTTCTTTTCTTGGCCCTTTTACTTGATTCTTTGGCTTTTAGGTTTCCTGTGACAGCTTTTGCTGAATTTCTTTTTCTTGGAGGTCCTTTTACGGATGATGTTCATCCTTTGGGGAACGCTCTGATATATTTTATGGCTTTGTATTAGGCTGCAGAAGTCTTGGAAAATCAAGAGTATCTTTTAGAGTTCGTCGGAAAATGAAACTTCTTTAGGTTCGGGACGAATATTAGGAGGTTTTGATTGGGTGTGAAGAGTGAAGGTTGAGTGGGTGGATGTTTGATGGTGTAAGGGTGTTTGGATTCCTTAGAGGTTATCAAGATGGGTTGTACCTATGCCACGTATGGCACTCATTGATGTGATCTCGAAATGCATTGCAAGAGAAAGTTCTAATTCAAATGCGTACATCGGCGCACACATGAAACTAAAAGTGAAGCATTGTAGAGATAAATGCTAATTATGGGCTCAATTCTCACGAATCGAATGTTTTTGTCGATGTGTGCCTAGCCATGTGTTGCCCTTTTCGTCCGTATCTTATTCTAAAATAGTTTTGTTTCTTTGTTAAAACTCGTTTCTTGTTGTAATTTATAGTTTTGAAAAATAGTATTCCTAAAGAATAGTGTTATTGAATCCGAATTTATTTTTTTTAATTTCTCAATTTTAACCTTTTAATGGAAATTTTGTTTGACTTACGGGCAAGAGGTAAAAGCTTGCGGTTGAAGGCCGTATAGTATCCCACACTTAGAGGAACATTGTCCCTAATGTTCGAATCTATCTGTTAAGTACCTCTTGTTGAAGTATCCCACACTTAGAGATTCAACTTATTTTTGGATTGTTTCGTAAGTGTAGTGTGGTTTTGAGGATCCCACACTTAGTTTTGGAATATTGGATGAGGTAGTCAATGCATTAAACGGATAGAGGGTTTTGGAACGGTGTACCGTTTTTGTTGTGCATGTTGTTGGCTACTCGTTAGAATATTGTTGGTTCGCGGTTTGTAGCACACGTCTCTTGGCATTCTTCATGGCGAGGTCCACAATTTCCTTTTTCCTTAGTCTTTTGTAAATAGTGTTTGAATCAAACAAACATGCCACTCAACAATCAAATAATAGTTGCTAATAAGAAAAGTAAAGTGTTAACATAATAAAGTAATAACTGGATAGAGGTGATGTCTATACACACAATAATAATAAAGTCTTGATAGAAAATAGAAAGAATTCAGAAAGTGGAGCAATCTAGTGCTCGGCTGTGGTGGTACTGCTGCTGAAGATACTATAGGTCCAGGAGATGTCTCATCTGATGAGGAATCATCGTGCTGATAGTGGGTGCCTTCGTCTGATGCATCTCGATCAGCCTCTGCTTTTGGTGTACCTGTAGTGAATACTCCATGCTGTATCAAATGATCAACAAAATCTCCTGCAGGCATGTCAAAGTTGTCCAGTGGAATCTCTGGTGTCCTCTGCTGAGAGTGTCATCCAAATAAATCAGTCTGTCTATGAGAGGATACTGGATCAATCGGTGTAGGTGCAGGGCTGACACTCCTGAGAATCCTATGACTCTGAACAATGGTGGCTTGCGTGGAGACTCTGAATATTCTGCTGCTTCGCGAAGTATGCCCTCTGACCGAACCAACAGTTGAGGGGACATGTTGTACCGGAGTAGGATCCTGTGCTGGTGGTGGTCGTGGTCTAGGTGGAACCGTGCAAGGTGGTAAACCATAGCCATGGCCACGAGCTAGATGTCTGCGAGGTGCTTGAGTTGGAACTGGATGTCTAGGAGCTGCAGGTGTATATAAGTGTGGTGGTGCTTGGCCCATTCCGCACGGTATGTCTGGAAGTGGGCTCACTAGTATCCCTGCGATCTACTGTCTCATGGCTTTATAGCATCTGACTTGCATCTGCATCAACCGGTACCAGTAATCGGGCCCTGGGGGTATCCCGTAATGGTATATGTAAGCTGGTATCTGAGCTCTAGGGGCCGGGATAGAAGGTCCTGGCCTAGTAGGCTGTGGCGGTGCAACTGGGTCATCAAAATCTTGTGCATCCTCATTCTCATCTAAATCGGAGTCTGAATTGCGGGGCTCTCTTGGTTGTTTCCTCTTCCTGGATTCCATGGGTAGGACTAGACCTGCTACCAATGTATCAACACTCTCAGGGTCTGATGACCGTGCCCTGATGTAAACGGTGCCATCCCTCAGAATCCGAACTATATCCATGCTCCATAGAAAATTGTAGTCTATCGGTTGGGCACTCCATTCTGGAAGGATCTTGAATTTCTCTATCTCTGTCGTCCTAATCAACCCCATTTTCCGAACCAACCTAGTAATCACTGGGCCGCGTGAAGACGGCGCTCGGACCGCGATCGTGTTTGTTTTAAATTTGTATTTGCTGGGGTCTAAGTGTGACTTACTGATACTGAACCAAAAGGCTAGTAGATGGTAAGTATGACCTAGAGTCGTTCTTAAAGAGAAACTGAATTGAAACAGAGGGAATCCAATCAATCTTTCTTTTCTAGTAAATATTAAAAGAGTGCGTTGGGGGTTTTTGGTTCAGTTAATTAATTAAACTAATTAAAGCGAATAAAAGATAATTGTAAATCAGATAATAAAAGGAGTATTTGTTGTGAGTTCGTTAGCTTATAATGTGGGACGATGACTTATAGGGGAAACGTTTACTAAAATTGTTGTGTTCACTAGACTTTGTAGTTTATGGTATAACCGATAGATTCCCTATTAGTCGGGTATCAACTAATATGTCACGGGGAACCATGGTGTCATGATTCTGATCAGACAGACAATGCTCAACTCTCCACACTCTCCTATGAGGGAGTCAGTGGCCCTTATTATTGAGCACATTTTACTCGTGGGCGAAGGAATAGAGTAGCATATCCATAACAAGTCTGACCGTTCTTAATACCATAAGGACTATAAGTTTAGCAAACTATTAACTTAGCAAATATGTTCGGGCTTAGTTGATCAATTCCTATTAATGAATTTTAAGCGTGGTAAGCAAAGGAAAGTGTTGAGGTTTCTTGCGTACCTTACTTTGTATTTCATAAGTTAAGGAAAAGTATCGATTTAAATTGGACTTTAAACTTGCCTTTCTTAATATAATTAACAAATCCCTAGGTTTTTGTAAATGGTTATTTAGCCTATAGCCTACCTAATCTAATCTAAACTAATCTAATCTAATAAAAGCAATAATTAAAATGCTGACGGCTTTTTGCATAGAGTTAAACCCAGACCATGTCAGAAAATGCTATGGTAGTCCACAATGTATTAAATCGTTTACCGATGTTTCCATTGTGGATTCAATTGCTTCACGATGTTTACATGATACGTACATTGTGATTCTAAGTGTACAATACTCATGGCACTTCCACGTAATCACATTGCATTTTATGATGCACGCATAATGTTACAATTGAAACCATAGTTTTACACATATAACTATTGACCAAGTAGTGAGGTTCGCGACTCCTCTTTACAAGGTTACAATCACGTTTGTTAATCGAAAGGTGAATGTAGGTTTTAGGTTTAAAATCATAAGATAAGTTCGTTCATAAAGTTTCCATTTTATAATGTCGATCCATAATATAACTACCTTCGGTCGTTCTGACTTCCATACATTTGTACTCCGCCATAAGCGTTTCCAGTACTATATCAAAGAACAGTCGAATAGGGGCCGTCATATTATTTCACGACATATTTAAAGTCATCCCACAATTATATATACTAACTACATCACAACAAATATAATAGTAATCTACTCGCTAATCATGGCATAAACTATCTCTAGCATAATTAAAGTATACATATTTAATCAAGATAGATAAGGATAGAAATAACCGAGATTAATATGCGAGAAGGAGTAGACTTGAATTAATAAGAGTTGATCCAAGCGTACACCAACGATTACAATTGCGTTCCTCACCAAGGATTACAAACACATTCCTTGCTACTAGCCTAATACTAAATTAAAACAAAGAAAGAATGAAAAGAAAGCTAGAAGAAAGTGTGTGTTTCTTCCAAGGTGTGAGGTGTGGTGGTGTGTGTTTCAAATGAACCCATGCCTCCTATTTATAGAGGAGTTTTGGTGCATTTTAGCCAAAGGTAGCACACATTAGCAAAAGGTGGAAAAGGTACTAGCACCACGTACAAAAGGCGAAAAAGGTAGTGGCACCAGGTACGAAAAGTAGGAAAAGGTCTAGCACCGGGTACGAGGAAGTACGAAAAAGCACGATCCGTGCGGGTAGCGGGCAGCCGACGGCGGCTGGCTGCCAGCAGCCGGCGGCTGGCAGGCTGGCGGCGGCGGCTGGCTGCCAGCAGCACCAGCCTGCTGCCGGTTGCTGCGTTTCTCGATTCGTACGTGTTTTCTTCGTTATGCGTCCGTTTGCGTCGATTCTTTTTGCGTTGGATTCGTAATTCAAAAACGAAGATTTTGATGAAAATAAATCCCAAAAATATGTCTTTGAACTTTAGATGTGTCGTACGAATCGTTTGGATCTTCCGGAGTGCGTAGAATCTTCGTTCTTCGCCCGTTTTAGTTGATTCTTCTTCTGTTGGATTCGTAATTTGAAAACGAACATCTTGGGTCAAATAGATGTTGGTCATGGGCTCTTTTGTCTTGAAACCTCGTTCCGGTGTCTGGAATCTTCAAACGTGCGTGGAATCTTTGTTTTTCATCCGTTTTGCTTGATTTTTATCGTGCGACCTTGTTTTGACCATCTTGGCATAATACTATTGATTTGTGATGTTTTTGAGTTAAAGTGCCAAGAATTGTTCCAGAATGAGAGAGATATCGGTAGTAAAAACGTGACTTTTTACGCGATATCAAGTATCCCACACTTAGAACTTTGCTTGTCCTCAAGCAAACTCGATTTTCAACATGTTAATAATAAAATAATATTAAGGTGGAACTTTTTACTAAGAGGTTTTGGGAAGGTAAAATACTTGTTCTTGGAAAAGGAAGGATTGTAATCTTTATGAGCATGCTTGTGATCTTTGATCTTGGATACATGACTAGGCGATCCTCTCAAGGTGGTCACTCAAATCACTCAAAGTGTTTAGGGTTTCCTATTCTAATATTATCAATCACTCAGAACGTCAGTCATGTATCGTTTATCGTCATAGGCTTGATCGAGAATCAAATCGTTACCTTTTTGGCGAGTGTGAAGTCGATCTAGCCATCATCATTCAAGGAGAGGGGGTGTAAGGTTTTTGGAGTGAAAGGTTGGTGGTATGAGAGGAGGTTTTGATTTTTGATTTTATTTTTGTCGAAGTTGGGATTTTTGGGAGATTGACGCCTTTGGATATTTGCAGAAGGAGTCTTTTTCTCCTGTTGATTTCCTTTTTCTTCGGAATTTTTTTTTTGTTTTTTTTTTGCGGCGTCAACCCCTTGTGATTTCTCTTCGATCATCTCTGAAACTTTTTATGAAGCCTGAAGGATGCTTTTGAGTAGGTGAGGGGTAACGTATCTATTTTTCTTTTGGGAGTATGGTTGTACATCTGGGTTTTAGAATAATGTGATTCGATCTCCTTTTCACTGACCAATCTGGATTCGAAATGTATAACAGGAGCAAGTTCTGATTCTAAACGCATACATCGGCACACTCAAGAATCGAAAAAGTGAAGCATTAAAAGTGAATGCTTTTCTTATGGCTCAAGATACCTCACAAATCGAAAGTTGGGTTGTTGTGTGAGTCATGCGATACTCTTTATGGGATTACAAAACTGATTTTTCAGAAGAGTTTGTATTTTAATTATCCTTTTTCCCAAAGTAAATCATTCTTTATCTAAAATTTTTCATTTTCAACACATTTTTAAAAATTTTGTTTACTTTTTGGAGAAAGATGGTCTAATAAAGAGCAACGATTTTAGAATCAAGCGTATACCATTATCCATTTTACAGTAGCGCAACTACTGCTATCCCACACTTAAAGGAACATCGTCCTCGATGTTATACTAAGCTCTGAATGGGGTAAAATCCCACAGTTAGGGTTTTAAACATCTAAGGCGCATTCTTTTAGTGTGTTTTGGGTTTGAATCCCACACTTAGTGTTAAGCATATTTGATATGGTATATTTAAAACGAATGGAAAAGACGGTATAGAAGTACTCACCGGTGGTTGCAATGTTCCTTTGGTGCATGTGCCGGATTTCATCTTCCTTGTTGCAGTCTTGATCAAGTCTTCTTGTGATTGGTCTCGTAGGTGTGAACATGTCGGATATACCTTTTTTTCAGGTGTTGATGCTTCCTTGCAGGCTGGAGCATGCTTTTTATGATCCGGGTGTGAAAGATAGTCGGAGATTTCATCACTTCTTTGAAAGTAAAATTGCAGAAACGTAAAAACACGGGTTGCCTCCCGAGAAGCGCTCTTTTAAAGTCGAGAGCTCGACTTAGTGCTTTCTTCTTCAGATGATGCTGGATGTGTCCGTGGTGCTGGAGTGATCACTGTGGTTCCTAGGTAAGCTGTAGCGTGGGGGAAAGTATCGCAGGAATTGTTCTATCATGTCGGGTGCTGTCGACCTTGACAGTCCTGACTTCCGTGATGGTGTTTTGAAGGTTTTCTTCAGCAAAGCTTGCCTTATGTGCAGAAATTCTCTGTAGGAGTTTAGCATACAAGTTAGGGTGCTGTGATGTTCGGAGTTCTTTTTCGAAAGTCTCTATGTCTCGGAGTCAGGTTCTGGTGAAGGGTTTTAATGGATCGAGATAAGAGTCGAGAATGTTTCTCATTCTTTTGAGATGAGTGGATCTAAGCTCTTGGTGGATGGCTTCGTAATCAAAGGATTCTTCCGATGAAGTGTAGCTTGTGAAGTCTTGTATCCTCTTGACTTCCGCCATCTGTGGTGAATCAGTTTGATCTTCATCTTCCTCCATTTCTTCCTCTTCCTCAGGTTCGTCTTCCATTTCTTCCGTTCTTTCATTTTCCTCTGCGAGTTCTTCCTCAGGTTCTGATTCGTCCTCCTCAGATTCTTCTTCTTCCTCAGCTTCCTGATACTCCTCATCCTCGTCTCGGTCTGTCTCAGTATCGTAGATCAAGGTTGTTGGGCGAGTGAAGCATCGTTCTTCTTCGGGGTCTGATTCGTCATCGGAACATATTCTGCCTGTTGATATACCGTGGCATTCTTCTTGCTCTGGTGTACAGTCCGGTTGGTCGATCTTGTAAGTGATGCTTTCACCATGTGCTCGTAGGACAATTGTGTGGTTATACACATCAATCACTGCTCTGGCTGTGTTCATAAATGGTCTTCCAAGGATAATCGGGATGTTTATGTCCTCATGGATATCCATTACCACGAAATCAGTTGGAAAGAAGAATTTATTAACTTGAACTAAGACGTTTTCAGCTATTCCTTTTGGATATTCAACAGATTGGTCAGCTAGCTGGACAGTCATCTTAGTGGGTTTCAAATTTTCAAGTTCTAACCTTTTAAACAGGGAGTAGGGCATAAGGTTAATGCTGGCTCCTAGGTCGGCCAAGGCGCTGATATCTCTGGATTGGTAAATAGAACAAGGGAGTGTGAATCTACCGGTATCTCCTAGTTTTTCGGGAAGGATGTTCTTAAGTAGGGCTGATGTTTCAGAACTAAGGGGAATGTTGTTTACTTCGGGCAGTTTATCCTTAGTGGATAGCAATTTCCTCATATATTTATTTCGACCGGGAACTCTAGACATGGTATCGAGAAATTTTCCATCTAGCTTAAAGGATGATAGTTTCTTAGGTTGGGCTTTAAGTCTAGCGGGATAAGGGATCCTGACCTCTTTGTTCATGGTCGGAGTGGGTTCCACAGCTGGTATCTTGATCTTTGGTTTTTCTTTTATGGGTACAGTAGCAAGAGGTGGAGTGGCTGCCTCATTTGCGGTAGTGAGTTGCTTTGCTTCCTCAACATATGGGTTGTGAACCGTGTTGCTAGGCAAACTTCCTCTGGGTCTGTTATCAAGACGTTGTGCCAGTTCTCCAATTTGGGCTTCCAAATTCTTTAGCACGACCAATTGGTTTCTCATAAAGAGGTCGGCTTGATCTTGTCTAGCGGACGTCTTTTGGTTGAGCAGGTGTTGACCTTGCATGAATTGGGTGAAGGCGTCATCTGAACTTGAAGCTGGAGCATTTGTCTTTACAGGTTGTTCAGTGGTTTGGCCTGTATCAGAAGTGGGTGTAGGAAGTGCGAGGGGTTGGTTATAAGAAGGCTGTGATTGTTGTGGGTAAGGTGGGTATCTAGGTGGGTATCGGGGTTGGTACGGTTGGTTGGTTCTTTGTGGGAATGGAGGTCCTCTAGGTTGGTTATTGTTTCGGTTGAAACCGGGTGGAAAATTCTGTGGTCGAGCGAGAAACTGAGCATAGTAGACTGTGCCGTCTACTTCTTCGTACTCCACTTGGTATTCACCAGATGGTTGCGGATTGGTGCAGTGTTGACAGACTTGCACTTGGTGTACTTGGTGCTGTTGTTTCTTAAGTTCTCCAACTTGTTTGACAAGTGAGTCCATTTTATCCGTTAATACTTTAAGTGCTTCAACTAGAACTGGATTTGATGCAGCGATAGGTGCTGAAGATGTAGAGTGATCTCCAGAGTTCCAATCATGGTGATGCATAGTCATGTTCTCTATCAGGTTCCATCCTTCTTCGTCGGTCTTTGCCATGAAGCTTCCTTGTGCAGCAGCATCGAGGGTGGTTCGGTGGTTGGGATCTAAACCATTGTAGAAGGTACACAATTGTGCAGATTTGTCGAGACGGTGATTAGGGCACTTCTTCAAGGCTCCTTTGAATCGTTCCCATGCGGTGTATAATGACTCATCAAAAGCTTGTCGGAAATTCATGATGTCATTTCGAAGTTTGGTTTGTTTAGAAGGCGGAAAGTATTTGGTTAGAAACTTTGTCGCCATTACCGTCAATGAAGGGATAGAGCCGGTCTCTAAACCTTCAAACCATGTTTGCGCATGATGAGTGAGCGAATAACGGAAAAGATACAAGCGGATCGTGTCTTGGCTAATTCCGTTTTGTTGTAGGAATTCGAAAGAGATATGAACTTGTCGAGGTGAGAGTTGGGATCATCACTTGGCAGTCCATGAAATTGACAGTGGTTTTGGATCAGTTGGATGATGTGGTGTTTGAGCTCGAAAGATTGACCAGGGGTTTCAGGGTAGAGAATTGGTCCTCCTCTTCCTTCGATAGAGGGTTTACTGTTGTCAGCGAGAGTGATGCGTTCAGCCATTGCTTGTTCAAGCGCGGATTGCTTCTTTTCTCGTCGAATGGTACGTATTATAAGTTCTGGATCAGGGAAATTAAACAGTGGTGCAGATCTAGGGGAACAGGTCATACACTAAAGAGAAACAGTAAATAGAGAAAAACTAGAAATAAGGAAAGTATAAAATTAAGAAAAGTTTTTTATTTTAGAAGGTTTTATCCTAAGGGTTTACTAGAATTGGGATTGGTTAGACCTCTGTATCGGACAGTTAGTCTCCCCGGCAGCGGCGCCAAAAACTTGATGGGGCGCGAGACGTCCGTGTGAAGACGGCGCTCGGACCGCGATCGTGTTTGTTTTAAATTTGTATTTGCTGGGGTCTAAGTGTGACTTACTGATACTGAACCAAAAGGCTAGTAGATGGTAAGTATGACCTAGAGTCGTTCTTAAAGAGAAACTGAATTGAAACAGAGGGAATCCAATCAATCTTTCTTTTCTAGTAAATATTAAAAGAGTGCGTTGGGGGTTTTTGGTTCAGTTAATTAATTAAACTAATTAAAGCGAATAAAAGATAATTGTAAATCAGATAATAAAAGGAGTATTTGTTGTGAGTTCGTTAGCTTATAATGTGGGACGATGACTTATAGGGGAAACGTTTACTAAAATTGTTGTGTTCACTAGACTTTGTAGTTTATGGTATAACCGATAGATTCCCTATTAGTCGGGTATCAACTAATATGTCACGGGGAACCATGGTGTCATGATTCTGATCAGACAGACAATGCTCAACTCTCCACACTCTCCTATGAGGGAGTCAGTGGCCCTTATTATTGAGCACATTTTACTCGTGGGCGAAGGAATAAAGTAGCATATCCACAACAAGTCTGACCGTTCTTAATACCATAAGGACTATAAGTTTAGCAAACTATTAACTTAGCAAATATGTTCGGGCTTAGTTGATCAATTCCTATTAATGAATTTTAAGCGTGGTAAGCAAAGG
Organism: Pseudognaphalium luteoalbum; assembly: GCA_963422505.1. Taxonomy (NCBI): domain Eukaryota; kingdom Viridiplantae; phylum Streptophyta; class Magnoliopsida; order Asterales; family Asteraceae; genus Pseudognaphalium; species Pseudognaphalium luteoalbum. Next base: position 66,609,156 of record OY730195.1, read on the forward strand.
AAAGTGTTGAGGTTTCTTGCGTACCTTACTTTGTATTTCATAAGTTAAGGAAAAGTATCGATTTAAATTGGACTTTAAACTTGCCTTTCTTAATATAATTAACAAATCCCTAGGTTTTCGTAAATGGTTATTTAGCCTATAGCCTACCTAATCTAATCTAAACTAATCTAATCTAATAAAAGCAATAATTAAAATGCTGACGGCTTTTTGCATAGAGTTAAACCCAGACCATGTCAGAAAATGCTATGGTAGTCCACAATGTATTAAATCGTTTACCGATGTTTCCATTGTGGATTCAATTGCTTCACGATGTTTACATGATACGTACATTGTGATTCTAAGTGTACAATACTCATGGCACTTCCACGTAATCACATTGCATTTTATGATGCACGCATAATGTTACAATTGAAACCATAGTTTTACACAGATAACTATTGACCAAGTAGTGAGGTTCGCGACTCCTCTTTACAAGGTTACAATCACGTTTGTTAATCGAAAGGCGAATGTAGGTTTTAGGTTTAAAATCATAAGATAAGTTCGTTCATAAAGTTTCCATTTTATAATGTCGATCCATAATATAACTACCTTCGGTCGTTCTGACTTCCATACATTTGTACTCCGCCATAAGCGTTTCCAGTACTATATCAAAGAACAGTCGAATAGGGGCCGTCATATTATTTCACGACATATTTAAAGTCATCCCACAATTATATATACTAACTACATCACAACAAATACAATAGTAATCTACTCGCTAATCATGGCATAAACTATCTCTAGCATAATTAAAGTATACATATTTAATCAAGATAGATAAGGATAGAAATAAACGAGATTAATATGCGAGAAGGAGTAGACTTGAATTAATAAGAGTTGCTCCAAGCGTACACCAACGATTACAATTGCGTTCCTCACCAAGGATTACAAACACATTCCTTGCTACTAGCCTAATACTAAATTAAAACAAAGAAAGAATGAAAAGAAAGCTAGAAGAAAGTGTGTTTCTTCCAAGGTGTGAGGTGTGGTGGTGTGTGTTTCAAATGAACCCATGCCTCCTATTTATAGAGGAGTTTTGGTGCATTTTAGCCAAAGGTAGCACACATTAGCAAAAGGTGGAAAAGGTACTCGCACCAGGTACAAAAAGCGAAAAAGGTAGTGGCACCAGGTACGAAAAGTAGGAAAAGGTCTAGCACCGGGTACGAGGAAGTACAAAAAAGCACGATCTGTCGGGTGGCGGGCAGCCGACGGCGGCTGGCTGCCAGCAGCACCAGCCTGCTGCAAGTTGCTGCGTTTCTCGATTCGTACGTGTTTTCTTCGTTATGCGTCCGTTTGCGTCGATTCTTTTTGTGTTGGATTCGTAATTCAAAAACGAAGCTTTTGATGAAAAGAAATCCCAAAAATATGTCTTTGAACTTTAGATGTGTCGTACAAATCATTTGGATCTTCCGGAGTGCATAGAATCTTCGTTCTTCGCCCGTTTTAGTTGATTCTTCTTCTGTTGGATTCGTAATTTGAAAATGAACATCTTGGGTCAAAAAGATGTTGGTGATGGGCTCTTTTATCTTGAAACCTCGTTCCGGTGTCTGGAATCTTCAAACGTGCGTGGAATCTTTGTTTTTCATCCGTTTTGCTTGATTTCTATCGTGCGACCTTGTTTTGACCATCTTGGCATAATACTATTGATTTGTGATGTTTTTGAGTTAAAGTGCCAAGAATTGTTCCAGAATGAGAGAGATATCGGTAGTAAAAGCGTGACTTTTTACGCGATATCAAGTATCCCACACTTAGAACTTTGCTTGTCCTCAAGCAAACTCGATTTTCAACATGTTAATAATAAAATAATATTAAGGTGGAACTTTTTACTAAGAGGTTTTGGGAAGGTAAAATACTTGTTCTTGGAAAAGGAAGGATTGTAATCTTTATGAGCATGCTTGTGATCTTTGATCTTGGATACATGACTAGGCGATCCTCTCAAGGTGGTCACTCAAATCACTCAAAGTGTTTAGGGTTTCCTATTCTAATATTATCAATCACTCAGAACGTCAGTCATGTATCGTTTATCGTCATAGGCTTGATCGAGAATCAAATCGTTACCTTTTTGGTGAGTGTGAAGTCGATCTAGCCATCATCATTCAAGGAGAGGGGGTGTAAGGTTTTTGGAGTGAAAGGTTGGTGGTATGAGAGGAGGTTTTGATTTTTGATTTTCTTTTTGTCGAAGTCGGGATTTTTGGGAGATTGACGCCTTTGGATATTTGCAGAAGGAGTCTTTTTCTCCTGTTGATTTCCTTTTTCTTCGGAATTTTTTTTTTGTTTTTTTTTTGCGGCGTCAACCCCTTGTGATTTCTCTTCGATCATCTCTGAAACTTTTTATGAAGCTTGAAGGATGCTTTTGAGTAGGTGAGGGGTAACGTATCTATTTTTCTTTTGGGAGTATGGTTGTACAGCTGGGTTTTAGAATAATGTGATTCGATCTCCTTTTCACTGACCAATCTGGATTCGAAATGTATAATAGGAGCAAGTTCTGATTCTAAACGCATACATCGGCACACTCAAGAATCGAAAAAGTGAAGCATTAAAAGTGAATGCTTTTCTTATGGCTCAAGATACCTCACGAATCGAAAGTTGGGTTGTTGTGTGCCTAGTCATGCGATGCTCTTTATGGGATTACAAAACTGATTTTTCAGAAGAGTTTGTATTTTAATTATCCTTTTTCCCAAAGTAAATCATTCTTTATCTAAAATTTTTCATTTTCAACACATTTTTAAAAATTTTGTTTACTTTTTGGAGAAAGATGGTCTAATAAAGAGCAACGATTTTAGAATCAAGCGTATACCATTATCCATTTTACAGTAGCGCAACTACTGCTATCCCACACTTAAAGGAACATCGTCCTCGATGTTATACTAAGCTCTGAATGGGGTAAAATCCCACAGTTAGGGTTTTAAACATCTAAGGCGCATTCTTTTAGTGTGTTTTGGGTTTGAATCCCACACTTAGTGATAAGCATATTGGATATGGTATATTTAAAACGAATGGAAAAGACGGTATAGAAGTACTCCCCGGTGGTTGCAATGTTCCTTTGGTGCATGTGCCGGATTTCGTCTTCCTTGTTGCAGTCTTGATCAAGTCTTCTTGTGATTGGTCTCGTAGGTGTGAACATGTCGGATATACCTTTTTTTTCGGGTGTTGATGCTTCCTTGCAGGCTGGAGCATGCTTTGTATGATCCAGGTGTGAAAGATAGTCGGAGATTTCATCACTTCTTTGAAAGTAAAATTGCAGAAACGTAAAAACACGGGTTGCCTCCCGAGAAGCGCTCTTTTAAAGTCGAGAGCTCGACTTAGTGCTTTCTTCTTCAGATGATGCTGGATGTGTCCGTGGTGCTGGAGTGATCACTGTGGTTCCTAGGTAAGCTGTAGCGTGGGGGAAAGTATCGCAGGAATTGTTCTATCATGTCGGCAATGAGAGTTGGTGGAGTGGTGGATTCTATCCTGAAGCTCTTGAAGTGGTCAGTGGCTAGTCTGTCGAGGATTGCCATCCCATAGCTGATGTATCGAACTGCTTTTGTGACTGGTCCGTTAGGGTCAATTCGAGTGCAGGTGTGAGTTCGAACAATCTCACGCTGGGGGTGGTTTCTTCCTATTTAGGTGATCAAAGCCATGAATTGAGTCTTCACTTCTTGAAAGTCTTCAGCTAAAGGGTCTCCTCCAAAAGATCGGGTTGCTTGGCATACTTGTCTGATGAGTTGATGTTGCTCACGATCGAAGGGAAAATCTGAGTCCGTGAAGACGTAGATTAACTTGTTGAATATTTCACAATACCCGTTGCGGTAAGCGTCAATTTCTATGTCTTCTTCCTCGTACATTCCACGCAGTCGATCTATTACATAAGATGCTAAGTTGATTGGTGACATGTTCCAATATCGTGCTGGAATGTCACGAGTGTTTTCTTCAAATGTTGCCTGATTTAGCTCATCCACTATTAGTTCGACGTGATGTCCAATGGTGGAGTGAATGACGATCCTGAAGTTTTCTGGAGTTGTAAGATGTTCTCCAGTTTCGATGAGGTCTAGAAGAGTTCTAAGATCTCCCACCATTCTTATATCAGCATAATTCTGTGGATTTCCAATGGCTCTCTCAAGATGGGTCCTCATTGAAGCTAGTGTAGCCTTTTGACTTGATGAGTAGGGAAAGGTTGATCCGGCCAAGGCACAATATACTTTTTGGTATATTTTCCTTTGGTTGTTGCAGAACTCGATTTCTCCCATTGGGTAGTCTGGTCTTTCTGGCTGTTGAGCTCCTCTGGTGACTTGTTCTTGAAGGGAATCAGAGAATTCTTGGATATGTCTGAGCAAAGTCTGGGGTACTGGTTCTCCATAGTTTGCGAGATATGAATCATATTCTTGTTCAATCTGCCTTATCAGGTGTCTCTGAGCGGTGTTGTATTCATTGGTTGACTCTTTGATAGCCTCCACAATGATGCGTACATCGTCGTTTTCATCAATCAGATCAATCATTTCCCCGTGAGTGTCGATGAGGGGAATCTCTAATCTCTCGGTTGTGATGACGGGTGAATTTGGTGGAGCAAGAGGAGTTTTTGGAATAGAATGTTCATCGATACTGACGTCAACAAAATCGCCGTCGAATTCAGCACTCTGGTACTCGGAATCTTCATCTCGTGAATCTGGGAACTGGTGGAACTCTTCATCTGAGGGTGCATTGTTGAAAGGTCGGGTGCTGTCGACCTTGACGGTCCTGACTTCCGTGATGGTGTTTTGAAGCTTTTCTTCAGCAAAGCTTGCCTTATATGTAGAAATTCTCTGTAGGAGTTTAGCATACAAGTCAGGGTGCTGTGATGTTCGGAGTTCTTCTTCGAAAGTCTCTATGTCTCGGAGTCGGGTTCTGGTGAAGGTTTTGATGGATCGAGATAAGAGTCGAGAATGTTTCTCATTCTTTTGAGATGAGTGGATCTAAGCTCTTGGTGGATGGCTTCGTAATCAAAGGATTCTTCCGATGAAGTGTAGCTTGTGCAGTCTTGTATCCTCTTGACTTCCGCCATCTGTGGTGAATCAGTTTGATCTTCATCTTCCTCCATTTCTTCCTCTTCCTCAGGTTCGTCTTCCATTTCTTCCGTTCTTTCATTTTCCTCTGCGAGTTCTTCCTCAGGTTCTGATTCGTCCTCCTCAGATTCTTCTTCTTCCTCAGCTTCCTGATACTCCTCATCCTCGTCTCGGTCTGTCTCAGTATCGTAGATCAAGGTTGTTGAGCGAGTGAAGCATCGTTCTTCTTCGGGGTCTGATTCGTCATCGGAACATATTCTGCCTGTAGATATAGCGTGGCATTCTTCTTGCTCTGGTGTACAGTCCGGTTGGTCGATCTTGTAAGTAATGCTTTCACCATGTGCTCGTAGGACAATCGTGTGGTTATACACATCAATCACTGCTCTGGCTGTGTTCATAAATGGTGTTCCAAGGATAATCGGGATGTTTATGTCCTCATGGATATCCATTACCACGAAATCAGTTGGAAAGAAGAATTTGTTAACTTGAACTAAGACGTTTTCAGCTATTCCTTTTGGATATTCAACAGATTGGTCAGCTAGCTGGACAGTCATCTTAGTGGGTTTCAAATTTTCAAGTTCTAACCTTTTAAACAGGGAGTAGGGCATAAGGTTAATGCTGGCTCCTAGGTCGGCCAAGGCGCTGATATCTCCGGATTGGTAAATAGAACAAGGGAGTGTGAATCTACCGGTATCTCCTAGTTTTTCGGGAAGGCTGTTCTTAAGTAGGGCTGATGTTTCAGAACTAAGGGGAATGTTGTTTACTTCGGGCAGTTTATCCTTAGTGGATAGCAATTTCCTCATATATTTATTTCGACTGGGAACTCTAGACATGGTATCGAGAAATTTTCCATCTAGCTTAAAGGATGATAGTTTCTTAGGTTGGGCTTTAAGTCTAGCGGGATAAGGGATCCTGACCTCTTTGTTCATGGTCTGAGTGGGTTCCACAGCTGGTATCTTGATCTTTGGTTTTTCTTTTATGGGTACAGTAGCAAGAGGTGGAGTGGCTGCCTCATTTGCGGTAGTGAGTTGCTTTGCTTCCTCAACATGTGGGTTGTGAACCGTGTTGCAAGGCAAACTTCCTCTGGGTCTTTTATCAAGACGTTGTGCCAGTTGTCCAATTTAGGCTTCCAGATTCTTTAGCACGGCCAATTGGTTTCTCATAAAGAGGTCGGCTTGATCTTGTCTAGCGGACGTCTTTTGGTTGAGCAGGTGCTGACCTTGCATGAATTGGGTGAAGGCGTCATCTGAACTTGAAGCTGGGGCATTTGTCTTTACAGGTTGTTCAGTGGTTTGGCCTGTATCAGAAGTGGGTGTAGGAAGTGCGAGGGGTTGGTTATAAGAAGGCTGTGATTATTGTGGGTAAGGTGGGTATCTAGGTGGGTATCGGGGTTGGTACGGTTGGTTGGTTCTTTGTGGGAATGGAGGTCCTCTAGGTTGGTTATTGTTTCGGTTGAAACCGGGTGGAAAATTCTGTGGTCGAGCGGGAAACTGAGCATAGTAGACTGTGCCGTCTACTTCTTCGTACTCCACTTGGTATTCACCAGATGGTTGCGGATTGGTGCAGTGTTGACAGACTTGCACTTGGTGTACTTGGTGTTGTTGTTTCTTAAGTTCTCCAACTTGTTTGACAAGTGAGTCCATTTTATCCGTTAATACTTTAAGTGCTTCAACTGGAACTGGATTTGATGCAGCGATAGGTGCTGAAGATGTAGAGTGATCTCCAGAGTTCCAATCATGGTGATGCATAGTCATGTTCTCTATCAGGTTCCATCCTTCTTCGTCGGTCTTTGCCATGAAGCTTCCTTGTGCAGCAGCATCGAGGGTGGTTCGGTGGTTGGGATCTAAACCATTGTAGAAGGTACACAATTGTGCGGATTTGTCGAGACGGTGATTAGGGCACTTCTTCAAGGCTCCTTTGAATCGTTCCCATGCGGTGTATAATGACTCATCAAAAGCTTTTCGGAAATTCATGATGTCATTTCGAAGTTTGGTTTGTTTAGAAGGCGGAAAGTATTTGGTTAGAAACTTTGTCGCCATTACCGTCCATGAAGGGATAGAGCCGGTCTCTAAACCTTCAAACCATGTTTGCGCATGATGAGTGAGCGAATAAGGGAAAAGATACAAGCGGATCGTGTCTTGGCTAATTCCGTTTTGTTTGTAGGAATTCGAAAGAGATATGAACTTGTCGAGGTGAGAGTTGGGATCATCACTTGGCAGTCCATGAAATTGACAGTGGTTTTGGATCAGTTGGATGATGTGGTGTTTGAGCTCGAAAGATTGACCAGGGGTTTCAGGGTAGAGAATTGGTCCTCCTCTTCCTTCGATAGAGGGTTTACTGTTGTCAGCGAGAGTGATGCGTTGAGCCATTGCTTGTTCAAGCGCGGATTGCTTCTTTTCTCATCGAATGGTACGTATTATAAGTTCTGGATCAAGGAAATTAAACAGTGGTGCAGATCTAGGGGAACAGGTCATACACTAAAGAGAAACAGTAAATAGAGAAAAACTAGAAATAAGGAAAGTATAAAATTAAGAAAAGTTTTTTTTTAGAAGGTTTTATCCTAAGGGTTTACTAGAATTGGGATTGGTTGGGCCTCTGTATCGGACAGTTAGTCTCCCTGGCAGCGGCGCCAAAAACTTGATGGGGCGCGAGACGTCCGTGTGAAGACGGCGCTCGGACCGCGATCGTGTTTGTTTTAAATTTGTATTTGCTGGGGTCTAAGTGTGACTTACTGATACTGAACCAAAAGGCTAGTAGATGGTAAGTATGACCTAGAGTCGTTCTTAAAGAGAAACTGAATTGAAACAGAGGGAATCCAATCAATCTTTCTTTTCTAGTAAATATTAAAAGAGTGCGTTGGGGGTTTTTGGTTCAGTTAATTAATTAAACTAATTAAAGCGAATAAAAGATAATTGTAAATCAGATAATAAAAGGAGTATTTGTTGTGAGTTCGTTAGCTTATAATGTGGGACGATGACTTATAGGGGAAACGTTTACTAAAATTGTTGTGTTCACTAGACTTTGTAGTTTATGGTATAACCGATAGATTCCCTATTAGTCGGGTATCAACTAATATGTCACGGGGAACCATGGTGTCATGATTCTGATCAGACAGACAATGCTCAACTCTCCACACTCTCCTATGAGGGAGTCAGTGGCCCTTATTATTGAGCACATTTTACTCGTGGGCGAAGGAATAAAGTAGCATATCCACAACAAGTCTGACCGTTCTTAATACCATAAGGACTATAAGTTTAGCAAACTATTAACTTAGCAAATATGTTCGGGCTTAGTTGATCAATTCCTATTAATGAATTTTAAGCGTGGTAAGCAAAGGAAAGTGTTGAGGTTTCTTGCGTACCTTACTTTGTATTTCATAAGTTAAGGAAAAGTATCGATTTAAATTGGACTTTAAACTTGCCTTTCTTAATATAATTAACAAATCCCTAGGTTTTCGTAAATGGTTATTTAGCCTATAGCCTACCTAATCTAATCTAAACTAATCTAATCTAATAAAAGCAATAATTAAAATGCTGACGGCTTTTTGCATAGAGTTAAACCCAGACCATGTCAGAAAATGCTATGGTAGTCCACAATGTATTAAATCGTTTACCGATGTTTCCATTGTGGATTCAATTGCTTCACGATGTTTACATGATACGTACATTGTGATTCTAAGTGTACAATACTCATGGCACTTCCACGTAATCACATTGCATTTTATGATGCACGCATAATGTTACAATTGAAACCATAGTTTTACACAGATAACTATTGACCAAGTAGTGAGGTTCGCGACTCCTCTTTACAAGGTTACAATCACGTTTGTTAATCGAAAGGCGAATGTAGGTTTTAGGTTTAAAATCATAAGATAAGTTCGTTCATAAAGTTTCCATTTTATAATGTCGATCCATAATATAACTACCTTCGGTCGTTCTGACTTCCATACATTTGTACTCCGCCATAAGCGTTTCCAGTACTATATCAAAGAACAGTCGAATAGGGGCCATCATATTATTTCACGACATATTTAAAGTCATCCCACAATTATATATATACTAACTACATCACAACAAATACAATAGTAATCTACTCGCTAATCATGGCATAAACTATCTCTAGCATAATTAAAGTATACATATTTAATCAAGATAGATAAGGATAGAAATAACCGAGGTTAATATGCGAGAAGGAGTAGACTTGAATTAATAAGAGTTGCTCCAAGCGTACACCAACGATTACAATTGCGTTCCTCACCAAGGATTACAAACACATTCCTTGCTACTAGCCTAATACTAAATTAAAACAAAGAAAGAATGAAAAGAAAGCTAGAAGAAAGTGTGTGTTTCTTCCAAGGTGTGAGGTGTGGTGGTGTGTGTTTCAAATGAACCCATGCCTCCTATTTATAGAGGAGTTTTGGTGCATTTTAGCCAAAGGTAGCACACATTAGCAAAAGGTGGAAAAGGTACTAGCACCAGGTACAAAAGGCGAAAAAGGTAGTGGCACCAGGTACAAAAAGTAGGAAAAGGTCTAGCACCGGGTACGAGGAAGTACGAAAAAGCACAATCCGTGCGGGTGGCCGGCAGCCGACGGCGGCTGGCTGCCAGCAGCACCAGCCTGCTGCCGGTTGCTGCGTTTCTCGATTCGTACGTGTTTTCTTCGTTATGCGTCCATTTGCGTCGATTCTTTTTGCGTTGGATTCGTAATTCAAAAATGAAGCTTTTGATGAAAAGAAATCCCAAAAATATGTATTTGAACTTTAGATGTGTCGTACGAATCGTTTGGATCTTCCGGAGTGCGTAGAATCTTCGTTCTTCGCCCGTTTTAGTTGATTCTTCTTCTGTTGTATTCGTAATTTGAAAACGAACATCTTGGGTCAAATAGATGTTTTTGATGGGCTCTTTTGTATTGAAACCTTGTTCCGGTGTCTGGAATCTTCAAACGTGCGTGGAATATTTGTTTTTCATCCGTTTTGCTTGATTTTTATCGTGCGACCTTGTTTTGACCATCTTGGCATAATACTATTGATTTGTGATGTTTTTGAGTTAAAGTGCCAAGAATCGTTCCAGAATGAGAGAGATATCGGTAGTAAAAACGTGACTTTTTTCGCGATATCAATGATCTTCTTTCACCAAACTCTTTTTCTACCAAAATCCGCTGTGCAACTAGATGGGCAACCTGAATGGTCCTCCTCTCGAGTATACATGCCATCATGACAACATCAAACTCAGAGACTCGACCATTAGACGTATGCTTCCCATTAAGCGAACAAGCCAGTAGTTTGTGCAAAATCTGCATAACTGGGTCTGTGAACTGGGTAGCTTTAATACCTGAGAAATACGGCTTTGGTGACCAATGACTCCATGCCTCTGCGGTAGTAGTCGTGAGAGAAATCGTGGTGGCTCTACTAGTAAACAGCGGTGAATCGATCTCTTCTGTAGTATAGAGATCTAGGTGACGTGCAAACCGAGCCAATGACAAGGTGAATAGGCTCCCCATATATCTAAATGTGATCACCCCGTTTCCAACTCTACTCCCTGACTCAAATGTATAGGTGGTCATGAACTCGGTGATCATCTCCATATACACTGGTTCGTCAATGCTGAACAATTTCTTGAAAGACTCAAACTGCTGACCCTCTATTGAGTAACTGAGTAGACATTCTAATCTTTGCCTGAATCCCAATGTCTGCAGCTTTTCCCAATTTACATATCTAAAACGGCTAAAAGATTTGTCTATCCATATTCGTGCCATCTGGTCGTATGCTAGTGTTGCACTAAGGTATGCAAGAGATCCTGTAAGTGGACATGCTGGGTTTAGCTTCTTCTTCTTTGGCGACATAGTACCTGAGAATATGAGAGATTTAAAGTAATAGGTCTTAAGAAAGGGGAAATTTAAAGCGCTTCCCGAAATTTCTAATGGAAAATTCGAAATGAGGGCTTTAAGTTCTTGACAGTCCAAAGATTACAGTAAATATCAAATGCCCCCAAGTGACTAATAATCAGTCTTAACAATAGTAAGGCAATCATCAATGTGCGAAAATATATAGTCATGGGATGGCGGTAACTTAACTGTGAAGTAATGTCGTTTACAAAGATCGGTGTTTAGCCAAGTTTGAAACGTCATTATTTCATAATTTGTAGTCTCATTGTAGGTTTTTGACTTTTTTAAAGTCCAACTTGAAGTATGGATTTTGAATAGAAATTGCAATTGATTTGGTTTTTTTTTTTTTTTTTTTAAAAAAAAAAAATGTAATACTTCAAGTTGACTTTTTAGGTCAAAACTTACTTCGGACGATAATTTCAATTTTTCTGGATAACAAAATTATAACCTAAACATGTAAACATTATTTTAGACATTTTCCTAATTGATAAACAAGCTAGGTCATGAACAAAAAGTTATGTCATCCATGTGTTTGGTTTTATTCAAGACTTTTGTTTTTAATAATGATTCTCTAGTTATATTGCCTATTTTGAATAGTCAAGCAAGTACAAGTGTTCAAGTAAGCAAGAGTTGTCAAGTAACCTTAATTTACTATCCTAATCATGCATGCTAGTTAACTTTTTGTTGACTTTCAAAGTCAAACTTGCTAATCCTAATTTATCCGCATTGTGCAATTAACATGAGCAATCATTCGAAACACCACAATTACTTAAATGCTTAACAACTAACACTTAATCAAGCCAAATTCTAGAATTAATCAATAGGTTAAAGTACATCTTCTTGAAAGAGCCAAACTAGTGTGAATTAGCATGGGTGAGTGGTAGTAGCATGTAGTTCCTAAGCATTCAACCAAGAAAAATACTAATTCCTAGTTACTAACTTAGCTAACTTCATAAAATAAGATACTTTAAGCTTAAAGTAGGTTTCTTATGATCATACCTTGTTTTAGTGCGTAAAACTTCAAAATGAATGTACAACCGAGAATATCATGCAATGAGAGGTTCAAAAGGACATGAAATTGTAGAGTTTGGTGAAGATTGGATGGTGATTCATGGAGGTATGGTGGTGGACGATTTTGGGTGAGGGAGGAAGGAGAAGAAAAAAATTTTTCTTTTGTTTTTGAATTATGGGATCAAATGGAAGGCTTGTGGTCCATGGGAATATTCGTCATACTCTTATGTACCTTATTCCTTACATGGTCCCTAATGTACTTACAAGATTAATATCCTAGGTAAAATTATAATCCCCTATTAATAATGATTACGAATCTTAAGTGTATTTATTGTAACTAGTTACTTGTCAGTTTTTCGTTACGTTATAAGCAGTCTAAGAAACGCACAAATTCTTACAGGTTAGTTAAAATTAACCTGAAATATTAAACTTAAGTTATATATATATATATATATATATATATTGTGTGTTTTAAAAATTATTTGTCTGACGTGGACTTGTTGAATGTACAGGTTTTGGCTAAACGTTGTACGTTCTTTCCGTCGCACACGTGTTTTCATGCAAAAAATTTTAAAAAACGTTTTTTTCTTTTAAAGGAAACTTTCAAGAATTTATTGTATTACTATATTCATACTAAAATATGCTCATTTAAAGTCGCGAGCCTTGACCTTTTTCGAAAGGGATTGTTTTAAGATTCGTTCCGATCCCTCCATAGGGAAAGGCTCGAGATTTGTTCCCTTAAGCGAACGTTTTTCAGCACAAAATATTTTGAAAGTTCCAAAATGGTGTTATAAACTAAATAGTAATGACGATTCTCTAATCCCCTTAGGACTTCTCGTTCTTCGTATCCTAAATTGACAAGATCACCAATTAACTTATTGTACGCTTTCCTTACCTTTTTAGGGTTTGACAAACCGAAGCGTGGCCCTTGGTCTTTCTAATTAAGATCGTGAGTGAGTTTATTCATGACTTCCAAAAACACGTTCTCTTCCTATGAATCAGGGTCTCCGGTTGTAGACTTAACTATCCTACAGAGTTCACTGATTGTGGATTTTTGTACGGAAGTGAAGGGCTATTTGGTAAAGGCAAAGATTCGAGTAAGCTTGACGTGAAGGGTTTTTCTTTTTGCGAAGAAAACTGTGTCGATTCTTTCCTTGGTGGAATCAGGAAAAATGTCTCGTAATTTGGAGATCAGGTAAGAGGTGGGGTCAACAAAGAAAGGAATTTTACTAGGAATGATGATAGAAATCATCGGATCTTGTTCTTCCCAGAACTCAAGTTTGTTGATCATTGCGATGACATTGTGATTGATTAATATCATAGATGTTGGAAGAAAATCCATGTCGGTGAGTGATTCAAAAAGTAGATCTAAATCTGCTATAAACTTTAGTTCTTGGTCTCTCAAATTCGTGGAAGTGCTTTCGCATTCACGAATTGACAGGCGAAGAAGGAATTTTACTTGTTTTTCTAATGTGGCAATCGTTTCTCGTTGTTCGTAGGAATACGGGAGG